>JAKOGI010000288.1:437500-515000 GCA_029747015.1 Carnegiea gigantea
CTATGCAAAGACTTAACTAATTCTATTGACTTACCAGTAAATGACCCAATATTCCAAGACGCTAGGCACACGTTCTGAAACCCTACACTTCTCCTACCCCCATTTTCCCCTGGAGGACAGGCTGAAGTGACTACATTGCTCACCACTAGTTTAAGCTACCAATACCAATACCAACCCCAACGATACTAATAATAGATACTACTGCTAATAATAAAATGAGTTTGCGCTCAACAGTAATGGGGGATTAAACAATCAAAACACACCAAAAGAATAACTTGGTAGGTCCAACAATGGTTACAAAATAAAGGGAGTAAATAATATACTACGCAAGAGTAAAACAATGCCCGATTACCCCAATAAATAAACTCAAAAATAGAAATAGCAAGTATGCCCAGTCCTGCTCACCAAATCTAAACAAATTACTCCGATGGTCAAGCTTTTCAAGAATCAACGCTCCACAATCAAGGGGCAATTAACAATATATATGTACACACACACACACACACACACACACACACACACATATATATATATATACATATATTTATACGTTTACATATACGTACATACATGTGTGTGTGTGTATATATATATATATATTTGTATGGAGATGGACAGGTTATGCTCAATGGCTAGGATATTATTTGATTTTGTGTTATGCATAGGTGGTGGCAAAGGAATTAAATTATGTTAAACAAAGTGACCCAGAGGTGAACTCGCAAAGAATTGTGAAGTCAGAGTCAGAAGGTAGTAAAATTCTTGTTTATATTTTGTTGTGCTTCGTTGCTTGTTTAATATTCTCATTGGTCATAATGACATAAGTAGTGCTTCTTTGAAAGAATCTTACAAAATTTTGTTAATGTTTAGTGCTATGGCGGTGATTTTGTGGATGTGGCCATATCTGGTGAGGAGAGTGGATGTGTGAACTCAGTAACTTGGGTTTCTGCTGGAGTTACTCTTACAATGCTTATTGGAGCTTTGCCTTTATGCCTGTTGATCAAATTAGTGTGGGATTGGTTTTTGTTTATTGCTCAGTGATCATAGCATTAGATTGCATTGATGTTGAACCTATTTTACTCTTCATAAATTACCAGTCTACTACTCGGAAGATACTGAATGGTTACCATGATTATATTAAGATCTTGTTGATGTTAAGGCTAGCATTCTAGCCTACATTTGTTCAAACTGATCAGGGATTGGGGTGACATTGTTTGCTTGCAATTGACTCAGTTTAACTATCTGTTAGAGTGAGGAAAGCCGGATAGATCATGCTGATAATACAGATGAGGCTGAAATTGTCCTCTTTATTGGTCACTCACCAGGTGAATCACCCGTAGAGAACTACAGAAGTCGCCTTCTCATGTGGCACGTGTTTTTTGCAAACCCAAGTGAGTGGTATGACCTCCGTAAAACAAAGGCCGCTCCAACGCATCCAGATTTCAAGCACAAAAGCACTGGTGTAGCTCTTTGGCTCCATGCTAGTGATCCTCCATGGGTTAAACAACAACTTGGATAATGCGACTTCCAGGTTCCTCTCTTTAAGATGGTGTCCGATTAATAGCTGATTATGGCACGCATATACCACATACAATGCAAATAACCGGCAATATTAGGACACCCCCCCCCTTTCCTTTTCTTTTGAGGAATTGCCCGGGGGTATTGGAGTGTGGGCTCCACTGGGCTGAGTCATACATGGGTGATTTGGTTTTCAACTGAGGCTTTGATAGAAGAGGTGTTTGGTCAAATTCAAAAATTTTGTGTAGCAATGTGGGTATAAACTTTATTGAAATGATGTAAATTGTACTCTATTAATGGGAAATTTATCGGAATGATGTAAATTGTACTCTATTAATGCGAAATTTGCTATGGAAGTATACTATTTTGTGAATGAAGTTTCCCAATGAGATGCGCCAGGCAATTGTGTGAATGCCTCTGTGCAGGTGAATGGCAATTCACTGGTTCTCATATCAACGATGAATTCCTGTGAAACCATCTGTTAACAGTCCAAGCTACTCACCATCCTTTTTACGATTAGAGCACACTTCTTTACATCCATTTGTACCCCGCCCCCTTCTTTTCTACTATCATAACAACTAATTTCAGCGTGCGTTCTACTTTGGTGGGATTTGGGGAGATTCATCTGTAAGCAGTAAAGGTTGATTTCAAGAGATCCATATAAAAATATTTTTAAAAAATATAGAAGTCAAAACTTTTGACAGACAGAAGGGAATGTAAATATGCAATACTAAAAAATTAAATGACACTAACCATACATAATTAAAAACAAAAACAATATATTAGAGGTAAGTACCATACCTTAATCGTTAGTAGTAAGATGATAGAAACTTAGACAACGGCAAATGGAAATAATGGTGTGAAAGCTCAACGGGAAAACGGAAATAATGAGGCTTCGTGGGTCTGGAAGACGTATGCCACCAATCCACTTACAACTAGGGAGTTCTAGCTCTTATAACTGGAATTTAAACTTTCGTCCTGAGCAAAGAGAGGCTATAATACTACCAATTCAATAAAGTCGTATTGTCCTTGCGACTCTTTCGAACCAAAAAATATTGTAAAAATAAAAGTAAAAAAAAATATCAATAAGGTCGTTTTGCCTTTGGTGCCCACTTGGTGGCAATTGAAGACGCTTCATGATTGTGGCATGATGACTCAAACCGTTTGGCTTATGCTTTGCAGGGTTGCTATCACAGTGCACTCTTCTGCCAATCCTTTTGAGGGGCTCATGCAAGATGAAAAGCACAAGATTCGAAAATCAGAGATCTCATTTCTTTATCATCCATTAAATATATTTAGCCAAGGTTTAAATCCAAAATCAATCAATTCCATGTCTAAAACATCACAACAATTTGTTTTATCTATCAAATCGATTTCAAAATATATTGATGATCAATTTTCACTTAATTATTTCTTTTATTTTAGCTTTTCCAGAGTCAATATATAATTATCATCCTAGTGATATGTTGCATTGAACGAACTAATTATGCATGATATAGTACATCTACCTTAGTGGTGCCACACAATTTACATATCTAACTGTGAAAAACAAACAACTTGAATTAGTACTTCTACATTACAATAATATAAATTTTCAAAAAATGAGATATGAATGCACTTGTCAAAAGAAAGGATCAACAACTCTTTTTTTCTTTTCTCTGGAAAAGAGGTAATAAAGTGTCCAAGGCTGGTTCGGAAAACTCCGCCGTCAAGCTAGCGTCGCTAACTCGCAGGCCTCCAAAACTAGCAACCTGGCAACCTTTAAAACATGCACATGATTGAAACAAGGTGCAAGAGAAGCGCATACCGAGATCAAAGAGGAACCATTGGAGGCTGTAGTGTGCAGCCTATGCAAGCATTTGAGTAGCTCTATGGAGACCGTTCAATTTTCTATTGTCTTCCATCCGGACACCC
Organism: Carnegiea gigantea; assembly: GCA_029747015.1. Taxonomy (NCBI): domain Eukaryota; kingdom Viridiplantae; phylum Streptophyta; class Magnoliopsida; order Caryophyllales; family Cactaceae; genus Carnegiea; species Carnegiea gigantea. Next base: position 440,930 of record JAKOGI010000288.1, read on the forward strand.
CCCTGAGGACCTTTGGTTTTCTAGACCCCATCAATAATCAACGTAACCACGATTGTGGGTTGGGGTCTTGAAGCCCACTGATGTGGGAGTTAGGGATGGGAATGAAATCCGTACTTATTTAAAATCCGTAAAATTCACTCCACTTAAAATCCAAGTACGTGGTGAAAATGGGTATTAAATAGGTATGGTACGGTATTAGAAAACGGGTACGGGTATGGGTGTGGCCTTCACCTGCCCAATACCCGTACCCATTTTTATAATAAGATAAAAAAATATTTTCGCTTAATATTTTTCCAATTTAAGTCCAATCCAAACCGTTCTAACATAAAATTAGTCAATAATCTATTTATTTCATATTTCTAAACAAGATATTCCCAAAATATCACAAATTTGAAATCTTATAATGACAAAAATATATATCGTACTTGGAGATGGATTGCATATGGGTATTAATTTTCATTCTTTATGTGAACCCAGATAAAACCCCGCAAACCTGCAAAACCCGATGGGTATTGGTAGGGTTTTATTTTTAACACCCGATAGGTACGGGTACGAGAATAGATACGATTTTCGAAAACGGTTATAGGTATGGATAAGGGTACAGCTCAACCCGCCCCATACCCCACCCCATTATCAACCTTCTGGGAGCCTTGCTTCATCCTGTTTCCTAGCCCCCCTCTCAAGATGGTGTACCCTAGTCAACTTCATATGCTCTCCTTGGCATGTAGCACCCACTTCTGTTGAAAAAGTGCAAATAGGCTCTTCAACTCTAGCCTGCGGCCCTTAAATATGCATCTGTTCCGAAAATACTAGATAGAGCAGAGAAGACATTGCAAATTATTATATGCACCTGGGAGTTTATACTCCCATATCCATGTCAACACCATGTGTGCATGCCATGTCAATTTTTTTTTTTTTTTCAATGGCAGTTTTGCTCATGAATCAGCATAAACCTCCACTAATTCTAATCGTTTTCCCCTCTCGTTTTCTTTTTTTAAAAAACAAACTGATAGTTTCTTCCCCTAAATTATTAGACATATTTTTATTTTTTTTAAAACCTGCAAGAAGACAGCGAGTTGTGTTTCATGGATGTTGAGATCATAGCATTTCATGGTTGTCGGTGTTGCAAACTGACAGTTTCTTCCCCTAAATTATCAGACATATTTTCAATTTTTTTTTTTTAAATCTTCAGCGTGGTAAAGTAACTTCACAGAAGCTAGCGAGTTCTGTTCCATGGATGTTGAGTTCATAGCATTACATGGTTGCTGGTATTGCATTCGTTTTTTGAATGATTTTTGAAGATTATTATTTTAGTGTTGATTCTAAAGCTTGGAGGTATTGTTCGTTGGCATTATCATTTTGCTAAATGGAAAAGAGTATTGATCAAGTTAGAGTTGATGATGTTGAAGAACGTTTAGTTTCTAAAAGTTTGATTCATAAGTTATCTAATCTCGTAATGTTGCTTTATATTTTTCTTTTTTTATTGAAGTCATTTTTGATGCGTTTTCTGTTCTGTTTTTGGTAGCTCTCTTTGATGAGGAAGCTTTGGACGCTGTTGCTAATGAAGGCGAGGAAGACATGTCCGGTGAGTGTAGTATGTATGGAATGTATTATTTGTTCATTATTTTGGTTAATAGGTTCATATTTCTTTGAAGGGTGGTCTTGTTCATTTTTGCACTTCTTGTTGTTCACTATTTATTTTGTATATCATATTCGCAAAGTCAATATGTTGAAACGTGGATTTGTTCATCGTATTAACTTGGGGTGTTTAACTGGTAATTATATTGTACTTTACATTTGAAAATACTGAACATATTAATTTGGGGTGTTCTTGTGTCTATTGGGTTGAACATATTGTTGTGGTACTTTGGTAGGTTGCGTTGTAGATGTCATTCACTTCTGTATACGTAATTGTTCATTATTGCGCTTAGTACTATTCACCGATAGTGTTCACTAATTATTTTAGGATATCGGGTCAGTAAGTGGGACATTATTGAAGTTGAACCTTTGCAAGAAGTGTTGGTTGGGGCTCCCGCTACCTCAGAATGTGAAGCATTTCATATTTACAATGATTATGCATATAAGATTGGTTTCAGTGTTCGGTATTCGCGGGTACATCATAGATGTAAAGCGAAAGCAGGTGGGTTATGCATGCGCCAGTTTTGTTGTCGGAAAGCTGGATTCAAGCAAGATAAAGGTCAACATCACAAGGATCATACGAATGTAGATGTCAGGAATGGCTGCAAGGCATTTGTTCAGTTTCATATAGATGAGGATGGTAAGTGGATTGTTACTCGGCATGATACTGAACATAATCATGCTTTGTGTAGTCCAAGTAAGCAACATTTGTTGCCTTCACATCGAGAAGTATCTGAGGAGGATATTTTATTTGTTAAACAGATTTGGGAGTCGGGAATAGGAGTTGCTGATGCATCTCATATTCTTAAGAAACAAGTTGAGGGGTCTCCTTTTTTGGGGTATGGTTTGAGAGATGTATACAACAAGTTGTCACAATTGAAAGATAGAACATTTGATGGTGGAAATGCGCACTCACTAATTAAAATATTTAATAGGCGTCTCAAGTATGAGGATGACTTGTTCTCTGCATTTGAGCTTGATGCAAGTAATTCTTTAGTTAGTTTTTTTTTGGCATGATAAGCAAATGTTGGATGATTATATATTATTTAGAGATTTGGTTGTCTTTGACACAACGTATCGGACGAACAAATACGACATGATTTGTGCGCCATTTGTTAGGATGAATCATCATTCAAAGAATGTTATGTTTGGTTGTGGTTTTGATGAATGAGATGATAGGGTCTTTTGTTTGGTTGTTTCAGACATTCTTGAAGTATATCGGTGGGAAGCACCTAATTTCTGTGATGACAGATTAGGCATTCTCCATGGCTTCTGCAATTAAGTTGGTGTTTCCTCTTGCTCATCATAGGTTGTGTTGGTGGCACATTATTAAAAATTCAAGGAAAAATATTGGACGCCTTAGATCATGTGAAGGTTTCACTAAGATTTTTAATAGAGTTTTGATGGATTGTGACATTGTGGATGAGTTCAATTTTTTATGGGAGAGGTATGTACTTGTTAAAGTCTATTGCTAGTAGTATAACCTATTTCAGTATAAAACTTTTCTCAAAAGTGAACTTCACAATTCTCTTTCTGCGTGTTCACTGAATTCTTGGGCATTGTTCATGTTTGATATTATCAACACATGTTGTCATGCATTAAGAGTTTGCAATGCTGTGTTCATTATGCCTTTAATTGTTGTGTGATTATACTTCATATTTCTTACATGGTTCATTTTTTTCATTTTTGTTGCTTTTTATTGGAACAACATGCACGTTTTTTTTTTTAATTAAATGGCATGAAGCATATTGTGTGTAGGATATTATAATTTATATGTATTCCATATTGGAATTCTTTTATAGTAAATCGCGTGCAGGTCTTTTCTTGTCATATATTTAGAGGACTAGCTGGGATTAGTGTATAAGGTTGTGTATGTGTATGGTCTATTTGGTTTATTTTTACTGTGGTGTTAGCTCACTAAGCTATTTAGTATTGTTCTCCGTATTATGTTGTGTTTAATTTATTCGTAAGTGTTTACGCAACTTTACCTTTAGTATTTGTAAAGTCACTACACATGATGTATTATGTATGTATTTTTTTCAATTATTTTGCGCTATTATGCTTATGAATTGCATGTTAAATTTCAGGATGATGGAAAAATACGATTGTAGTAACAATCAATGGCTTTGTAACTTGTATACTATGCGTAACAAATGGTGTCCGGCATTTTCAAAATAGTTTTTTTCTGGTGGTGTATTATCCTCTCAAGGGAGTGAAACAACGAACAGATCTTTAAAAAGCAGGTTGCGGGCTACAGCTGATCTTTGTGACTTTTACAACATCTTTTATGATGTTGTATCTGAGTGAAGGAGCAAAAAGAATGGTGAAGATCATAGATATAGAAAAGGTAATGTGGAAATGGCTTTCCCTTCTATAAACATCTTGAAACATGCAATGCCTGTTTATATAGTTGAAGCTTTCTTGATGTTTGAGAAGGAGTTCATTGATGGTGCCGGATATAATTTCAAAGCAATTGAAAGTTCTTCTTCTGCTATGTCTTTTGAGGTGTGGGGAATTAGGTTTGCAAGGGAATCTCATGGAGAAGAGCCATATGAGTTTCAGCATATCGTTAATTTTAATAAAGAGGAAGGTTTTGTTGAATGTAGTTGTACGATGTTTACTGAGGTTGGGATTTTATGTTCCCATTGTTTAATGGAGCTACATGCTTGTTGTGTTGAACCAGTGCCTGATCAATATATAATTAAGAGGTGGTGTAAGGGCATTAAGGATGGTCACAACCTTGAGTTGGGATCATCTACTGGTAAAGATTATGTGTGTTGTTTTTCTATTTGGAAGATGCAAATGTTGAGGAAAATGAATTCAATAATCACAACTAGCCAAATGAATAAGAATTTAAGGGCTCATTGTGAAAAGTGTTTTTTGGAACTTAAGGAGCTGGTTGAATTTAATGTGGGCATTGTGCTGAAGGTGGACATGAGAAGGTTTTAAATTCATTACCGAATGTGCTAAATCCTCCTGGTTCTCGTCAAAAGGGTGTTAGGAATAAGAGATTTAAGAGTATTATTGAAAGGAAATGTGATCAAGTTAAACGGAGGAAGTCAAAGAAGTTGTCAAAGAATGATGTGGGCTCGTCCACAACAGCATCCCAGGTATGGTTTATGTACCAATTGTGTTGAAGTTAATATTATTTTGTTAAAAGTGCCCTTGTTGAGTTTGATTGATTACATCACAGATTGTCACTATTACATGGTTTGTGTCTTATCAAAGTTGTTAGTGACTTCTCTTTTCATCTTGAGCTATATGAAGAATGGATCATGTGTTTCTGATGCTCCTCCGCATACTAGCATTAGTTATTCACAAATGCTTCAACAGGTATATTTCTATTGATATTTTTTTGCGATTATTTTGTATATGTTTTGTTTTTAATTAATAATTGGTTTTAATAGTAGATTACATTACCGACGTTTAACCATTCATCTTTGGTTCCGCATGATCAACATCGTGTGGGTGAGGTACATCATAATTTGGGTTGATTTTCATTGAGTTGTTTGGTCATATTTGTCTATGCCATTTGAACTGAGTGAATACACTTAAGTTATTTTTTTAACACCCTTGAATAGTGTAGTGAATCTTGTACTTGATTCATTGTGTTTTTATCTTTTTATGTAGGGTCTTTTCCACTGCCGTCTTTTCATCCGACGTACTATTTTCATTCAGCTAACAGCAATTCAGTGTTTATGCCTGTCATGGCGCCGCCTGTCTTGCAACAGCTCCATTCTGATGTTATTCATACAAATGATAGTCACAATGATAAGCATTGAAAGATTATTGTGGAGTTGGAGACACTTTATATTTGTATCATTTTGTATTTATGGTTCAAAATATGTAGTGAGTCAGACTATATGACTTGTGATTTGGACATATTTTAATGTTGATGGTAATTTTTGGTATTGATTGAATGTACTTCTTGCTTCGTTTGAGTTCCAATAAGAAACAGGTTTTGTAGTGAACCTTCTCCCTTCTTACGGTGAACTAATGCAAAATCAATAGTGAACCATGTATCACTTACACATAATCAGAATTAGGGTGTTTTAGAGTGGACCGATCTCAAATGCTTAGTGAACTACTTCAAAGCTTTTAGTGAAGCATTCTAAACTTATACATATTCAGAATTATTCAACTTAGAAACATCGAGGGAACTATTTAAAAAAAAAAAGAATGAAGTAATTTAATGTGTATTGTTGACTTTCATAGTGACCAATATTCTATACATTAGTGAACTCCCCTTTTAAAATTACCAGTGTTTTATGTTAGATTTAGTGTGAATACCTATTATGCTATGTAGTGATCGTTCCTCATTTAGGCAGTGAACTAATGCAAATTATTTAGTGATCCAAGTAAAACTTACATATGTAGCATGATGTATAGTGAACTTCATTCAATTTCCCAGTGAACTACATCAAAGCCCTTAGTGAACCAAGTAAATATGTTACCTATGCAGATTTTAGTCATCCAATTTGTATGTCCAACATTATGAGAATGTAGTGAACAATTTTAAAATGCGCAGTGAATTTTTGTTTATTTCATAATTGTCTAGTTTATTATCTTTCTAAAATTTCCTGATTTTGGTGTCCAATGTGTTTCTTTGTTATGTGTTTGTTTGTAGTTATGGTCAATACTTGGGCATTAGGCTTTATGTGTACGCACTATGGGGAGTAGATTTTTGTAAGGCATTGTTGATTTAGGAATGCACATTAACAATTAATAAGTATAGAATACTTTCAATAAATATAGAAAATGAAGATCTGCATTTGTCATATACTAAAAGTTGTACATTAGGAATATTATGTGCTCTATGCACAATTGTTTTGAAATAAGCGAAGTAACTGATAGTAGGGTATTTCTACTGCTGGAAGTGTTGCACTACTTTTTCCCTTTACTGGAAATCTTCTTTAGCTGCTTCTTGTACTTGCACCCGTACTTGATTCAGTTCACTCTCTAATATCATTGCTGTGTACCTTGAACGTAGATGTTTGACGGACTCTTCCTGCATTTTCGACATGTGTATGGAACATAAGCACTTTTAAATGTAATGCGTGTTTTTGAACTTTGCATTTGAATTACAGTTAATTTGAAGTTGAAATTGGTTCAGGAATGAAATGTATAGGTTACCTTGTTCTTTTCAAAACCAGTTGACCAGTACTTGACACTTCCTCCTTGAAATGACTCCATATGGTGTATGACATAAATCCTGCAATCATGTATATTGGTGTCATCTTGTAAAGATAGATTCCAAAATACGAGGGTAAATTTTCTCACATCAATACCTTTTTTAAGTCGTCCATTCAATAAATAGATTGTGAACAAGTTTATTTGCACATAATTTCTTAATGTTATGGAGTAATATTTTTGTATATGAGTTAAGGGTTTTGTGTCTGAGGTATCTTTACCATGGCCATTGCACAATACTTATATCTGGATGTGGCATTCTCTCCTGCCAAGCAATTGTAAAGTATGGGGAAAAACACCTGCATGTCATAGAAAGTGCATGAGATTAAGTATATTTAGGTGTACTGAGCTGGTTATAGTGAACTGCAAATGGCTCTATGATGAACGACCTAATATGTTATAGTGAACTATGGTGACATTGAACATGAAAGAATACCCATTAAATAAAACTTCCTAGTGAACTCAGTGAGCTGATGCAAACTTTATAGTGTACTGAATAAGACTTGCATATGGACAGAAGTAGCATGTTTGATTGTGTTCTTTACTAAATTATTCAGTGATATGGTCAGCATACAATAAGGGCAATAATGAACAGGCTTCATTTACAGGTGAACTAAATAGTGAGGATCACATGTTGTAAAAGAAGCTGGTTGCAATTATTATATAGTGAACCTTCTTCATTTCTTTTGTAAACTAATACAAACTATCTAGTTTTTCAATTACCACTATCACATTCCCTCTATTTGCATCTTTTATGGGTGACTTTTGTCAAGTCCTCAGTGAACTAATTGTCAACCCATAGTGAATCAATTACGAGTTAAACATATACAAATTGTCCAACTGTTACACATGAAGGTAATTTTGCATTTAGTTTCAATGCCAATCAAAATGTATAGTGAACATTCATCAGTCACTTAGTGAACTCAATCATTGTACTCAGTGAACTAATTGATAACCCATAGTGAATCAATTAGAAGTTACACATATACAAATTGTCCAACTGTTACATATGAAAGCAATTTTGCATTTAGTTTCAATGCTAATCAAAATATAAAGTGAACATTCATCAGTCACTCAGCGAACTCAATCATTATACTTAGTGAACTAATTAACAACCCATAGTTAATCAATTACGAGTTACACATATTTCAACTTTAGTGAACATTCATTAGTCACTCAGTGAACTCATTCAATATACTTAGTGAACTAATTAGACATTACATCTAGTTGCATCTAGTTACACATATTCTACAAGCAGTGTTATGGAACTTACCAATTGGGCTTCACCCAATTTCATCCATTTATACCTCCTTCTCTCAAGGTCCATTACTGCCTTGAAGATGTTCGATAAATCCAATGTTTCATTCTCTATGGTCATCTGGAAATGCAAAGTAGGCATTTAAATGTTAATGATCAAAATTGTGTTATAAAGAGTGAACTATGTTGTGTGTAATGTGTCATGGTCTTACGAAAACATTGGTGATGAAGAACATTCTTTTTCTTATCATCGGATTTCTTCGCCTGCCCATCCAGCTAAGTAGTAGACATAGTACATCGACTATGAACTTGTCTAAGTCTCACTCTATTCTAGCCAATGTTTTAAATGCTTCTTTGAATATCCACAATTTTGTGTCTTCCTCCTCATGGGCATACTCAAATAGTTTCTCCCTATATTTTAGATTATAGTCATTATTTCTTTAGGGAGGAGAATATGAACAAAGTATAATACGAATAATTGTGTATGTGTGTGATGTTGTTGCAAAGCATAAAACTTACATTAATGGGTGCAATTTATTTGGTGGCAGGAAAGCGTAGTCCACCAACATCAGCTGCTCATGAGTTAGCCGATCCCTAGCCTCTCTGTAATCATTAAGATATGGCAATTGACATTGAAATGGCACTTGTGTAACCATCCTCTTCGGCTGTTGCTGTTTTACCACTTGCTTTGCTTTATTGATTTCATGTTTTTCTGCTGCCTTGTGTGTTCCTTTGCTAGTTTGAGGTGCTTTCTCAGGGTTGACAGCATGTTCATTGCCCTCATCTATTTGGTGCTCAGTTGATGTGGCAGGTGGTTCTGTTAGTGCTATCTTGTCTCCCCATTGTACCTGAACTGTGCCAGGGGTAGGGGGTGCTGAAGATGTTGGAGTTGCTTCTTGTTCAAGTGATATTCCAAGGCTGAAACTTGGTGGGCTACAAGCCACCCTTTTCCCATGTTGTATTTCCTCTCTAGCTATGCTCTCCAGTTTGTGAAGTTGCTCGAAGAACTCTGGGCTGCAGTAGTATGCGTCATATGGGAAGACGTACTATTGTGCATTCTCATTTGGAGCTCCTGTGTGTCTAGTGTGGGGTGGAGACTTCTGAGCTTGCATTTCTATTGATGTCTCCCCTTGTTACGCTGGAGCTCCTTTGGTCATGTTATCCTGTGCATAAGGCATACTTTAACTTGGTAAAGTAATGTTTGAATATAACATCAGTAACTTACAGTTATTAAGTAGCAATTACATTTGAGATTGCAAAAACAGCTACGCATGGTTTGTTATTTAGATAGTTACCTGAACTGGATCATCATTGACATATATGAGGCCTTCACATTGTCCATTACAGTGTAGGTAGAATGGACAGCGTTGCTCTTTACTTGGTCTTGCCCTGGACATCTCACTGGTTCCTCCTTGGTGTGGTTGGCCTCTTGCCAAGTCTTGCATGTTTATGTCCAAATCCACTTTAGCTAAGCGCGTTATTGTTTGATAGTCAATTCTCTCTATTATCTTACCTTTCCCATATTCCCCTGATAGTTGTTCATCTTTGTCTCTATTTCTCACCTTCTCTGTGTCCCAATTAATGGCAACTGGGAAGGATCTTTCAACCTTTCTTCCTCTGAATTGCACTCTATCCATACTTTCACTTATTGGTTCTTCAACATTAACATGCCTGAATTGCACTTTCTTTCTTGGAATTCTTTTAGGTGCTCTTTTCAGTGTTGGTTGAAGACTATCTGAAGGATGCTGCTTCCTCTGTCTCTTCCTTGTAGGCTCAGGCTCAGGCTCATGCTCATCCTCTAGCTCTAGCTCATGCTTATCCTCTGGCTCTGGCTCATGCTCAGGCTCTGATTGATTGTTGCATAATTTTCTTTGTCTTTGAGATTCACTCATGAATGTTCTACAATACACAGTTGCCGTTATATTTATAACTAGTTTCTAGCATAGCTTAATATGCCATATCATAATGTACTTAGGGCTTCTTTATGTGGTTCACTTTTTCCTTCAGTATTATTCACTGTCAATTTATTTTCAATTTCTTGCTAACTGACTTCACACCTACTTAGGGTTTGTTCACTACTATTGTGATTGTCGTTCACTTTGGGTTTGCCCATTTCATGTTTGCAATTTTCCCACCAAACCAAATCATCCAACATCAACAGGTGTATATGCTTTCAAAATTCAGACTTGCCATATTTCATTTAGTTTTTGGCATGTTGTTTTTGTACATTAGCAATTATCCACTCACAAGATACCTCAATGCCTATTCATTCAAGCATTTCGACCTCCTATTTTGTGGTTTCTTTCAAAAATTTCAACACAAATCACATAATAACTTACCTGGATTTCCTCTTGTATGTGAGGATAACTCTAGATTTTCTTGCCCTGTTGTCATTCGTGGAATTTTTGGAGTTAGTAGCATCTTTAGCCTGCATGCATTCCTCTGCATCTGCCATGGTTGATGGTTCACATCTGATACCCGAGATTTTGTTGTTCGCATTTTTACTGCTCTGAAAGTTTGCTCTCGCATTGATGGTGGGAGAAACTGAGGTAAGGCAGAATTCGTGTAGTTAGAGGAGTGCTGGTGAACTAAAATTTGGGGGAAGTGGACAGCCGACGGTTACAGGAAGTGGGATGCGGTGGTTTTTTTGTGTTTTTGATTTTCGTTTTTTTTATTGTTTTTGATTTACATTTTTTTCTGTTTTTAATATCTATCCTTGCTGGATTTTGTTGTCCACGTGTACCTGGGAGTATAAACTCCCAGGTCTACAATATATGTATTAGAAGACACACAAATTGACCAAGTAGTCCGTTAACCTGTTTGTTAATCTATGCCAAATAACCACACTAGTCCCGCAAACACTCTTGCAACCCTTGGCTTCTTGCTGTTTTACCCCTTATCTCGAAACTTGAAGAGAGCCAAATATGAGACATAAAGGAGTAGTCTTAATAGAGGTGTTCTTTCATTCCTTCCTCTCCATACAGAAGGGGCACTGGAAGTCATGCCCAAATCATTGCTACCTTTAGTTAGCCCCCAATGGTAAGTACACCATGGAAAACTTTCCAAAAGAACAATTTCCACTTATTAGGAATCTTCAAACTCCATAAAAGCTTCCACATCCTTGAGAATCAATGATCTAGATGATGTTCTGAAGCCCTCCTTTGCATGTACATGTAACTAGACCTAACTGAAAAATCCCCCATTTTGGTCGTAGACAAAACCACAGCATCAGAAACTAGTGCCTCAGGCCTCACCACCATCGCAAGTACTTTTAATGTTGTGTCATGAGTGAACAGAGTACAGATTAAAGAACTATTCCCGCCCGAGCCACATGGTAGCAACAAGTCTTTGACTACCACCCATATGCACTGAAACTGTGGCCTACCACCTCGAATCCAATAAAGAAAGTCGATGGAAGCTATATTACCCACTCAAATTGACCATTTAAAACCTATCTCTGTTAGGCCTCTCCTATCCCAACACATGGTTTTTGAGCTGTCTGAAACCTCCACTGCCTCTAATGGTGAGCAACTTGATACTTTACCTGATACACCTTTGCAATTAGCGAGTCCGCCTATTATGAATTTTTCAACTATGTCCCATTAGCAAAGCATTATTGAAAGCCTCCGTCTCCTTAATACCCAAGCCTCCTAAAACTTTAGGGAGATAAAGCAAGTCCTTGCAAACTGAATGAACTAATTTATTTCCTTTGTAATTCACTATTCCTTTTGGAATTTTAAATATTGCCATCACGTGATGCCTTATAGCCTTCAAAACGACATATATCAGCACTAACGGGACTGCTTCTAAACATGATCAATGAGGAATTCAAAGTGGGTAGCATTTGTGGAATGAGCAAAAATAATGGGGCTACCCAGATAATTCCCAAATGATTCTTCAAAAGAAAACCGAAATGTTAGTTCTAGCATGGACGTACTCCGCACTTAACATTTAGGGATGTGAATAACTTGACTTCATTGATCATCTACCCCAAAGCAATCCCAAAGTGTTCCAAAATTTTCATACACTGAAGTGCTTCCAAACTAGGATTGCATCGTCAGCAAAGAAAGATGATTAATTGCTGGTGTCACTTGAGCAAGCTTGACACCTGGCACGTCCCCCCGACTTAGACGCCCTGACCAACATACACGAAAGAACCACAAGACAGAATAAATAGATATGGTGATGAAGCGCCTCCCTAGCAACCCCGCTCTTGGTCGAAAGGGTTGTGAAGGAAGGCCTTTGATTAGCACCGAATAAGTGATTGAAGAAACACACGTCATAATAATGCTTATCCATAACTTGGAAAACCAAAAAATTTCAATACTGCTTCTCAAATGTTGACTGAATATGTAACGATCACATTGATTATCAACATTAAATGGGCGGTTACAGATTGATTAATTATGTATTAATCATCTGACAGTTATTAGTGCAAGTGCTGATTTATAAAGGGTTAACTAAGAAGTTAGTAGTGGCTGAGAAATGCTAATCTCCCCCTACCTCTCTCTACTTGGTCTCACGTCAATCCCACCATCATTTGGGGATTAGGTTTAGGGTGTGAAATTGGCTGGTGACTCTAGTAGCCACCGGTGATTCTAGTCGTGTTCGTGGGCAGCATTCAACAAGTGAGACCTGGACATCGTTTCCGCATTACTAGGGTACGTCCTAATTTTGCAACAGTGGTATCAGAGCCTAACTTGCACGATGCTAGCCCTGAACTGATACGTACTGATTAAGCATGAATAGCATGATTATGAATTATAAACAAGTATGCTAAACTGTGTGCTTATGCTAAATACCACAATTGCTTGTTTGTTATATATGCCTCAGTTAAAATAGATATGAATCTGGGCGAAAATATTTAATTTGTGTGATTGATTAAAATAATGCTATTCTGTGTGAATCTGCAAGACTGCTTCGAATAAGTATGTAATCTGCTTTCATGAATACTGATATTAAGATATGAACGAACTGTGTGTTTTAATGATCACGAATTGAACATCTTACATTGCTAAATCATGTCTTATATTTAACGGCGCATTCAGTTAGCATCATATGAATGTCGAGAAATCCCTGACCAAATGGAACCCTGACTTACAAATCAGATAAACTAACACAACCCTGCCTCCACTGCCTCGACCATGCTCTCAAACCCAACAAAAAGAAAGGGGGATAGAGATAGACTTACCTAACCCATCAGCACCGCCGTGGGAGTGTGGCGCGTATATGTCACGCGCCGCCAACGAAAACCATATTCGATGGTTTTCTTCCTCCCAAACCCTCAACCGACCCCGATCTGCTTTTCACGGCCAAGACCCAACCAAACAAATCCCTCACGGCCGCGCCGTCACAGTGGTGGCGCGTTGGGCGAGTGGATGGCACCAATCGAAAGGTGGGCGCCCGATCTACTTGCCGGCGAAGTTTTTGAGTCGTTTTGGTTATTGGTTGAACCGTGGAATGAGTTCGAAGAGGCAGTTAGGGGGGTGTTCTCCATCACTTGGGTTGTATCAAGGTGGTGAACGTGGCGGTCCGCAAGGCCAAAGGCAGCCATGGCTGTTATGGAACCATCGTGGTTCGTGCTAAGACCGAAGCAGTCGGTGGTGGTCTCAGCTAGGTGCCGAAGAAAAGCAACAGCCCATCGAGACGGAGAGAACCGAGGGTTGAGAGCTAAAGAAGAAAGAGAAAGAGTCGAGGGGTAAAGAGGAAAGAGAGAGAGTCGAGGGTTAAAAGGGAGGCGAGGATTAAAAGAGAGAGAGACAACCGAGGGTTAAAAGGCGCCGAGTGTGTCTCGGTTTTGGACTCTTTTTTATTTTTATTATTATTTGGATCTGACAACATTTTTTTAAAAAAAATGTGGTTCATGTTCATATAATTCAAATTAGTTTTGAATATATGAAATTGGTGTTGTTATATTAATATGCTTAATATTTATGTCAATATAAATTAGTTTTATATTTTAAATAACAAATTGTTACCATAATATTAATGTGTTTAATATTATATACATGCCCAATTGAAGTATAAATTTGTTTTATATTTCAAGCAGCATGTGAATTTGTTAATGGAGAAATATGAATTTGTTTCATATATATGTTTAAATTTGCAATTTCAAATTAGTTTTGATTGTGTGAACTTGTCACTAAATATTAATGCATTTAATATCTATCACATGCCCAATTGAAATATAAATTTGTTTTATATTTCAAACAGTATATGTGATCTGCACAAGTTGATAAAGTTTCATGCAGTTAATTCATTTGTTAAATCCAAATTTTGAATCAGTTTCAATTCTGAATGCATGAATTCGTTATAAAAACATTAATATGTTTAATGTTGCATATAAATTCGTTTTATATGCTTATCAACTTGAAATTTTCATGCCAAGTAACTGATAAATAATCAATTGGATTGAAATTATATGAATTTGTTTCATATATAAAATAAGTACATTTGATGTAAATATGTTTTACACAAATTTAGATATCTATGTGATATTTAGACGCTGTTTTGGTCTCTAAATGAATATGTTTTATAAGTTATATTATATAATTATGTTTTATATAATATTCAAAATTACATGAATATTTTTCATGATTTGATGCAAAAACATGCATAATTGTGAGTTAGTGAATTGTACTGTCATTGCCCTGGTTAATAAAATGATAGATTGAGCTATACATGAATAAGTTTTATGTTATTATATAGGGTAAATGATTATTTTATGAAATCGTTTCATGAAATTAAATTTGCAATATCATATGAATATGTTTCATATAAATTCTGATTTTTACTTTGAATTCGTTTCATTTAAAATTATATAATATTTGTTCTATATAATTAATTGTGATTAATATTTGAGTGTATTTCATGTTACAAATTATGTTGCATGAATATGTTTCATGTCAATCATGAGTAAGTAGTTTTATATAAATGTGTTTTATATAAATCCGAACTACATGAGTTATAGTAAATTTGCTAGCTGTTTTAGCACCTTTTCTTGCCCAAAATTAACAATATGAATTTGTTTCACGTTCCTATTAATCATCTAATTTAACAGTATTTTATGAATTTGTTTCACAAAATCTAAATTTGTTAGATTATGAATGTGTTTCATAATTTGCAAGTGACATTTGAATAAGTTTCATATCACCTATGATTATATAAATATGTTTTATATAATGTTCATTGGGCTTTTATGTATTTCTTTTGTAACATGTTATTAATCAAATATATTTCGCAATATAGACTCATTTTATTATATAAATATGTTTTATATAATAATCTAAATTTCATGGTTGATATGTCATTGATAGAGTGTTACATAACATATTAGTAGTTATATAAATTCGTTTTATATAATGGTAGAGTTTCATGTAAATTTGTTTTGCATGATTAAACTGAATATCTTGTGATATCTCTGAAGCGTTGATTAGTTTGACTTTATCCATAAATTTTGTTTCATGGAAAAGTGAGATAATTAAATTATAGAAATTTCTAATTCATGTTTATATGTGATGATTATGAGCTAAGCGAAATGTTCGATCATACAACATGAATGATGAAGTTTTTGATAATTTAATTATTAGGAATATGCCTATTGTCCATCTTTTAAAATGTATACTTTTAGACATGGCAATTAAAATGTAGTTGGTAATTTGTTTACCAATAAAGTACTTGATAGCGCTGATCATGACATAAACTGTCAGAAGATTCAGTTTCTTCTAAATGAGTGTGATGCGTAAGCACACTCGGTAGGTTCTAGGTCTCCTAGAAAGGCAAAGATGGTACTACTAGTGAGTAGTATCGAGAAAACTTAAGGCATACCATAAAGGGTTCGAGAAAGGATCGATCAGTATGCTATACTTTGTCGTATTGCATCAAGGACGGCCTACTGAGGAAATTCAAAGTTATCCTACTGTTGAGTACATGTGGGATTAGTTGAATATCAGGTTAATCTGGATTTATTTCCTCATAAAGTTTCGAACCTAAGATTGGCATTGCAAAAGGGAAAAAGGCTAAGGGAAATATATAGAGGCAAATAGCACGTGTGAGTGCTATAAATGTGGACATAAGGGACCTTTCGCTTGGGATTGTCCTGAGAAGATTAACGTACCACCTTTCACATTTGCTTCTGTATAATATGTGTGCACCCAAGCATCAGTTGCCCATTACGATCCTTAATGGATTGTAAACATGGAAGCAACCAAGCACATATTTTGAAAAGAGCTGATTTGTGAGCTTTCACCGCGTTCACAAATTTTTTTCGTTTTTGATAACGACCGTGAAGAAGGTGTCCTTAAAGTCAAGGACAAATCTCTGTGAGGAGAATGCCTTACTTCTTCACGATGCTCTCTATGCACTTGGGGTGCCACATTCCCTTGAGTCTTTTGCTTATGAGATTAGCTTTCTCTTTAATTTTGGATAAGATGTCTTAAGTTTCATAAACAATGGCAATTAGTCTGTCCATGACACATTGAAAGGTGTTTCAATGTTATGGACGAAACAAGGCATCTACCACCTTTGCCTTATTTTTAACTCTGTTTTAGGCATGCTCGACTTGACCATGAGGGTCAAGGTAGAGTTAACAAACTAGCTAAAGATAGTCTTTTAAAATGAACTCACTAGGCTTAAGTTGCTAGATGTAAGTCCAGCGAGTAAAGCAAGTATGAAATCTTTTTGTAAGGTTTTGAGGACATCAAGTCCCTTGGAGTCCATTCACTCACTACATTTGCGGGTCCATGAATGTAAAAGCACATCATGGAACGATGATTCAGTCATAATATAGGTATGTGTACCTATCATCTCACCGCCATTAGGTATTTGATGTGTTCATATACTTTATAGCGGTGGCATGACTCTTTTTGGAATAGAGTATTAGAACTCTTCGAACCAATTGAGATCATGAATATCTTCTCTGTGAAGGTTCGAATGTCGATTTTGTTAGGGATGAGTTCCTTAGCATTTGGTGGAATTTAAAAAGGCCTCAATTGTATGCGTTATAACAAGACCTTCAACCATCTCTCGGTGAGGGGGAGGATTTGAATTCTTACTTCGGCACCGAGGACGGTACAATAGTGAAGGTTTGTCTGTCTAGGAGATTGAGATTCGTCCTCAATCTCTAAATTTTTAGGAGAGTCAACCTGAGAATGAGGTTTACCGTCACTCTCCGGTTCCTAAACATGCAGTTCGTCTACACGTTTAGGATCCCACACATCCAATGGATAGTGGTTAGTTCTCTTCGTGCTCAGGAATCCATACCTCTTAGAGAAAGGGGGAGGGATTTCTTAATTAGGTAGACAAATTACAAAGGTCCCAGGATCTAAAGGAGTGGGAATAGAAGAAGGCATTTTCCTATGCGCTTCTTTAGAAGATGAGGTACCTACCTCTTATTAAGAGGTGATTTATTCACCCACTCACATAGAGTGAATGCATCCCATGAGGGATGAGATGACCTCAATGGCAAGACCAACGTTTGATAACTCATTGATCCACCACCACCCTAGCGTAAGTCTTCTATGAAGTTTTAAGATAACACGTTGGGTAGATGGTTTAATCGATGAGCTTAGACTCTTCTACTCCTAGCCCTAGTTGCCCATGTGGACTTTGAGATGTTCAAAATGGACATAAAGATTGCTTTCCTCAATTATGATCTTGAGGAAGAGATTTATGGATTAACCCATTGGTTTTGTATCAAAGGGAGAGGAGGACAATGTGTGTTATCTTAAAAGTCCATATATAATCTTATGCAATCTCCCAGATTGTGGTGCTTTAGATTCCTTGGAGCCATAAGTTAGTATGGCTTATTTATGATTTCAAAAGACCATTGTGTATGTCAAAAACAATCAATAGGACGATTGTGTTTCTTACCTTGTACATTGCTGACATACTATTGGCTGGGAAACAACTTAGAGGTGATCGCGACAACTAAAGGTAGTCATCTTCTATTTTGGGTTGGAGGGCATTGGTGAAGCTAGGTATGTCCTAGCAGTGGAAGTAATCCAAATCCCTCCCAAGAAGCATGTATCCAAATATCTTGGAATGTATTTTGGATTTACAATCCCTAACCCGTAGACACTCCAATTGAAAAGAGTCTAACCTTCATTCTTGTTCAATTGCATAATACAGATGATAAAATGGAGACGATAAATGCCGTCCCTACGCTAGTGTCGTAGGAAGCTTAATGTAAGTCATGTTGTGTACATGACCTGACATTGCTTTGCGGTGAGTTTGATAAGTCATTATCAAAGTAACCCAAGATTTGTTAACTTAGTCTTTTTCTGTCAAGGAGGAAGCCTCAAGTTAAGAGGATTCTCAAATGTCAGCTGAGGTGGTGACCCGGAAGAGTCTAGGTAAAACCTCAAGACATGTCTTCACCCTGGGTGGGGGAGCCATGTCATGGTGCAGTAAGAAGCAAAACTGCACAACAATGTTAACAATGAAGAGATTGTGTATCTTGTTACCATAGAGACAAAGGTAATGCACATGTTTCTTTGCATATGAGCAAAATGCTCATGATTTATTGTTGCATGTTAAGCATATTGAAATGTCACATGCTTCTGATTGGTCTAGTCACACAGGCAGTCGCCCTGACGCTTGAGTAGCGGGCAGGATGAGACTGAATCATATTGACACTAGATGTGCAATATTGATTACTCACACTGGATGTGTATGAGTAAAGTGAATATAGTCGCCTTAGTGAGTCTAAGATGAGGCTCAAGTGAGCCAAATATGAAATAAATTTTCATATTGAAGCCTTAAAAGCTAAATCTTGAGTGTCAAGATCAACATTCAGTATGTTGATCTAGTGGCTCAGGTTAGATTTTTTGTGTGAAAATCTAGACTGACGATTCGCATGGCATAAGGAGTGACGTACCCACCTGAGTGGGAACTATGTCATGACACACTTTTCGTTCTGTGTGTGCTTATAAGACGACCAATACATGGAGTGACAATTGACTTTCCTATCTTTTGTCACTGTGTGACCCTGTGGACGATAACCCTTTGACTTAAAACTATGATATAAAGTCGAAGCTTGATGGTGCTACCTTAATGTGTTTCTTAAGGGTCATGATATACACGGTTAAGGGAGGACACGTTAGGAAAGCAGTTAAGCGGAGATGGAGTATCATGAGTGTTTAAGAAAAAATCTATCCATCATCACCATATCAGCCCCGACGATTATATTGAGTATATAACAATATGATATCATATGGCATAAAGGGACTGTGTATGCCGCTGGTGATGCTGAGGATGATTTGGGGTATCGTATTTGGAGAATGTGTTATGTCAGTTAGATGGTGACTTGATATAACACTGCTTGTTTCTTTCTGGTCGCACGCCCTATTCCCAGTATGAGGCGTGAAAACATTACTTGGCAGAGAGATGTGTAACTTATAGTTTATGTGACCGAGGGGGAGCTGTTGACCGAATGTGTAACGGTCACATTGATTATCAACATTAAATGGGCGGTTACAGATTGATTAATTATGTATTAATCATCTAACAGTTGCTAGTGTAAGTGCTGATTTGTAAAGGGCTAACTAAGAAGTTAGTAGTGGTTGAGAAATGCTAATCTCCCCCTACCTCTCTCTAGTTGCTCTCACGTCAATCCGACCATCATTTGGGGATAGGGTTTAAGGTGTGAAATTGGTTGGTGACTCTAGTAGCCACCGGTGATTCTAGTCATGTTCGTGGACAGCATTCAACAAGTGAGACCTGGACATCGTTTCCGTATTACTAAGGTACGTCCTAATTTTGCAACATCAAAAATCCCATTCAACTCGATAATAAGCCTTGCTCACAATCACACAATATCTGTTGGTGTGAGCCGGGGAGGTTCCGCTGCAAGGATTTCCCCTATAGCTATGACGATAGGAAGTGGATGACGTTCGCTTAGACGTGAAAAGTTCCTAAACATAATTATTCTCCAATCCCTGTAATTCTTCCTGTTCCATCACCCACTCACCATCAGCATTATAAATTCCTTTAAGACAAGTGAACCTCGCCTTGCTCTTAAATGAGTGGAAAAAGATTGTGGTATAGTCATCAACCCAAGTTACCCATTTAATTTTGCACTGTTGCCTCTGGTAAATGCCCAGCTAGAGATATTGTTCCATAATAAGCCTAGCATTTTTGTCAGCTTGCACCAGTTCAGGATCCACCCCCTATAAATCCGCAACCTTCCCTGTACTCGACCCAGCGTGAACTGCCAGTACTTTCTTTATGTTGGTAGTCCAACTTCATAGTGATTCTTTTTATAATCCAGACTCCATATTTTGGGTGTCTGCTTGCATAACTTCAACCGATGCATCACTCTGAAAATTTTAGAACCCATGGATGTGTCACCCAGTATTCTGCGATTATGGTTTTGAGTTCCCATACGTCCAGCTTATACGACCAACCGTTAATAGGCTTATTTGACTGGGCATATAAAAGAATGGGAGAATGATCCAAGCACACAATAAGAAGGTCATATGAGTTAAAATCATTGTCCAACCAATCTTTAGATCCATACACTCGGTCCAACTATTCAAAAATGGTATTAGGTGCCTCCTGGTTATTACACCACGTCATGCATAATCCAATGAAGGGAATGTCAAGAATCCCTAGCAATATTTTCCAGCAGAAAAATCTTCCCATCCTCATATATTATGACTCCCATCAAGATTTATCCAGTGGAAACTTTACTTGATTAAAGTCTCCCTTTCATACCTAATACCTGTTGAGATATTCTTGGTATCCGTGTGGAGAGATTTTGGTGAGTGTGGAGAGATTTTAGTGATTAGCAATTAACCTCTATAATCACAATTTGATTGAGATCTTGATTGTAGTTGATTTAATGCTCCTTTTATATCATCTCTTTATGTGTATAAATATTGATGTATTACACCTTTGTAAATCAATGAATTAAGTTATTCATTCATTTGTTTGTCTTCTTTTCTGATCGTAATATGGTATCAGAGCCCTAGGATTGGTTGTTGGGTTTCATTTTTTTAAAGGCTTGCCTAAGTCCTTCCTGGTGGAGTTTTTCCTATCATCCTCCTCTCGTCAAACTTTGGTGGTTTTCAATCTTTAAAGTCTTCCTGTCAAAATTTTAATTTTCCCTATATTCTTTATGATGGACAAGAGTGATGTTTTCCAACCCATTTCTGTGATCCTTAGTGGCACAAACTAGAGGAATTGGTTTGAGGCAATGCACAGTTTTCTTAAAGGGCGTAAACTATGGAGATATGCTATAGGCGACATAACATGTCCCACAAAAGCTACTAGTGAAGCAGATTAGAAATTTGCTGAACGCCTTGAGGACTGGGATAGCAAAAATCATCAAATTATTACATGGCTTTGAAACACTTCTATTCCAAGCATCCATCTTCAGTTTGGTCAATTTGAAACTGCAAAAGTGGTATGGGACCATCTTGCTCAACAATATACACGTGCTGACTTGTCTTATCATTTTCAATTTATAAAAGAACTCAGTAGTTTGAAACAAGAGAAGGGACAACCTGTATATGACTTTCTTGCTCAAATAGAAGTTATTCGGAATCAATTAACCTTATCTGAGCCCGTGTGAAATTTGCAGCGTATCGTAATGGTGACAGATTAATTCAATTCTTGATGGCTCTTACTGATGATTATGAGCCTGTACGAGCAGCTTTACATAATCAACAACCCTTGCCCACCCTTGAAGCAGCCCTTCCTCGACTGAAATCAGAGGAAACTCAATTGGGGCTTTTGAAGACACAAGTTGATTATGCTTTCGTAGCTTCTGATAAGAACGCCAAGATTTGTCGCCACTGTCATCAAACTGGTCATCTTCTCCCAGAATGCCCCATTGTTGAATGTCGCCAATGCCGTAAAAAGGGACATATTGCCAAAAATTATTCTACAGTATTTTGTCGATACTGTAAGAAGTCTGATCATTTTATTAACGATTGTCCGACTCATCCTCAAAACAGGAATCAGACTCGTTCCAGTCAGTCTACCAAGCCTATCTTTGGACCTGCTGCTTGTGCCAATAATTCTGAGTCTTCTCCCTCTTCTTCAGTTGACCTTCAGGCCCTGCTTAGTCAACTTGTCTCTGCCACTGGTAATAACACTACAACTTTAGCTACTCTCTCAGGTAGCTCTTCCTGGTATTTTGATTCTGGCTGTTGTAACCACATGACAAGTTGCCCTGACCTTTTATTTTCATTAGCGCCTGCTGCTAACTCCTCTTCCATTAAGACCGCCAATGGTTCCGTTATAAACGTTAGTCATAAAGGAACTATTTCCTCAACTAATGTCTCATTACCTGATACTTTTCTAATTTCGGCCTTAAACTTTAATCTTGTCTCTGTTGGCCAATTGTGTGACTATGGTTATGAAGTGAATTTTTCACCTACTGGGTGTCGTGTGAGGATCTCAAGACGGGACAAATCATCAGAACTGGTCGTAAAGTTGGATGTCTGTTTGAACTCACCTCCCTGCATGTTCCTTCCTCGACCCCCATCTGTGCTATTTCCACTAGTGTTCCTCTGTCAGTATGGCATCAGCGTCTTGGTCACAGCTCCTTAAATAAACTTTGTCCTTTACTTTCTCATGGTGTGTTAGGAACTGTTAATACAAAACTTTTGATTGTATTGCCGGTCAACAAGCAAAACAACCTGCCTTGTCTTTCAATAACAGTACCTCCATTTTTGATTCTCCCTTTGATTTAATTCATTCAGATATTTGGGGACCTTGTCCTGTACCCACCATGAGCAGATCACGGTACTTTGTGATTTTTATTGATGATTATTTCAAGTTCACCTGGATTTTTCTCATGAAAAATCGCTCTGAATTACCCCAAATTTATATTGATTTTGCAACCATGGTTAAAACTCAATTTGATAAAACCATTAAAACCTTACGAAGAGACAATGCCATGGAATATCGTGATTCCAAACTCTTAAAGTTTCTTACCAACAATAGTACTCTTTCTCAATATTCTTGTCCCCACACATCTCAGCGAAACGGTCGCATAGAGCGAAAACTTTGACATATCCTCAATTCTATTCGTGCTATGATTATCTCTTCTTCTTGTCCTGAGCGATTTTGGGGTGAAGTAACCTTGACTGCTGTCTATACCATCAACAGACTTCCATCTTCTGTTCTTGGTAATGTGTCTCCTTTTGAATGCCTTTATAATCACCCACCCAATTATGAGTCTCTTAAGGTGTCTGGTTGTATTTGCTTTGTTCTTCTTCAACCATATGAGTACACTAAGTTAGAACCTTATGCTCACATTTGTTTCTTTCTAGGTTATGGGACAGAACACAAAGGATATCGTTGTCAGGATCCCATTTCACATTGAATTCGTCTTTCTTGCCATGTTGTCTTTTGGGAACACATTAAATTTTCTTCAATGTCTAAATTTGAATCTATCCCACCTGCATCTACTCCTTTTTTCTCTAATTCCTCAATTGAGCTATTTCCTAGTCAATATGAAGCTACCTCCCCGTCTGAGTTCTCATATACGCCCAATGCTATGACTATTTTTCGTGATGAAGTCTCGCTTGCACATCCTGCTCCAGCAACTCAAGAGCCACCTACCTCTCCTGCTCCCATTGATAATCTGTCTCCCTCTGATCACCCTCATAGAGTAAGAAACCCACCTCAATATCTTCGTGATTATCATTGTTTTCAACCTTGCTTAACTTACATGAACCTCAGACCTATAAAGAGGCATCTAATGACTCTCGTTGGCAGCAAGCTATGCAAGAAGAATTGCAGGCCTTTGAAAAGACTCATACTTGGGACTTAGTTGATCCTCCTCCTGACAAGCCCCTCGTTGGTTACAAGTGGATTTATAAGATAAAAACATGATCTGATGGATCTGTTGAAAGATGTAAAGCTCGACTCGTTGCAAAGGGTTATACTCAGGAATATGGAATTGATTATGAAGAAACTTTTGCTCCGGTGGCTCGTATCACTTCTGTTCGAACACTTCTTGCTATTGTTGCTTCTAAATGATGGGGCTTACATCAAATGGATATCAAAAATGCATTTCTTAATGGAGATTTAGAGGAAGAAGTGTATATGAAGCCTCCACTTGGGTATGATCATCCTCCTAACAAAGTTTATCATCTCCATCGTGCTGTATATGGCCTTAAACAAGCTCCCAGAGCATGGTTTGATAAGTTCAGCACTACACTTAGCAAAATTCATTTCCCTTCTAGTCCACATGATAATGCACTATTTCTACGAAAAACGGACCATGGTGTTGTTGTACTACTTCTATATGTGGATCATATGATAATTACGGGTGACGACTCATCTAGTATTGAAACTGTCAAACAGTTTTTAACTAAACAATTTGACATGAAGGATTTGGGACCCCTCAGTTACTTCTTAGGCCTTGAAGTTCTCTCTTTTGAGGATGGTATTTCTTTATCTCAAGCCAAGTATACTTTTCATCTCTTGACAAAAGCGGGTCTCTCCGATTATAAGGTAGACAGCACGCCTCTTGAAACGAATGTGCGGTTTCTTCCAACAGATGGTACTCCACTTCCAGATCCTACTCTTTATCGGCAACTTGTTGGCAGCCCAATTTACCTCACAATTAAACACCCAGACATTGCCCCATGCAGTTCACTTGGTCAGTCAATTCATGTCAGCTCCCCGTTCTACTCATTATGCTGCTGTTCTTTAGATCTTACGCTACATCAAAGGCACCTTGTTTCATGGCCTACATTTCTATGCGGATTCTTCTCTTGAGCTACAAGCTTATTCTGATGCTGACTGGGGAGGTGATCTTACTGATAGACGTTCCACTACAGGGTACTGCATCTTCCTTGCTGATTCACTTATTTCTTGGCAAAGCAAAAAGCAAACCTTAGCCTCCCGATCCAGCACTGAAAGTGAGTATCACGCCATTGGTGACACTACTGCTGAGGTACTTTGGCTTCGTTGGTTACTTGCAGATATGAATGTTCCTCATACTATTGCTACGTCTATTTACTGTGACAACCAAAGTGCTATACAAATTGCTCACAATGATGTCTTCCATGAGTGAACGAAACATATAGAGATTGATTGTCATTTCACTCGTCAACATATTGTTTGTGGTACCATATGCCTCCTATCCATTAGTTCCTCTAATCAGCCCGCAGATTTGTCCACAAAGTCACATCTTCGTGGCAGCTTTCATACTTTAGTGCACAAAATCAAGCTGGTTTCAACTATCCCATCTTGAGTTTGAGGGGGGATGTTGAGATATTCTTGGTATCTGTGTGGAGAGATTTTGGTGATTGTGGAGGGATTTTAGTGATTAGCAATTGACTACTATAATCACGATTTAATTGAGATCTTGATTGTAGTTGATTTAGCGTTCCTTTCATATCATCTCTTTATGTGTATAAATATTGATGTATTACACCTTTGTAAATCAATGAATTAAGTTGTTCATTCATCTGTTTGTCTTCTTTTCTAATCGTAACACCTGTCAAACTTTTGAATGTGTTTGGAGATAAACTCAGACACCCCTTGTCGCTCTTCCACACTAGGAGCCCCATAAACAAGCCCAACATGAAAATAAGACCCAGCTTTATTGATACGACCAAGTACAAGGTTTTTCAAACAAAACATAACATCAAAAACAAGAGACGATGCTCCCTGACCTACCCTTTGCATCAACTCCGCTACAAAAAGAGAATCCAAGACAAGCTAGTTTAGAGGACACTGTGTTAATTGACCGCTTAGCTTCAAATAAATAGAATACTTCAGGTGAATAAAGACGGACAACGAACAAGTGTCAGCAAAAAATAAATTGTGCCAATAGAATATTTAGATAGTACAACACGGTTGCCTCTCAAGTGCAACCCAAAACCATTGTGCATATCTGCCTTTGGTCTTCCACATCTCATCTTCTGGTAATTGTGGGCCGAAAATTGCCCTTTTTAGCAGTTTTTGCTCCCTAGCTCTCTCTTTTTCCTTACGTAGTGTAGTAAGTTATCTTTTCTCTTTTGCCTGCTGCAATTTGAATGGTTGTCTCCACAATTGTGGAATATAATTTTTTTTATCATTTATTTCTGCCTTCACAGTGGTGTGGGAGTTCAGGTTTGCTTTTATGTTGTTGTTTTGTGCGTCTATTCGCTGTTCTTGGGATGGATTCTGTCAAGATGCCAACTTGGATATTCAATGGTTTCCCATTCTTCAAGTACAGTCCTTGTCAAGAGCATGTCTTCTATACAAAAAATATGCACTAGATTAGCACATTTGCTCTCCAACGAAGCGCCCGACATATCTTTGTATACTAAAAAGAAATAGTTGTATATAAAGCTGAGTAACAGGTCAGGTCAGATCAGATTCATATTTATGTCGAACTTAGATGGATTAAAAATCCCTCGGTCTGAACCTAATCCGTTTATTCAATAGGGTTGAAAAACCTTAACCTATTCCCTTTTAATTTTCAAACAGGTTGACTCGTTTAAGATAAATAAGTCACTTAATTACACATTTACCTATTTAATATGTTCAATTAAAACTTAATTACATGGCATTGAACTTTAACTTTACATTCCGCATTAACTAAGTGATGCCAAAAACTCCAATTGACTTATAATAATTCACATTTTCATATTTATTTTAAATTTTTGTGATTTAATTATCAAATAAAATGGTAAACATGTGAATAATAAATGGCTAAACAGGTTTACCTCTTTTATCCATTTAACAAAACGGATTAAATATATATTTTCTCATATTGAGAATCTCAACTTGAACATAACTCATTTAATTAAACGGGTTAAAAATTTATATCCAAATCTACTTAATTTTGTGTCAATTTCGGATCGGTAATTATATCGCATCAGTTTTGCCCAACTCTAATTGTATATGAGTGAAGATCATCGTTCAGTATGTTTTATGTCGGATTTTTTAAGGATTAGATTTGGTTTTGGCATTTAGGATTGTATCTTTTTGTGTTAGATTTACATTGTTAATGCTAGATGGCTTATTATTAATTAATTATTAATTAATGAAGTTATCCGTTTTGTTGCCCCCGAAAAAAAAAAAGAAACAGTATATTGGGATAGCATAAAGTAAACGAAAATGGGGGCTAATTTTGGGACGGTAATGAAAGAGACAGGGAACGGAAGGAAATTTACCTTGTTTAAATGTGTCAGCTGGGAAGCAAGAGGGAGGGAGAGAGAGAACGCATTCTAAATATTTTTTTCATCACCTTAGTCCTGTCAAATCTAAAGGTGAATCAAAAAAGGGGTAATGCCGGTGAATTACAGTGAAATATTTTCCTCCGTCCCTACTTATTTAACTTTCTCAAATAAAGGTAACAAAAGTTCAATTATCTTTTTTCAGACCTGATAAATGAGTCATTTGATTTGAATACGGATCGAATTAAATTTGAATCAGGTTATATTGCGGGTTACGTGACGTTACGGATCGGTTCGATTTGGATCGGGTGACCTTCGGTTCAGGTCGCCTTCGAATCAACTGATTTTTGGTCTACTACGCTTGTCATGAAAAAAAATAAGCAATTTTGTAGAAAATTTCAAGGTCGGGTATGGTTTGGGTTGGATTTCGAATCTACTTTCGGGTGAGCCTATGTTGAATGTCGGGCCGGATATGAGTCAGCGTCGTTCGGTTCAGATTTCGCGTCTCGGGTTAGTTTTGTCAGGCCTACCTTTTTCTCCTCCCTCCCTCTCCCCGCCCTTTAATCCTAGCACTTTAAATCCGCCCATCTTTTTCAAATAATAAAAACAACGAGCAAAACTTAAAAGTCACTCCTATAAAGATTTAACATTCTCTCACAATCATAAGAAATCACATAAATAAATCGTTCTCTGAATATTTATTGATCACGCTCTAAAGTATATTAATTTGACCAATACATCAATTCCTTGTTAAGCATAGTATCTTTGGCACAATTGCTTTTGGGCATGTTCTCTTCGACTTATCATAAGTACTTATCATTAGCATTAAGTAAATTTCAGCATAATTCAGCATAATTCAACACAATTCAGCACTTTTAAATATTTATTAAAAAGCTCTAGTTATATTTTATTCAACCATTTAGTATGTGTCAACATGTTTCAGTATGTTTCAGCAATGATTAACAATTAGACCTGTCAATTTGGGCGGGCGGATTAAATATATGGGTCAGGAGTATTCGGGTTCGGGTAAAATACGGGTGGGTGTATTTTGATTTTACAGATTTCGGGTCAACTCAATGGGTTTGGAGCGCCTTTTTAGTGAATTGTTTTTCTTTTGTCAAAATCAAAATTTTGGCATATTTATTATTGAAAATTATCTCTATTTAATGAACAAGCATTCTAATTATAATTTCTTAAAAGAACATAAAAAATATTCAAACTTTTCAATATGATATGTGTACACTATATACTGGTGAATGATGAGTTGCATTTGAGTGGGTTGGTCTGGATATTGAAATTATTAATAACAGACTGGGTCATTCGTGGGCAGGCCCATCTAAAGCATGATAACGGGTTGGAACGATTCGCCCTATTAATAACCCATTGAATGATTCGATAATTTGTTAATTAACTAACTATTACCTAATTATGTATACTTTATTAATTGGCCGATCCTATCCTGAACATAAGTTGGTCCATTGCCAACAATAACTTCAAGTTCGAGACCAATTAAAAGGAAACCAAATGAAAGAATTATTATAGATGCATAATATATTACAATTATTTATTAATTATAACATCAAAATTTTAGATTATTGCAGAGTAACATTATTTGAAATGCGATAAGACGTATTCATTTAATTAAAAATATAATGGTACAACTTGAACATTTTTAATACTTTTTAAATTGATTTTCTTAAGACTAGATATTTTATGTCCATTTTATAAATTGTTCAATTTCGAAGTTGTATATGACTTTATTTTATGGGAATGAATTTGGAAAAGAGTGATTACCATCGTCTAATTTGTGAAGGGATGAGTTAATTATATAACGTCTCTATAAACAATTCATTATAATGAAAAACTATTATTGTTAAGAGGGCAAAGTTAAAGAAAAATAAAAAATAAGGATATAATATTCGAGTTAAATGGGCAGGTTCGGGTTCGGGTCGGGTTTGACCCAAAACTTTGCTAGTTTTTCGAGTTCGGTTTATTTCGGGTTCGGGTTGAGACAATCGTGTTTAAAACCCAAAACTTTCGGGTGAGTTCGAGTTGGATTTTCAGGTCGAGTTAGTTTTTGCCAGTCTACTAATAATCAATACCTCTCATAAGCCAAAAAGAACATGCCCTTGGTGTGAATGAGGCGCTAGGGTCGATGTAAAGGGAATTCGAACCTAGATATTTGGTAACGACTCGCAACTTTACCATGCCATGCTAGCTAACACAATTGTTGCATGAAAATTCTTAAACTTTATGATTCCACTTATCAAGTTATCTATATATAAATATATTAAAAGAAAACAAGCTCGTCTCTCGAATGGTCAGATGTCACTCTCACAAGTTTTGTCTTTTTTATGCCTATTATTATAGTCTTAGAGCCTGTTCTTTTCGTGGGTAAATAAGATAGTAAAAAGGTGAAGTAGGTTGAAGTAGGTTGAGGTGGGTTGAGGTATGTTGAAGTTGGTATTTTTTTTTGAGGTGGGTTGAAATAGGTTGAAGTAGGTTGAAGTGGGTTGATGTTGGTTGAAGTGGGTTGAAGTTGGTATATTTTTTATGTGGTGGGTTGAAGTGGGTTAAAATAATAAGAATGTAACTAATGTGTGATAATTTATGAAGCTATCGAAATTTTGTGAAATTTTTGTTTATTCTTTTTTATTTTTTATTTTTTATTTTTTATTTTTTTATTTTATTTTATTTTTTTATTTTTTATTTTTTATTTTTCACTTTTAATTTTTAATTTTTAATTTTTAATTTTTAATTTTTTAATTTTTAATTTTTAATTTTTAATTTTTTAATTTTTAATTTTTAATTTTTCTATTTTTCTAT
Source organism: Carnegiea gigantea (assembly GCA_029747015.1). NCBI lineage: Eukaryota > Viridiplantae > Streptophyta > Magnoliopsida > Caryophyllales > Cactaceae > Carnegiea > Carnegiea gigantea. Next base: position 470,971 of record JAKOGI010000288.1, read on the forward strand.
TTTTCTATTTTTATTTTTATTTTTAATTTTAAATTTTAAATTTTAAATTTTAAATTTTAAATTTTAAATTTTAAATTTTTCATTTTTCATTTTTTTATTTTTCATTTTTTCATTTTCATTTTTTCATTTTTCATGTTTTATTTTTTATTTTTATTTTTATTTTTTATTTTCATTTTCATTTTTCATTTTTTATTTTTTATTTTTATTTTTTATTTTTTATTTGTAGTTTTTATTTTTATTTTTAAATTTTATTTCTTATTTCTTATTTCTTATTTCTTATTTTTTATTTTTTATTTTTTATTTTTTATTTTTTAAATTTCTTGGTTCTTATTTTTTATTTTTTATTTTTTATTTTTTAATTTATTATTTTGTAATTTATTATTTTTTAATTTTTAATTTTTAATTTTTAATTTTTTATTCAAAAAATAAAAATTAAAATTAAAAAATAAAAAATAAAAGTAAAAAATAAAACAAACAACATAAAAAATAAAAAATAAAAATTAAAAATTAAAAATTAAAAATTAAAATTAAAAATTAAAATTAAAAATTAAAATTAAAAATTAAAAATTAAAAAATTAAAAAAAAAGAATGAACAAAAATTTCAAAAAATTTCGATAACTTCATAAATTATCACACATTAGTTTCATTCTCATTATTTTAACCCACTTCAATCCACCACATACAAAATATACCAACTTCAATGCACTTCAACCTACATCAACCCACTTCAATCTAGTTCAATCTATTTCAACCCACCTCAAAAAAAAAAAAAAAATACCAACTTCAGCCTACCTCAACCTACCTCAACCTACTTCAACCGACTTCACCCTTTTCCCCGCCCAATGTACTTACGAAAACAATAGGTCCTAAATCCCATATGATACTTTACAAATTATTAAAATTATGAAGGAGGTGGGTTAAAGTTGGTTGAAGTAGATTGAAGTAGGTTGAGGTAGGTTAAAGTGGGTTGAAGTTGGTATTTTTTTTTCAAGTGGGTTGAAATAGGTTGAAGTAGGTTGAAGTAGGTTGAAGTGGATTGAAGTTGGTAAATGTAGATTGACCCACGAAAAAAACAGGCCCTTAAAATATTATTTTGATTTCGTTTTTTGGAACCTCAAATAGTATTAGTTTGGGTTTCTAATAAAAATATATAATAATAAAGGATTTTAATTTTTAATATTGCAAAAAATTGCAATAGCAAATAATACCAAAGTTATTGATGAATATTCTGATAATAAAATATTATAATTTTCAAAATTATGTACAACCCTAATTTCACATCTTATGACTTTAATATTTTTAATACTGATTATAGCTATTGCAAAAAATCAAGTTACTATGACATTTACAAAATATGACAGTGGGAGTGCTTGGCAGACAACTTTTTGAAGAGCTTTTTGGCCAAAAAGAGCTTTTTGACTAAAATTACCTATTTGACTAACTAAAAAAGTTAATATGAGTGTTTGGTAAAAAAGCTTTTTAGAAGAGCTTTTTGAAAGAACTTTTTAAAGAATTGACTTTTTGTGTCACAACTTTATCAGAAACAGCTAATTTTATCAAATATTTTTTCAACAAACAGCTAATTTAAACGGCTAATATAAACAGCTAACTCAAACAGCTAATAGCTAATAATTAATACAAACAGGTAACAGGCAACAGCTATTTGCCAAGTGGGGCCAGTATATTTATAGTTTGTGTTTTGTCAAATATTATATTATTATACTTATCACAAGGAGAATCATGAAATTTCACAATTAAAAAAGCTCTTAATTTAAGATAAAAATACTTACATATATAACTCTCATGCATGATATGGATCCTTAATAATATTTTTTTATAAAATTAAACAATGTGTCATATGTTAAGAAATATTACTGTAAAGTGTGAACTACCAAACCTCAGCCTTCTATGTGTTTCCTCTCTGTCCATCCCCTACCATACTCTTAACAGCTTTAAGATTACTCCAATACTTTAATCAATATAAAATAGTCCCACAACTTGTTTTCCTTTTCTTTTTGTTGTTTTTTTTTTTTTGGGGGGGCTTGGTTTCCTTTTTCTTTTGTTTTTTTTTGGGGTTTTTTTTTTTTTGGGGGGGGGGGGGGTGAGAGCCCCAGTTATAGTTTTCTCATGTGTAAAAACCTACGTGTTTCTTTGTTCATCATTTAATCATTACATACTATTGGCCAACAAGAACGTGTAAAGACTTCCTAAACGAACCTCCGCCCATTATTTGATGATCTCACACCAATTTCCTCCATAATCTTTCACCTTTTTAGATAGGGAGAAAGGAGCCATTCACACTAGGGGATGGCTTCCAAATTAAGACATTTGTGAGGTTTTTTTTTTAATCCCTTTATATTTTTCACCCACTTTTTTATTTTTTACTATTTTTTTTCACTTCTTTAAAAAAAAAAAATATCTGATCATTTCTGTTCATTTGTATCATTTCCTATCAACCTTTTTACTTCCTCTTAAAGAAAAATCTCTCATTCCTTACAATTTCTTGTCATTCTTTCTCACTCCTTAAAAGAATACCATTGTTTCTCATTTCTTCTATTTTAGTTTCAATCATTTTTATTCTTTCTCATTTACTACCTATTTTGCCCCAATGAAAAGAACAATCCCTTAATTTTTATCCAAATCCCCTCTTTTTGCTTGTAAATTTCTTACATGATAGATTCCAGCCTATTGTGATCTCTAAGTAGAGGCATCCATGTGTCAATTTAAGGGACATATACAAGGAAGTTAGTGAGAACAAATTGAATGAAAAGAATCACTCCTAAGTCCCGTACAGGTTGGGAATGAAATTTGAATCCTAAATATGTGTGTTTGGAGAGAATAAGAATGGAATTAAGTTTCACTCTTTATTGGTTGGCTACCAATTGAGGAATGGAATCAGTCTGCTTTATTTTTAGAATCTTTTTTTTAATGTCATTATAGGTTGTCATTTCTTATTTTTATAATTAACTATTTTTATTTTTGTATTTCATTTTTTAAATTATAATCTAAGTTATTATATTTGTTTGATTGAGAATAAATATTATCAACCCATAATTTTAAAACAAGTTAGATTTACGAATGGAGGTTGAAAATCATTATTGTATAAGCCCATGATTTTTTGAACCCCAAAAAAATTAACCCATAATTTTGTAGACATATAACACCTAAAAAAAAGGAAGGGAAATTAATTTCTTCCATTTGTGAGAAATCTTACCATTTCTACAGCCAAAAATTACCCCCTCCTCCTTCGTGCACAACAATCTCTTTGAAGATCTTCATTGTCTTCCTCTTTCTCCTCCACTTGTATCTTAATCAACTTCCCCTTCCTCCCCCTCCCTCCTCAAATTCTTGCTCAGATCCACAAAGCACTAGAAATATGATAACACATCCAAGCCAACAACAAATAGAGATAAGAGAACAAGGATGAGCAAGGGTTCCGGTGATACTTGCAGATCGATAAACATTGGCTTCTTCCAGCAAGGATTTCACGGCAGACGGCGACCGACTTCTTCTTTCTCATTGAAGCCAGATGCTGCACCTCTTTCTCTCTCTATTCTAGAGCTAAGGTTCGGGTGAATTGGGCAGAGTGAGCCAACGAAAGATGAAAAAATGAAGTTTTGATTTTATTTTGCTTTAATTTTTAATCAATAATATGATTCCTAAGGGATGTGAACTTGAAACCTCTTGATGATGGGGGGTTTAATTCCTTGATATTGGGAAGAACTTGATATCCCAAAGTTTCAAGTCCATTCTTTAAAACTCTCATCAAACAAGAAGGAAGGGAGCTTGAAACTTTGGAATTCAAGTTCCATTTATCTTTTCTTCACAAACAAGTCAATTCAAGTTTCATTTATCTTTTCTTCACCAAACAAGTGCTAAGAGTTTCCGCAGCCAGTGACACGCGTGTAAGGCCTGGGCCCCCGTGTCCCCCCAGCCAAGGAGGAGAAGCATTTGACTTGCGTGGAGACCGCGTACGTAGTCTGCTCCATTAGTCCTTTTTTGTTCTTTATAGGAGTGAGACGGTGAGTTTCGCACCAAGCTGGTGAAGTGGATGGTGCATTTTGGTTTTAAAAAATTCCAAAAAGAGCCATTGGACGCGGATGGGCGCTACGGGCTTGGGTTATCCGTTGGGCAAAATATGGCCGTTAGGCCCAACGCTTTTTTGCTCATTTTTATTATTTTTTTTGAGGCTAAATTTTTTTCTATAAATATTCCCAACTATTTTGTAATTTATCACTACCAAAATTCAAATAATCTCCGCTAAAAAATTCTGAATTGTGAAAAAGATTGTGGGGAGTGAAGTGAAGAAAATTGAAGAATTTTGCAATGTAAGTAATTTAGTTTTAATTACTTTTTAAAATTATGTAGGTATCTCTATTTTATTTTATAATATGAAATATATATTTGAAAAAATAACTGTTGTTTATGATTGTGTTTGTAGATAAAATTTGAGATGCTTATTTGAAGAGTCAAGGTAGAAGTGAAGTGCAGTATTTTGTCAGTTATTCTTAAATTATGTTGTAATTTAAATTTGAACTAATTTAAATGTTTGAATGTTAAAAATTTATGTTATAATGTTAAATTTGTGTTAGAACTTAAGATTACATGTTATAATTGCAAGTTTATGTTGGTTTTATGTTAGAAATTTATGTTAGGATTTAAAATTTGAACTAAGTATGTTAAACGTTGGATTACATGTTAGAATTTAAAATTACATGTTTAATAAATTTGTCAGCTTACATGTTAGAACTAATTTGTTAAGATTACATGTTAGAAGTTTATGTTTATAATTTCTTTACATGTTTAATTGAAAATTTTGAAATTTGAATGAAAAAATGCTAGAAGTTTATATTTATAATTTTTTTTACATGTGTAAAATTTACATGTTTAATTGAAAAATATGTTAGAAGATTATGTTTATAATTTGTTTACATGTGTAACTGAAAATTTACATGTTCAATTGAAGATGTTAGAACATTATGTTTATAATTTGTTTCCATGTTTAATTAAAAATTTACATGTTTAATTGAAACATATGTTAGAAGTTTATGTGTATAATTTGTTTACATGTTTAATTGAAAATTTACATGTCTAATTGAAAAATATGGTAGAAGTTTGTGTTTATAATTTGTTTACATATTTAGTTGAAAAGTTACATGTTTAATTGAAAAAGATGTTAAAAGTTTATGTTTATATTTACATGTTTGGTTGAAAATTTTGAAATTTGAATAAGATGAAATTTAATTAACTATGCATAATTTGTACATAACTTGAACTGTATATGAATTTTACACCAACTAATATTTAAAATTAAAATTATTCATTAGATGTACGTGTGAACATAAAATGGATCCTAATGACACATAATCATTCATGCACTTACTAACTGGTGAAGATTCACAATGAGAATCTCGGAATAGCTCGGACTTTTCTACGCGCCCCCCAAATTGGCAGCATTACCCACCACCACCACACCCTCCACATTATTTCCAACAACACCCACCACAATACCCCTCACTTTATTCCCACCATTACCCACCACCACAAAATGCCTCACCACAAAGCCATAATGCCGCCCAAGTCCCTAGTCTTAGGTACGGGTCAATGCCCCCTCTAAATCACCCACCAGAACCTCCTCGTACGGCTTCATCAACTCCTCAACCTCGAATTCGACCTGCTAATAACCCCACCAACAATGAGGGTGGAGTCCTGCCCCCAAGTGGACATTGGAAGAGGATCATCACTTGATGAAGTTGTGAATAAACGTAAGCACAAGCCCCTTCACTGGAGCAGATAAAAGGAAAACGGGGTTTTGGACTAAGGTCGCCTCTACCTACAACCAAAACACTCCCAATGGAGTTGCAAAGAGCACGAGTAAGGTTCTCAACGCCCGTTGGAATCGGACAGCTCCACTTTTATCGAAGTGGTGTGCTTGTATGGCTTATGCATACCGAGAGAAACCAAGTGGGGAGAATGAAGAAAATGTTATGTTGAACGCCTAAGATCTGTATGCCTGTATGGTGGGCAAACCCTTTGATCTCATGCATTGGTCGGTACTAATGAAGGACCAATCTAAATGGGAAACCTTCTCCAATCAATCGGTAGAAGAATCTTCTGAACGGCTGAGAATAAATGAGGTAGAGTTATACTCTGAAAGTGACGCACCTAGCAACCTTGGCACCCCTAGCACCCTGGCAACCCCAGCCAGTGAAGATACACCAACTGAAGAAGTTGGTGGGCTTATCTATTCCATTGGAAGGAAATCCGCTAAGAGAAAGGTGAAGAAGAAAGTACAGGACCCGGTGTTGGATGTAGTGACTAGAGAGCTATCAACCTTAGGGACAACAAATGTAAAAAACAACACTATGTTTGAAAGATATGTCCTAATATAAGAAAAGAAGGCGGATGCAGCTATGAAAGTTGTTGAACTAAGAGATCAACATCAACGACTTAAGAAGACGAAGTATGAGGATAGGATTTTGAAAACGAACATTGATGAGATGTGTGCAAAGAAATAGGTTGACATGGTCCTATTCAAGAAGAAATTAGGAGCGGATATCGCCAAACATCATCCTCATATGATTTTGACACTTCTTTAGATTGAAACTCATGTTGTACTTTAAAGAATATTGTTGCTATGTTATGCGTATTTTTTTTTTCCATTTAAGAAATGCTTGGTTATAATGGAACCTCTTTAAGTTGTGCAATTAAATATTTATTTTAAATTTCATGGGTTGCGCATTACTATATAATTAAGTTCACATTTTTTAGAAGCATTTATATATATATATTTCTAAATTTTACTTACATTTGTAACTTAATTATTGGCATAAGTATTACACAATGAGTGATCCATCTTCCTCATCTTCGTCATCATCAACAGACAGCTTGAGCTTCATACTAGAGTCTTCTAGTGATGATTCACCGATGATGGAAACTACACTCAATAATAAAACTAGCGTCAAGGCATTAGAGTTAGCTATGAAGATTAGACAACTTAAACAAGAGAATAGACCAACAACATCATCACGAAGACCAAGAAAGAAGAAAAGAATTACAAGGAGAGATCGACAAAAAGCACATGATCGCCTCTACAATGACTACTTTGTAGAAAACTCAATCTATAGCGAAACCCATTTTCAGCGTAGAGTTTGGATGCGAAAACACCTGTTCCTTCACATTGTTAACGCCCTCAGCAGTCACTTTGAATATTTCCAGTTGAGGTACGATGGTCTCGATAGGCATGGGTTGTTGCCGCTCACAACGTGTACCACAACCATGTGAATGTTAGCTTATGCGATATCGGCAAATTGCGTTAATGAGTACTTGAAGATTGATGAAAACATGGTTATGGAGTGCATAAAAAATTTTGCTGTTGGAATGATTCAAGTGTCTGGGGAGGTGTACTTAAGAGAACCAGCCGAGGCTAATGTTGATCATCTATTATAAGTGGCAGAAGCCCGTGATTTTCCTGGTATGCTAGGAAGCATTGACTGTATGCACTGGAATGGAAGAACTGGTCATCAGGTTGGAAATTAGTGTTTGCAAAAGAGATATATAGAGTCCCCACCTTAACTCTTGAAGCAGTTACTTTCTATTATCTATGGATATGGTGTGCCTTCTTTGGGTTCCCAGGAAGCCTCAATTGTTTAAACGTCCTTCATCGATTTGATATTTTCCAACACTTGTATCAGGTTTGGGCTCTAAAATACGAATACTTCGTCAATGGTCGCAAGTATAATATTATACTTCTTATCCGGTGGAATTTATCCAAGATGGGCTACCTTCACCAAAGCTATCCCCTTTCCTCAAGGACTGATGATAAACCTCTATTTCAACCCCATTTTAGCCCTTATTTGACTTCCTTTCTCCGGTATTTCCATGTTTGATCGTGTTAAGAAAAGATCGAATCCGCCTCGCACGGTCTGGCTGTGCCATCTGGCACCATTGTACCACGTGTCAGCAGCTGGCACGGTCGTGCCTCCCCTATCCTGCAGTGCAACTTAAATTCTCCTTAGGGCTGCCTTAGGAGATGTTGAGTTTTCTTTTCTCAGATTTCTTTTTAGGCGATTTTGAGGTTTTCATTCATAGTTTTTGCTTTTCATCTCTGGTATTGAATTCGTTACTTTGAAGATCGATCTACCCTGAGACAACGATTAATTCAAGTTTGTTCTTCCATTCTCTCTCTTTCATTATTGTTGTTCTGGAGTTTAGTTGAATCATGCCTATTTCTCTTATGAATGAATTGTTGAATGTTAGTATGATTTGCAAATAATCTCCTAACTTGGGTTGGGATTGAAGCCGATTATGTTTAGTTGAATCAAAATCTAGCCTCAATCCCTTATTTTTCCATACTTGTATTTGTGATTTCTACTATGCATACCAGGTGTTCGATGAAATGCTCGAAAGAGCATTCATCTATTTTTATTCGAGTTTAGGGGAGTGTTGAAAGACGGAACCTTTACCTAGTATGGTTTAGTAGACAATTAGGATTTTAATATAAAAATAATTAAGGTTCTAATTGAGATTCAAGATTGTGAATCTTGTAATCCTGTGACTTTAGTTCCATGAAAATAGGTGACTACGGTTCTAGGATGAGTCTTCGACCCTTGAGAGAGGGAGGAGATGGGCTTAATTGGCAATCTATCTATTCATAATGCATGCTTCGGATTGTTTGATGGGGTTAGTAATTGGTTCAGCTAACATAATTGTGCTGATATCCCAACGTAGGTGCTTTAGTATCTTATTTTCTCATTCCACCTTTTGTTGCTATTGTTTCCTTAGCTTAAATCCAAACATACAACTTAGTCTGGTCTAGATTGAGCATTTGAATTAGTCCGATAATCGAAAGCAAGCTCCCTGTGGAATACGAACTGTACTTGTCGTTGTTAGCTACGGCTGGCACCATGCCCTTGCAGTAATTTAACGTAACAAGTTTTTGGCGCCGTTGTCAGAGAGCTTGTTCCCTTCAATATTGGAACTGATTAGGATACTCTAAACTAGACGTTTATTTTCCCTTTTTATAGTTTACCCCTTTCTTTCCTTCTGGTTGATACCTTTTATGCAAGGTATAGTGTTTGCTTTTGTATGTGCAGAAGGAGTCAAGGGAATCAAGACCTTGTCCCCTTCAATCCTACGATAGAAGTAGCAGCACACGGGCGTAGTGGAGAAGTGAGAAGGAGGAAAAAGGCAAAAGCAGTGACGGCGGGGCAAGACCAGAGGGGGTTGCGCGATTACGCCCTGCCACAAGCGTGGGGTATCACGTCATCTATTGTGAACCCGACGGTCAAAGCTGACAACTTCGAACTCAGTCCCATGCTCATCACCTTCGTGGAGCGAAACCAATTTGGTGGACACTTTGCGGACAACCCTAATGCGCATCTTCACAAATTCCTTGCAAAGTGTGACACCATCAAGATCAACGGGGTGTCCACGGAGGCGATTCGACTGCGGCTCTTCCATTTCTCACTAAGGGATAGAGCCAGTGATTGGCTACAGAATGAGGAACCAAACTCATTCACCACTTAGGAGGGTCTTTTAAGGGCATTCCTCAGCAAATACTTCCCACCTAGGAAAGCTGTGAGTCTGAGGACTGAGATCACTTCCTTCACTTAGAGAGATGGGGAATCCCTCTACGAAGCTTGAGAGAGATTCAAGGATCTCCAGCGGCAGTGCCCTCACCATGTTGTGCCTGACTGGCTTCTAGTCCAGACATTCTATAATGGGCTAGAACAGTTAGTCTAGACCTCAACAGATGTCGCTGCAGGAGGAGCTCTTGTGGGAAAATCTATCAAGGCAGCGAGGGCTCTGTTGGAGGAGATGGCCTCCAACACCTACCACTGGTCAAGCGAGAGAGCCGCCCCGAGAAGAGGTGGCGGTAAGCATGACATCGATGTTGTCACACTCTTAGCTAGCAGAGTGGACACAATGGCCCAGAGGCTCGATAGGATAGGGACTTCTCCCACTCCAGGCAGTTCCGCAATTCCAACTGGGATCTACGTAGTCTGTGAGACTTGTGGTGTAAAGGGGCACACATCTGCTGAGTGCTTTAATGGTCCCTTCTCCATTAAGCACACCAACGCTGTACATAGCTTCAACCCCACACCACAAAATAATTCCTACTCGAATGCTCAAGGTTTGGGATGGAGGAGCTACCCTAACCCTCTCTACAAAAACTCTAACCCTTCATCTTAACATGATATGCAGCCATTGGGGTTTCAGTATAGAGCTCCCTACACCCCACTCCCTCCACCTCCTCAACCCACATCACACTTGGAGAGCCTTATGGAGTGCTTTATCGCTACCCAATCCAAGACCAATGAGGCACTTAACGAGTTCATCAACCAACTGAACTCTAAGTTCGATGTGATGGCCTTCCACCAAAAGGCGATGGACACTCAGATCGCCCAGGTAGCCCAGTAGGTCAGTCACTTATCTCGATCTCAAGAACATTTATAGGTCAGTCTAAGAGCAATCCTCGAGGCCATATCAATGCCCTTTTATGTAGCGGGTGAATGGGTAAAGGAGAATCCTGTCATGGTTTTCCAGGAGACAGTTGCAGTTCCTAATTCTACAGGAACCGATGAGCAGAAGGAGAAGAGGAAGTTGAGCTCTAATGGGGGAATTATACCTTCATCCCCAGTTTGCCCTTACCAGCCACCTGCACCCTACTTTCGAAGGGTGGCCTGGGCTAAGCTATTTTAGTATGAGCCCAAATTTGCGAAATTCCTGGATATGCTGAGGAGGATTTATGCTGATACTCCCCTCTTGGAAGCTCTCAGGAAAACACCAGCCTGCCTACAGTCTTTGAGAGAGCTTGTCTCCAAGAAAGAGAAGCATGGGAGACCTTGTGTGGTTCCCATTAGAGAGGTCTGCAGCTTGATTCTCCAGAGTCAGTCACCTTCCAAGCTGCAAGACCCAGGCAGTTTCTCCATCCCCTATGCTGTAGGAAATCTGTAGATTGAGGGAGCTCTTTATGACCTGGGAGCTAGCATGAGCTTGATGCCTCTCTCCCTTGACAGGAGGCTTCAACTGTAAGACCTACAACCCACCAGTTTAACCACTCAACTCGCAGGCCACTCCATCAGGTGACCTACGGGTATTTTAGAGGACATTCCTATCCAGGTGGGTCAGTTCGTCATTCTATATGACTTCATTGTCGTGAACATTGCCGAGAGCTCCCAGATGCCAATTATTTTGGGGCGACTGTTTCTAGCTACCGCTGGGGCGATAATCGACGTGCAAGCTAGCACCTTATCTTTTCAATTATGTGGGAAAATAGTGGATTTTTGTTTCCCTCAACCCCTACTGTCCGCTGTGTTAGCTACTTCCCCACCTCATGAGATCCAAGTGCACACTGTTCCTCCTGATACTATCTATGCAATTAAGGTATTCAATAGAGATGGGAGGCCCTGTATGAGGTTTGGGGATTTTTCTGATTCCTCTGCAGCCTTCCTGAGCTGTGTTGGAGACACTATTCTTCACTCGGGAGAGGAGTTGACTGCATCACCTGCTCCCACCTCACCTGCTCCACATTTCTTCATCTCGTCATCCTCTTCTGCCAGGTAAGGGTCAAGTTAAACAAGCGCTTCTTGGGAGTCAACCTAAGTATTTCATTGCTTTTGATATTGGGGAAAAAAAAAAGAAAGAAAGAAAATAAAAGAAAGAACGACAATATGTCTCCACCTTCTTCCCTTTGGCACTATTAGTTTCCCCTTCCCCTTGGTCTTTTTATTTGTCCTTTTCATTGACGACAATGAAAATCTCAAGCATAGGGGGTGAGCTTGTAGCTCTTTGGGTGGAATTGTAGATTTTGGGGCGCAGGTTGAATGACATAACTTGCATTTGCATCATATAGATAGGATGTCATATAGTTTTACTAGGTTGTCTCTGCATCTTTCCTTTAACAGCACATGTAGTTTAGAGCATATAAGCTAGATTTTGCATATCAGAAAGGCGAAATGATCAAGTGAGAACATTCATAAGCTTTTCAGGTACCACTTCCTACCCTTCTCTTCATTTTCCCTTATATTCTTTACCGCTCTCTTAGTTAGATTTATTATTTTTGAATAAAAGTGTGTGAAAACCCCTCTTATGAAGAGAACATAAGGGGTGAATATTGATTGGTCAGGTTGATCTGTGTGATGAAGTATGGCCTGTTGTGGTGTGAATTTTTGTGAAATGGTATTTTAACATTGCCATCTATAGCTCCCCTGCCCTATGTTGTATGTTATACTACCCTTGAGATTCATGTGATTTGACTCGATTGACTTTGATAAGTGGGACATACCTTGTAGTAAGTTGTTTGACTATGGTAGACTTACCTGTGAGATTTTGAGCCTAATGACAATTCATTGCATATAGTCCCGTACTTCCTTTCATGTGTTACTCATCTAGGATTGCATCTCTAGAACTTGGTCTTGTTCTATTTGAAATTGCATCCAGCATGTGCATGTGTTACTATGATTGAGGTAATTTTTATTCCATTTAGCCACATGAGCCAAAAAATTCACCCATGGATGTGTACTATCCCCTTTGGTAGACCCTTGTGCCTTTAACCTTGTCTTTGTTATTGCACCCTATGCACTGCACACTTAGCCTACAGATATTCCCTATATCCTTGTCAAGATCTGGTGGAGTAACAGTTCTATTTGAGTTAGGTTTGCCTCGGAGGTTAGTTCATCTTGGGTACGTTATTGGTGGCTTGGTTGAGGGGATTCGTGATTTGAGTTTATATCCCCTATGCCATTCACATATCCTCTTTTCATTTCGAAGGAAAGAAATAGAAAAAAAAAAAAAGAAGCAAAGAAAAAAAATGAGAAAAGAAAAGAAAGAAGTAGAAAAGTTGTGAATAAAGTGAATGGCATGAGGGCAAGGCCATTGGATTGTTCAATCCCTCCCTTGAGGTTTTTATGGGGTTTGTTGCTCAATTTTCAATTGTGTTATGAAGTTATCGTTCTGACATTAGTTATGGAAGTATTTTTTGCTCCCTAGTCTTTTGACTATTAGCTTTACTCTTCTCAAATTTATTCCACTTCTCACCCTTTACCTTTGGCCCCATTACATCCTTTTTACAAGCCATCATGATTGGCATATTGCATTCTGCATCAAGTAGTGGAGAATCGAGAACTCTACCAAGCTTATGGCAGCTTGTTGGATTAGATAGAGTATTGAGTGCACCCTTATTGCATGTTCTAAACACATTGAGGGGAGTGTTTCACTTTGTCTAAAAGTGAGGTTCTACCGGTCCTGCTTACTCACCACTCATCGAGAAAGGTCTTGTCTTGTTATGTGCTTCAATATTAGGGCATTTGATGTATTGTATTTGGGTACGGGGCTTCATGGAAGGGAGTGTGTGTGTTTTATTGAAATTATTTCACACGTTGACTTAGCCACCTTTAATGCATAGTTAATTTAAATTTGTTAATCGTTCATCTCTTACCTAGAAGGAGCGTAGTTAGAGGTTTATCTTCCTCGTCGGTATTTCATGAGCTAGTCTTGCTTGGGAACAAGCAAGAGATAAGCATGAAGGAGTAATAAATCTCTATTTCAACCCCATTTTAGCCCTTATTTGACTTCCTTTCTTCGATATTTTCATGTTCGATCATGTTAAGAAAGGATCGAATCGGCCTCCTTCAGCATATATTTTGCTCATATAATATCTTTTTATATTTTCAGGGATCTTATTGAAGGAACAGAAAGATGGATGATATTCGACAGAAAGGAGTGCCAAGGAGGCGAGTTTTAAGTCGCAAAAAAGGTCACTCAACATCGCACGGAAGCGTCAAGGATCGATCATGGGTACCTCATACCAGGTGGCACGCCTGTGCCACACAAAACTAGCATGACCAGCCGGCCAGCAAAGTGGCATAGTCTGGCCGTGCCATCTGGCATGATCATGCCACATGTCAGCAGCTGGCACGGTCTGGCTGTGCCATGTGGCATGATCGTGCCACATGTCAGCAGCTGGCACGGTCTGGCTGTGCCATGTGGCACGGTCGTGCCTCCCCTATCCTGCGGCGCGACTTAAATTCTCCTCGGGGCTGCCTTAAGGGATGTTGAGTTTTCTTTTCTCAGACTTTTTTTTAGGCGATTTTGAGGTTTTCATTCAGAGTTTTTGCTTTTCATCTCTGGTATTGAATTCATTACTTTGAAGATTGATCTACCTTGAGACAATGATTAATTCAAGTTTGTTCTTCCATTCTCTCTCTTTCATTGTTGTTGTTCTGGAGTTTAGTTGAATCATGCCTATTTCTCTTATGAATGAATTGTTAAATGTTAGTAATCTCCCAACTTGGATTGGGATTGAAGCCGATTATGTTTAGTTGAATCAAAATCTCACCCCAATCCCTTATTTTCCCATACTTGTATTCGTGATTTCTACTACACATACCAGGTATTCAATGAAATGCTCGAAAGAGCGTTCGTCCATTTTTATTCGGGTTTAGGGGAACATTGAAAGACGGAACCTTTACCTAGCGGGGCTTAGTAGACAATTAGGATTTTAATATGAAAATAATTAAGGTTCTAATTAAGATTCGGGATTGTAGATCTTGTAATCCTGTGACTTTAGTTTCATGAAAATAGTTGACTATAGTTCTAGGATTATTCTTTAACCCTTGAGAAAGGGAGGAGATGGGCTTAACTGGCAATATATCTACTCATGATGCATGCTTGGGATTATTTGACGGAGTTAGTAATTGGTTCAGCTAACATAATTGTGCTGATACCTCAACCTAGGTGCTTTAGTGTCTTGTTTTCTCATTCCACCTTTTTGTTGGTACTATTTTCTTAGTTTAAATCCAAACATACAACTTAGTCCGGTCTAGATTAAGTATTTGAATTAGTCCGGTAATTGAAAGCAAGCTCCCTGTGGAATACGACCCGTACTTGCCGTTGTTAGCTACGACTGGCATCGTGCACTTGCGGTAATTTAGATTAACAACTGAAGGCAGGATTGTTCGCCAAACATCAAGAGTTTGTTAGGAAGGATGTGGAGAGAGCATTTAGGGTTCTACAGGCTTGATTTGCCATCATCTGTGGCCCTGCTTGAAATATGGACAAGGTTGAAGTAGGAGGGATAATGAAGGCATGTGTTGTACTCCTCAACATGACTGTCGAGGACGAACGTGATTCGTATGTCCTTGACTATGATATAATGATGTAGACGACAACACCCTGCAACCTAACGTCCGACGTGACCATCATCTAGCTATGTAGCCTACCTTCATAGAGTAGTACAAGTTCATGACCCAAAGCTACATTCATGTCTCCAATCAGACTTGGCTCAAGAAATATGGAGCCAACATATGGTGTGACAAGGATTGCAGTTGTAGTTGTTATGTGTTTTTTAATCGATCTTTTGTGTTGCATTTTTTAAAATGTCGAACCTTCATCTTGTATTTTTTTTAAAATTGTTGAATATTCGTATTGCAGTTTTTTAATGTTGATCCTTCATATTATATTGGTTTTTAATTAAATTGTACTTTATATTCTATCTTCATTCACTTATTACCAATAAAAATTAAATACTTTTTAACAAGTTCAACCAAAAACCATTAAGTGATCAATTTTTTGAAAATTTTAAATAAAGTTATACATTTTTCCGGACAAAAAAATAAATGTTCCTTCATTCGGAACATAAAAAATATTCATCGAAATTATAAAGTTAAAATAGAAACACAAAATTAAAAGAGTTAAAGTAATAAAATTTGTTTACTGATGGGCTCCATAAAAAGTATTAATTCAACTAGTATAGACCCGTACTTTATGCGGTGCATTTAAAAAAAAAGAATATTTTCCAATAATAAGTTATATTTTTCTTATGTTTGAAATAGAAAAATCCAAACACTTCCTTAAATAGAAGTATTTAAGAGAGTTAGATGCTAGTATGCGAATGAGGTATAGATAACTAGAGGATAACTTGGGTGAAAGACTTGTAGACATACTTGATTAGAGTAGATTACTTGTATTTAGCACTTCAAGGGAAAAAATAGGAAAGCAAATGAACATACATTGACGATAAGGTAACAAACAAAAAGTATCCTTAATGATTATATCTCAAATTTATAAGTTATAGTTATATAACTTTTAAATTACAATATCAATATATTGTGTTAGACAACATAACACAATTTAAGAGAGAATAATAAGATACCGAATGCTATGAGCCAAAAAAAAAAAAAAAAACTAATAATGAATGCTATCTTTTCCTAAGCCCATATATATCCTGCAAAATCATATCACCCCACAGCAGTAAGGTGGTTAGTATTAAGTAAGCCAAGGAACCCAAAACTATCATTCAATCAAGCATTAAAAACCCTATATCTAGAAAGTTTGTAGAGTTAGCAAACTTCTACATTTGGATGCCAGCATCTTAGATCCTGAAGAAATAATGAAGTAGCAATAACAGTTAGCTTTGTTCAAACATCTTCTGCCTTGCTTTCCAGTTTTCAGAGATGGTGAAAAATAACCACCAACAAATATTGAACATAGAAAAGGCTAGTGAGGAACATACTCCTAGTATTTCAATTCGCTGTTCTATTTAAGTAGAAAGATATTGTCATGTACACAATTACCAGTATGAGCAATGGATGATTAAAGGCAGAACCATACATATCTTAAAACCCCATATGATAAGGGGGGATTGTTGTTCTAAAAGTGAAAACCGACTTGAACAGTAAATGTTAAGTATACTATCTCATAACACAAATATTCTAGTAGCTCAAGTTGGAATGCCAATAGCTACCTAAAGAAAGCCCCAGGAAGATCAGAAATTAGGATGTTGTACTTTGTATGAATTGTTGACACTAATGATGATCATAACTCTTAATTCCTTTTTGAGATAGCTTGTTAAGTTCTCATCACACTTTGATGAATCGACTATATTCGTTCTGGAGCCAAAAAAAATGCTACGCTTTCTTAGTTGACCTTAGTCCTTAGAAACAATCACCTAATCCCTCTTGATATTAGATATAGTTTTTCCTCATTAAGTTAAATATCTTGAGTAAGATAAACAATTAGCTATAAGCCAATAAATCCTTTGATAATAATTGACATCAATTGCATAAGCTAAGTATTCATTACAATGTAAATAAGTCCATTTATTGCTTTGATTGAACAATTTAAGTAAGCCTATTAGGATTATTAACACATGATCTATATGCAACAGTAAAGAAAAGCATTGATCTTGAGTGTTATCAACCAATAAGCAAGAACAATAAGCCATAGCCCATAACAATAGTTTCGGTAGGCCTTGATGCACCCAAAAAAAAGAGTCATCCATCTAGCTGTTAGAGGCCAAGTGCCATAGTCACAATTGCATTTACTCTTCCTCCACCTCCCACTCAACTCCCTTTTTAGTCTTCCTCCCAGTTCTAAAAGACCCAAATGTGATAATCTCTCTCCTGTCTCCACCCCAAGTCCCAAGCCATGTATCTCTCAACCCCCAACCTAAATGACCATCATTAAATAATGTCATCACATAACAAATGTAGTACTGTAAAAATTAAATATAGTATCAGCAAAGCAAACAATGAACTTCTAAAAGAAATACAACATAGACCATTTCAATAGAAGATGAAGCAGAAGCAAGGAATAGAAACTAATAAATTAACAAAATCATACTAAGAGAGACACTGAATGAATAAATGAAAAGAGATATATTCAACAAAAAGCTATTCAAAATAAGGGAAAACACACATTAAATAAATATGATACTAAAATTTGGGCTATACCTATCTCTAGAGCAATTTTAGCTGAGTGCATCAAGTGTATGGCTAAAGACTCTGATAGCAAATTGCATGAAGTAGTATGAACTTAAGGTTGAAGTTCTAGAGTCAATTTTGCATAAAAGCATGGAAAAATGAAAACTAAAGTTGGGATGTTCCCAGACTGAATCTTATTGTATACCTCAAGCTTCTGCTATTCTTGCCTCGTATTGAACATCCTTACATGACCTACGCCTCCACAATTTTGGTATTTTAACTTCTACCCTTTTTTATCCTCTCTCAAACATGCCCAATAAATCAGAAAACCGAATCAAGACTCAATCCAAAATGTCTAAAATGCTTGAAATTCAGAAACCCAGATAAAGAATGACGCACAAAATCAAAAACTCACCTCTTTAGAAAATCAGAGCAATGTTTCTATACAAAATGACTAAAATGCTTGAAATCAGAACCAGAAGTGAAGAATAACTTACAAAATCAAAAAATCACTTCTTTTTGTTATGTTTTATACTCAAATAACCCCATAAAAAAAATCAATCAACAAAGAAATGCAAAAATCAAGGATGAGAACTAATAAAGCTATGGCGAGGAAACAAAACAGGAGAACACTGAAATTCAACAAAAACCCTGATACCAAAGATGACAAAAGAAAAATAGCAAAACTTACAAATAAAACTTCAATAGTAAGACCATGCCCATTGTTCATTGAAGCATTCGCCATTGATAAAGGAAGAAGAAGTGAAGGAGAGAGAAAACCTAAAATTAAACCCAAAACAATGATAATGCCAAATAATGAAACTCAATAAACTCTAATTAAAAACCAAAAAGTAAAATTAGCTAATAGTGATTGTTTTTTGGGGGGGGGGGGTAGTAGGCAAATCTTGAGACGAATCTTGCATTGGTGAGGAGCCTTAAGCAATATAATGGAAAATGTAATAGACAAGAGGAAGGAAAGAGTAACATGGGGAGTTTTATAGTAAACATGGGGAAACATGTAACCTAGGGAGGTTGGCAGCTTTATATAGTTAAACTTTGCTTTTTTAATTTATTTTTGAAATAATAAACGATGAGATGCATCTAGTGATATCATCAACGATCTCCATTCGGTGCTTCTGCGACCATTATGCTATGTTTAGAATTTAACAGTCATCAAATAATTACCAAAATGTAGATAGATTTTAACTTTTACATTTGAAAAAGGTGAAAAAAAAGGAGGAATCAATCACAATGCGCACATGACTATTTGGTGGTCTCTTAATCTTTCACATATTTTTACACTTATAATATAAAGATTTGATATTGTTTAATTTTAGTTGAGTGCCCGTTTGGCCAATTATATTGCATTTTGTTAAGCCTCCAAAAAGCCGAAAAATGGAAAAAGTAATTATACAATAGATCTAGGCCTACCTAGTTGAACAGGCAAATAAAGCTAAAGATCAAGTCCAAAAACAAATTTATAAAAACAGCTCGCTTACATAACAATATAGGCACAAGAAGAAGATAGTTGAAAAGGCCAAGCCTATACAGCAAGCTAGGCCTATTCATATATCATTATCCCTGATTTATAATACTAGGCTTACTTTTGCTAGGGAGCATGCCTATTTTGCTAGACCTATCAAACACTTTATTTTTTGATGGGTAGTAGCTCATGAATGGTGATCATTTGCTTTTTTTTTTTTTAAATACATTTGTTCATCTTGTAACTAGTTTACTATTTTGTACTAGTGTAGTTAGTTCACTATTTTATCATTTTTAAAAAATTATAGCAAAATAAAAGTCCTATGTTGAAACCATGAAAGTGTTTATAGATATACAGTAGAGATGCTCATTAACATATACAAAGTAATTATGTACAACAGAATCTAAAGTGTTAACCTCCGAATAATCAAAATGGCAATTTGCATATCAAAATAATTACTTGCCAACATCTACGAAATTATTATACTAGTTTTCTTTAAAATTAGAAAAATGCTTATAAAAGCACAATATAAATGCTTACATTATATCTTCAAGAATGCTTATTCGTTGACCTATCATTTTGTCTGAAGCAGCAATAAAGCTACAGAAGGGAGAAATCAATTAGTTCACAACCGCAATGAAAATAGAGATCCAAGACAACCTTTTGCTCACTCATTTTACCATAAAGTTTCTTTAATAATGCTATAAAGATATGCTAGCTATGCATATCCATATAAAACTTTTTGTAAATTGTATTTACGTATGAATATACATTTATGTGAGTATACAGGTATGTTAACAAAATTTAAAAGAGACAACATTTTTTGTTTTTCTTGTTGTTCCCTTTCCTTTTATTTTTTGAACCCTTTGTTTCTTCGTAACAGTTGCATAAGTTATTTTTTAAAAAAATTAGTTTTTTTTCCAATATTTGTTTTATTTTTTGTTCTTGTTTTATTCTTTGATGGTTTATTGTTTTTCATTTAAAACATATCATAAGCATTTCTTGTTATCCCATAACAAATGAATAATAATCTAACAACGAAAATGTTTATCTATAAATAACTAAAATGCTTACCTATCTATACATAACAGAATTTCTTATCAATATTTTACATATCATTTGTAACATTGAACCAAAATGGTTATTTGTAAATATCTAAACTTTTTTTTTTGAATATTTGTTTTAGTTTTTGTTCTTGTTTTAATCTTTGATGGTTTATTGTTTTGTAAATATCATTTGTAACATTGAATCAAAATGATTTAATAGAAGACTTAACACAAATAGAAGAAGGTTTAATTCTTGTATGAGATATTATATATATATATATATATATATATATATATATATATATATATATATATATATATATATATATATATATGTGGCCAACAACCAAAATAACTTTTTTATATACAAAACATGTGCTTATCCGCATCTAATGACCAACGACAGACTTAAGTCATATGAATATGTGTTGGTAAGCATTTACTATGTGTGTATCCATAAGCATTTATTAATTGTGTGGGCAAGCATTTTAGTATTTTCATATAAGTATTTCGGTTGCTTCTAGAGAAGATATGAGAAGATAAGATAAAGAACAACTAAAAATTGGGGGTTAAAAGTAATTTTTTAAATGCAAAAATAGGATGGTGGAAAATTAAAGAAAAATGAAAAAAAGGAATATACAATTAAAATAGAGGACCATAATACAATCGGGAAAGAAATGAAGTCAAGATGTGCTAAGAAAAGCATTTCTCCCATCCATTTAGGGGTGGTATAATGGTAAAATGACTAGACGTAAAACGAAAGACTAGAGTTTGATTCTCCTCAAGTTGTGTGCATGCATGTGAAATTTTGGTCATCCAAAAAAAGAAAAGCATTCCTGTGAGGGGAATAATTAGGGGGGGGGGGAAAAAAGAATTTACATTGCCAACAACTAAATAAAAACCATGCAAACAAATGTCCCCAAAAAACAGAAACAACAAGCTAGCTGAGCCAATGATTGAATCAGTGATGCAATATTGTTCCCTACAGAGGAAAAATAATTTAGATTACCAACGTTTATAAGTTATCCCATTTAACATAAATTATTGTTATTACATGAATAATAAAAAAATGCTTGTATGTCTAGAGGTGGTAATAGATCTTAGATCGAACCTAGATCCATCAGATCTGCCTCATTTGTATGAATCTAGACTCGTTATTTTTGAATTCAATGGATCTTAGAAAGGATCTGGATCTTAAAAGGGTCTAAAAATAGGCCAATTGCTTAGATCCAGATCCGACCTGTTAAGACCCATTGGACCCATTACTCATGTAACCCAATAATCCAACAAACAGTTCTTTTAAACTTACTCCCTCTCTTTTGTGCTTGACATATCGTGTATTGTTAGTGTTCATGTCTAGAGATGAACATATGCACCCAAATAAATAAGTATCCAATCTTACCAACTCAAAATTTATACATCCATTAGTAGTATTAAAGGACAATAATATAGTTGTTTAATAAATAAAATTAAAATTAATCATCTTTTGAGGTATTTTGAAATTTAATAGCAAATTACAACGTCAACAATTTAGATCAAAACTTGATTATTTAATAACAAATATTAAAAGAAGCTCAAACATAAATTTTGAGTTCAAAATGTATTTAAGTGGAGACAAATTTTAACTAAATATTGAAGCTCTAAATTCATATTTAACTTTTTAAAATCTTTCTCATCAGATGATCAACTTTTAATTCAAACCATTGATGTTATTTTAGTGGTGAAAAACATTAGATGAATTATTTCAGTTGTAAAAAATGTTAATTAAATTATTGTAGTGGAGATGAATGTTTACTAAATGAAAAAATTATGAGCTTAAAATTTCTAGTTGAGCTTATTTTAACTAAATGAAAGAGTCTTTCACTAAGAGTTTTGATTGGCATTAGTGAGTTCCAATGTTTCTAACTCACAATATGCAAAGTCCGACTTGCCTATTGTTAATTCTATGGATCTTATCAACTACCATGGAACTTATTTTTGATATTTTGGTTGGTGGAATATAATTTTTTGGAGATTTGGTTGTATCCTGATTTATTATAGTTGTCACTTCCTACTATTAGTCACATTAAAGTTATTATTATCTTATATCTTATTTTTTGCTATTGTCTTTATTAAAAATTGTGTCATTGTTTATTCAATAGTTACTACATGTCTTAAACTCCTAACAAGCTTTTGTAAGGTTGTGAATCCGTTTAAGATCCATAGAACCAATGGGTCTAAAAATGAATCTCAACTTTCAAGATCCAATGGGTCTAGATTGGATCCGAACCCAGATCTAAAAAATTAGAATGCAACTGAATCTAAATAGATCTGATCCAGATCCGACCCATTACCATCCCTATGTATGTCACTAACTAAAATGCTTATCTTTGCAAATAATATAAAGCTTATAACAATTATAAATCAAAAGTTAACACTAAACAAAAAGCTTATCCAAGTAAGGATGCACAAATACGCACCAAATAAGCACTTATCAAAATAAACTAACCCACTGTTTATTTGCAAACAACTAATTATCTTATCCACATATCAGCCAAAATCCTTAATTCCTATACATTGCCTAAGTTTTTTCAACTAAATAATTGCTCATATAAATACGAAGCCAATGCTTATCGATGTACCAAATAAATGCTCATCCAGCTATCAGAGAAATGCTCATTGATGTACCAAATCAAAATGTTTATGTTGTCAGAAGACAATTTAACATGAACTTTATTGACGATTTTACTTATTTGTAGACTGCCAAAATACTTATTGTTGAATTCCAAGAGTACACAACCACAAGAGGGGGGTGAATTGTGGTAGCCGATTTTCGCCAAATAACTGACAAACAGCCGTAGCACTTGATTGCAGAGACTGTTCGTAAATCACAAACAACCTTAAGCTTTGTTTGTAGCGGTTGTTCCCAATTGGTTCAGTAGCGAAATTTAAAGTAATAAATGCGGAAATAAAGCACACACAATTTTTACGTGGAAAACACTTCTAGCCCAACTGAGGTGTGAAAAACCACGACCTACCTCGTGTAGGATTTAACCACTTCACTAACGGGCTGAACACGTTACAAAAGTAACACTCCTTGTTACAACTTGTAACCCACGTAACCTTCTTCCCTAAGACAGGTTACACCACGTCCAATCACACTATATTGGACACGTCCAAAGTCCACTCGACTATGGACACACTCACTCACTTTCTGATCTGAGAACAGGAGTACAAAACACCTTACTGGGGTGCTTCTGACTTAAGCAGATGTAAGGTACAATGAAGTCCTAGTATGCCAATAGTTTTGAAAGCTCAATTTTTGCACAATCTTGTCACGGTTTTTTTTTTTTCCTTTTAAAATGAAGCTTTAGAAAGCTCTCAATGCTCTGTGAAAAACCGATTTTTCCCATGTGTATCTCTTCCGAAAGGAGTGAAAAGATTTTCTTATTTAAGCAAGCAAACCCAACGGCTAACTCCTTCAAAAAGGATAGAAAAATCTTCTGATTTTAGCAGCTTAGGAGATTTCTTCAGATTTCCAACGGTTAGGAACAAAGAAGATAGGATTCTCCTAAAATATAGGGATTTGATACTCACGGGATAAAAACTGATTTAGCCACTTAATATAGCCGTGTAATTTAGCCCAAAAAAAGGATAAAAAATCTTGGTTTCAAAATTTGAATCAATCATGGCCTAAAAATAAGGGATAAAGATTTTTCGGATTTTGAAAAAATCTCTAGCAAAAATAGTTTTGCAATCTGCTACATATATAATAAATAATAATCTAATCAGCCTAGGATTTCATAAAAAGATTCTTAGAGCAGCCAGCCAACCAAAAGAAATTTTCAGGTAAAACGGATGTGGCCGCTGCAGTTTCAGGAACACCCTAGGCACCCTGTTTGCAGGGTTGTTTGGAAATGGTGTTCTGAAGCAAATGTCGAAAACCGTTTTAAGAAGTGTTAAATTGAGACTTTCAAGATTGGCATATTAACAAGAGTCTAAAAGATAAAAACTAAACCAAACCAAGACTTCTTGTTGTAAGAATCAGTCATCTTGTCAAGAATGGATGTGCAACTCCAAACACCTTGGTCACCTTGATTACTCGGGTGATCTTGTATCGCTGAATGTAGGAACTTAGTCTTTAAGACTTAGTCAGCTGTTGTCGAGATTTGTTGTGTGCTGATCTTTGTGTCACTGAAGCTTGGAACCTGTTCTTAAAACTTGTTCTCAACATTTAGTAGACAGAATAGGTAAGTAGGATCAATACAAACAACTGTGTAGGACCTGTTTGGAGAGCTTGTTTGGAACAACATTACTCAAGCAAGTATGCTACACTTGGATTTGTTATCATCAAAACTTTATACAGTTAGTTCAACAATTTCCCCCTTTTTGATGATGACAAACCAAGTGACCATATTGACAAGAGAAAGATTTTATTTTCGTAAGTGCCTTTGTAAGTGACTTGAGTGCTGATATATATCCACACAGGTGCTAGGTCAGTCAAGTCAAAAACCATATGTAAGTATAAAGACTAATGACTCAACCGTTCAACTCAACCTAGGTCAATGGCCCACTTATCTTCCCCTTTTTGGCATCATTAAAAAGGCACAAACAACAGTCAGAACATGGTGTGTGCAAGGGAATCACATAAGACATAGCAAGAGATAAGCAAGATATAACAGAATCAGATATGTCATTGAAAGTCCGGAAGGAAACACAGAAAGAGACGGGGAAGAGAATTCTAGGAAACATCCGATGAGAATAGGTTACAAGGGGTGATTATGGCTGCAGAGGAGGGAGTTTGGTAGCGAGGGAGGAGAGAAGGGCAAGGAGATCTTCATGACGCTTGGTAGATAGCGCCTTCTCTTCTTCCAGGGCAGCCTTGATGGCTGTGAGCTCATCCTTGAGGCGGGAGTTATCCTCTAAAACAGCCTCAACTTTGACTGATGACCTCCCAGAAATAGGAGGTCTGGGTGTTCGGTTTCCCTGTTTAGAGACCGAGCCCTCAGCCAGAGTATATCCACACCCCATGAGGGTGTCACTCCCTATCTCATCAATCACTTGAGCAGCCACCCTCCTTTTGAGCTCTATCCCAAAGTGCTCAAAAACCCTCGTCAGTAGAAAACCATACCCAAGATCATGTGCCCGGGTGGTGTTTGCAATACGCCCAATATGGCGGATCATAAGAACAGGAAGGTTGATGGGTTCCTCCCTATCCAAAAGATCCACCAGGCACTGATCAAGAGCATCAGCCTGGTTTCTACCTTGACCTCTTGGGATGATGTTCTTTATGACAAACATAAAGAGCAGTTGGTGCAGAGAGGTCATCTCACCCTTCTTCACGGATGTGGGTGTTTGCAGGCCCTGGTTTTGACTCAACCGCTGTGAAAGCTCCAGCAGCCTGGCTGTCCCTAGGACAGACTTATCCACCCTCACATACACATCAAAGCCAAGTGAGGGAACACCTAAAATCGTACCCAGAGTTTGTGCATCAAATTGCACCTGTGTATCACCAATTTTACTTATCACCACCCCTTCGGTGACAGCACAATTTGCATAGAACTCAGCCAATTCTGGTACAGAACACCCCAGCTGGGTGTTCGTGAAGAGGTCCAGCCAGTTTTGGGCACGTAGCTTCTGTAGGAACACCCCCAACCCCTGTTCCTCGAAAAATTGAACTCTCACTATCTTCCCCCTAACTACATTGCGCTTAAGCAGATACGCAATCTTGGTAGAAACAGGAGAGGCAGTAGACTTTTTGGCTCTTTTGGGGAGAGGAACAGAAGAAGCAGTCTCGGGTTTAGCTGATTTTGAGACTGGAGCAGTAGAGGTAGTCTTAGGTGTAGCTGATTTGGAGAGAGAAGAGGTGAAGGTCTTTCTCTTGGGAGGTGCTGTTGGAGGAGAAGACTTAATGGCAGGGAGAGTGGTTTTCTTAGGAGGAACTTGTTCTTCGGAGGACTCGGAGAACACCGGGGTCCCCTGTTTAAAGGGAGTGTTCTCAGAATCAGAATCCGAGAATCCCGTAGAAGGAGAAGAGGAAGAAATTTCCTCAATGACTGGAGTGGAGGATTTTGTGGTTCTAGGAGAGGAGTAGAAGGCAATTCTTGCAGATTTGTGCGTGGGCTTAGCAGATTTTGGAGGAGAGGGGGCTGAGGCTTTTGAGGGTTGAGGCCTTGTTTGTGGCCTTGATCTAGGCATTCTGCTACGCCTAGCCACCATCTTAACCCTTTTTCTTTTCTCTCTGGTTTGGAAGACCGGAGTCACTGATTCGGTTGCTGCAGGGGGGATGTCCATGCCACTACTTCCCCCTGTCTCAAGAGACTGCTCAGCCGAGTCTCCTTGAAGACCAACTCCCAAATCGTCCTTAAACACCTCCTCATAGGACTCAGACCCTGTTTCGGGTACTGTTTCTTTTTCAGGAAACAGCCCGAAAGAACAGGGCTCAGAGAAATCAAAGAAACCAACATGGGACTCAAAGGCTTCATCTTGGGACCCAAGATTGCCACCAATTTCCCCAGTTGAAGCAAAGTTCTTTTCAGTGAGGGGACAAACAGTCGATCCCTCAAACACCACCAATTCCCAACCAAAATGGTAGGGAATATCTTTCAAACCCAAGCCCACTGATTTCAGGTCGACACTCTTCAAAAATCCAAAAGGTTTGAAGCTGATTGGGCGAGGAGGAGTGGAAGGTTTACCTTCTAGAATCGTCATTAAAAACGGCGAGAAGGCAACAGGGGCAGGACCTGCTCGTGAGGCTAGTGCGGGTGCCCTGCTACCCTGAGATTTTGAACCAGAACTTCCAGAGCCGTTGAAGGAAGCCATTTGAGCAAGAGTTGGAGAGAGATTAGGGTTTGAGTGAAAGGAAATTGTCGGGTATTGAGAGAGAGAGAGAGAGAGAGAGGTAAAGATTTGGAGATTTAAAGAGAGATAGCATGCCAAATCTTTAAAGATTTACCCGTTACAATGGGTAGATCATTACTAGCCGCCCGCGCATGCCTCGGGAAGGAGGAAAATTTAAAGGCTAGACACAACTTGTTTCACATACTAACAATCAAGGAGCGTACCTGTTCTTGCTGCTTGTTCTTGAATACGAATAATCGGTAATAAGAGTAACAAGCCCAATCATGTTGGCTTTTAACACGCATCCGCATTCTGCAATCTATATATATATATACAAATAGCACAAAGATTCGACTGCAAACATTGCTATGGACAAATTGCATCCGCAGCATATAAGAGTTGCGAACAGGGGGAGAGAACAGGTTTCTTAGGTTGTTTTCACCAAACCTAGTTCAAGTCTATTTCTCTCAAATTGATCTCTACCTAGTGCCTTAGTGAATATATCAGCAATTTGATTTTCTGTGGTACAAAAATTCATTGAAATCAAACCCTTTTCAACATTATCTCTCAAGAAATGATGTCGAATGTCAATATGTTTTGTTCTTTTATGTTGACACGGATTTTTGGCAATGTTAATTGCACTAGTGTTATCACAAAAGATAGGAATGCATCCAGTGTCAACACAAAAGTCCTTGAGTTGTTGTCTTATCTACAGCAATTGAGCACAACATGAAGCAGCTGCAACATATTCAGCTTCTGCTATGGACATGGCAACTGAATGTTGTTTCTTGGTTGGCCAAGATACCAAATAAGGTCCAAGGAAATGAGCCACACCTGAGGTGCTTTTCCTATCAACCAAGAATCCTGCATAGTCAGCATCAGCATATCCAACAAGATCAAAATTGCAACATCTAGGATACCATAGAGCTAAATCAGGTGTATGCTTTAAATATCTTAGTATCCGTTTAACAGCCTTAAGATGAGTCTCTTTAGGGCAAAACTGAAAACGGCACATAAACCAAAACTGAAAACAATGTCGGGTCTACTAGCGGTAAGGTATAAGAGTGACCCTATCATACCCCTATAGAGTTTCTCCTCAACTGAGGGACTCCCATCATCCATTACCAACCTGGTAGAAGGAGAAATGGGAATATCAATGGGCTTGGCCGACCCCATCCCAAAACGCTTAAGTAGTTCCTTAATATACTTTTGTTGATGGATCATGGTGCCGTTTGAAGTTTGCTTGATCTGTAAGCCTAAGAAGAAATTAAGCTCACCCATAATGCTCATTTCAAACTCACTCCTCATCATCTTTGAAAATTCATTGCATAAATCATGATGAGTTGCCCCAAATATGATGTCATTAACATATACTTGGACAATCAACAGATGTTCCCTCTTAGTTTTTAGAAACAAGGTATTATCTACCTTGCCTCTTCTAAAATCATTTTCAAGTAAAAACCTTGACAATCATTCATACCAAGCTCTAGGAGCTTGTTTTAGACCATAAAGAGCTTTGTCAAGTTGAAAAACATGATCAGGAAATTCAATGTTTTCGAAACCAGGGGGTTGTTTGACATACACCTCTTCCTTAAGGTATCCATTTAGAAATGCACTTTTCACATCTATTTGATATAGCTTGATCTCCATATGGGCTGCAAAGGCTATTAGGATACGAATAGCCTCAATTCTAGCAACTGGTGCAAAGGTTTCTTCGTAATCAATCCCTTCTTCCTGATTGTATCCTTGAACCACCAGTCGTGCCTTGTTCCTGGTGACTGTTCCTGACTCATCAAGTTTGTTTCGGAACACCCACTTGGTTCCAATGATTGTTCTATCTGCAGGTCGAGGTACAAGGTGCCATACTTTGTTCCTTTCAAATTGATGAAGTTCTTCTTGCATTGCTGTGACCCAATCTGAATCTGCAAAAGCTTCATTCACATTCTTTGGCTCAATGTTAGAGAGAAACGCATAGAATGCACAAAAATTCTTAAGCTTTGACCTAGTTTGCACTCCAATATTAATATCAGACAAAATTTGCTCAAGAGGGTGCGAACGTTGGTGCTTCCATGGCCGTGGAGTAAGTGGATCCACAGACACATGCTCTACTCTAACTGGAACACTTGGAGACTCAGGCTCACAATCAGTGCCCGAGCCTGTTCCTGAGGAACCTGACTGGTGTTGTCCCGAACAGTGTTCAGCGGTGTTTCCCTCTGTTTGGATCTCACCTTGCCTGTCGTTCTGAGGAACACCTTCAGGAGTTGTTTTCTCCAAGGTGTTCTTACCTTGTCTATCTTGGAGCAACACTTCTTTTCGAACAAGACCTAATTCAAATTCTTCCTCCTATGCTACATTCTTACTCAACGAGTTAGATTCATCAAAAAGCACATGCACACTTTCCTCAACACATAAGGTTCTTTTGTTAAACACTTTGTAAGCCTTACTGTGAGAGGAGTAGCCAAGAAATATTGCCTCATCACTCCTAGGATCAAACTTTCCTAAGGCATCCTTCCCATTATTATGCACAAAACACCTACAACCAAATGTTCTCAGGTGCGTAATGTTGGGTTTTCTGCCTTTGAAAAGTTCATAAGGAGTTTTGTTCAAAATAGGTCTGATCATGCATCTATTTACAATGTAACATGAGGTATTCAATGCTTCTGCCCAGAAATTTCAAGGAAGACCACTAGCAATAAGTATTGTTCTAGTCATGTCTTCTAGGGTGCGATTTTTGCGCTCAACCACCCCATTTTGTTGGAGTGTTCTTGGAGCTGAGAAGTTATGATCAACACCATGTTCATTATAATAGTTAATAAAACTTGCGTTTTCAAATTCAGTACCATGATCAGATCTCAAGCTAACTAAAGAGTGTCCTACTCTCTTTTCAACCTTTTTGAGAAAGGCAATAAAATTCTCAAAGGTTTCATCCTTGGATGCCAAAAACAAGGTCCAAGTAAATCGAGAGTAATCATCCACTACAACAAGCACATACCTCTTCCCACCTCTACTTGCTATCCTCATAGGACCACACAGATCAATGTGTAATAATTCTAGAGGTCGGGTAGTGCTTACACACTTTTTCGATTTAAAAGAGGATCTGACTTGTTTGCCTTTTGCACAAGCTTCACATACCTTGTCATCATTAAATTTGATGGAAGGTAGTCCAACAACTAGGTCTTTAGAAACAAGTTTGTTCAGAAGAGATAGACTTGCATGACCTAATCTCTTGTGCTAGAGCATTACATCATCATTCAAGGCACTCAAACAAGTCAGATTGTTTTGGGGAAGTGTGGAAATACATACTTTGTAAATATTTTTGTGTCGCTTCCCCCTTAATACGACATCTCCTGTGTTTGAGTTTACAACCAAGCAACGTGTTGATGAGAACACTACTAGGTTATTTTTATCACACAGTTGGAACACACTAAGTAAATTATGCTTCAAACCATCAACTAAGTATACATTTTCAATCGAGTGGGAGTGGAACTCACCAATCTTACCTATACCGACAATTGTCCCAGACTTGCCATTTCCAAATGCCACACTCCCACCATCCGAAGCTGTAAGTGAGAGAAAGTTGGATTTTTCACCGGTCATATGCCTCGAACACCCACTATCAACATACCACAGCTGCTTGTTTTCAAGGTTGTTCCCTAGGCTGTTTGCTGGGTTGTTTGCTGGGTTGTTCTCTCTCACTTCAGCCTGCAAAACAAATCAAGGGTTAGTTTTGGGAACCCAGATCCACTTGGGTCCCATTCTTTTAGACAGATAAATCTCATCTTTCCTAATCCAGATTTGTTTTATATAACCTTCATTTCTTTTAATGGCATACCTTCTTGAAGGACAAGTGTATCGATAGTGACCCGTTTTGCCGCAGTGAAAGCAAACAATGTTTTCAGGTAATCCAACATACTTTCTGTTTGCAGGGTAAACGGTTTATTTGGGCTTAAATCCTAGTCCTCTTTTGTTTTGGCTGTGATGAGTGTTTAGCCACTCCAATGCTCTTGAGGACTTGTTCCAACGCTTGGTTGTGACAAGCTTGATTTTCAGTTTTTCTATATTAGCATGCAAGCTCTTGTTCTCTTCGAGTAAGGACTCAACCATTCCTTCCACCTCAAGGAGTTTTTCCTCCACTCGAGAATAATCTCCCTCTTTTATAAAGAGGTTTTCCTTGAGCATGTTAATATTTTCATATAAGCCCAGTTTTTCATTTTTAAGGGTCTCATTTTCAAGTTCTAGGTCTCGGACATCTCTTTTCAATTCTGCACAGGTATCCATCAATGAATACAACAATTCTTCAAGAGTTGCCTTATTGAGACCACGTACCTTGTTCTTGAGATCAGTAAGGCTGTTTGTTGACTCATCATCTGAATCCGTGTCACTTTGTGCCATGAGAGCTACAACACCTTCATCAGTTTCAGACTCTTCTTCATCTTCAGAGGAGTCACCCCAGGCAGCCAGCATTGCTTTCGAGAATCGTTTCCCAGAACTGTTTGCAGCTTGTTTTCTACCTTGTTTCCTGAGGTGTTCGTGCTCTTGCTCTTCTCGAAGTAAGGGACAGTTTTTCACTGTGGTATGTTTTGCCACATTTGAAACACCCAGTAAACTGTTCTCGGGGGTGTTTCTGGTTTTTGTTGAAATCCTTCCTTTTGTTGTTTTCTTTAACTTTCTTGAAGAATTTCTTGAACTTTCGAGTCATCATAGCCATCTCTTCTTCCTCAAGATCAGAATCATCATCTTCTTGTGCTTTTAAGGCAAGTCCTCGATGTTTCTTCATCTCCTCTTTCTGTTGAGAATTTTTTCTCAGTTCGTATGTTTGGAGATTACCAATCAACTCGTCTAAGGTGATCTTGTTCATGTCTTTGGCTTCTTGGATGGCTGTTACCTTGGCTTCCCATGATCGAGGCAAAATCCTTAGAATTTTCCTTACCAACTCTTCAGTGGTGAAGGATTTTCCCAGGGATTTTAACTCGTTTGTTATGTGAGTGAAGCGGGTATACATATCCATCACATTCTCACGATCACCCATATCAAACAACTCGTATTGTCTCATGAGTAACTCAATGCGTGATTGTTTGACTTGACTTGTTCCTTCATGAGCTACTTGTAAAGCATTCCATATTTCTTGAGCTGACTCACATTCTGAAATGCGAGTATATTCATCGGGTCCTAGGCCAAAATAGAGAAGTTTCTTGGCCTTGGCATTCTTTTCCATTTTCTTGTAATCCTCAGCATCATATTCAGTAGGATCTTTGGGAACCTTTTTTCCATCTTCAAGAACTTTCGTGGGAACAAGGGGTCCGTTCTTGATGAGCATTCATAACTCGTAATCCTCTGCTTGTATGTAGTTCTCCATCCTGTTTTTCCACCAACTATAGTGTTGGCCATTGAAGTAAGGAGGTCGAGTAATGGATTGACCCTCAAGTATCCCTTGTGGTGCACTCATCTTCACGGATCTCTCAAGGTGTTAGCCTTTTGAAAGAGAACCTGCTCTGATACCACTTGTTGAATTCCAAGAGTACACAACCACAAGAGGGGGGTGAATTGTGGTGGTCGATTTTCGCCAAATAACTGACAAACAGCCGTAGCACTTGATTGCAGAGACTGTTCGTAAATCACAAACAACCTTAAGCCTTGTTTGTAGCGGTTGTTCCCAATTGGTTCAGTAGCGAAATTCAAAGTAATAAATGCGGAAATAAAGCACACACAATTTTTACGTGAAAAACACCTCTAGCCCAACAGAGGTGTGAAAAACCACGACGTACCTCGTGTAGGATTTAACCACTTCACTAACGGGCTGAACACATTACAAAAGTAACACTCCTTGTTACAACTTGTAACCCACGTAACCTTCTTCCCTAAGACAGGTTACACCACGTCCAATCACGCTATATTGGACACGTCCAAAGTCCACTCGACTATGGACACACTCACTCACTTTCTGATTTGAGAACAGGAGTACAAAACACCTTATGGGGGTGCTTCTGACTTAAGCAGATGTAAGATACAATGAAGTCCTAGTATGCCAATAGTTTTGAAAGCTCAATTTTTGCACAATCTTGTCACGGTTTTTTTTTTTTCTTTTGAAATGAAGCTTTAGAAAGCTCTCAATGCTCTGTGAAAAACCGATTTTTCCCTTGTGTATCTCTTCCGAAAGGAGTGAAAAGATTTTCTTATTTAAGCAAGCAAACCCAACGGCTAACTCCTTCAAAAAGGATAGAAAAATCTTCTGATTTTAGCAGCTTAGGAGATTTCTTCAGATTTCCAACGGCTAGGAACAAAGAAGATAAGATTTTCCTAAAATATAGGGATTTGATACTCACGGGATAAAAACTGATTTAGCCACTTAATATAGCCGTGTAATTTAGCCCAAAAAAAGGATAAAAATCTTGGTTTCAAAATTTGAATCAATCATGGCCTAAAAATAAGGAATAAAGATTTTTCGGATTTTGAAAAAAAATCTCTAGCAAAAATAGTTTTGCAATCTGCTACATATATAATAAATAATAATCTAATCAGCCTAGGATTTCATAAAAAGATTCTTAGAGCAGCCAGCCAACCAAAAGAAATTTTCAGGTAAAACGGATATGGCCGCTGCAGTTTCAGGAACACCTAAGGCACCCTGTTTGCAGGGTTGTTTGGAAATGGTGTTCTGAAGCAAATGTCGAAAACCGTTTTAAGAAGTGTTAAATTGAGACTTTCAAGATTGGCATATTAACAAGAGTCTAAAAGATAAAAACTAAACCAAACCAAGACTTCTTGTTGTAAGAATCAGTCATCTTGTCAAGAATGGATGTGCAACTCCAAACACCTTGGTCACCTTGATTACTCGGGTGATCTTGTATCGCTGAATGTAGGAACTTTGTCTTTAAGACTTAGTCAGCTGTTGTCGAGATTTGTTGTGTGCTGATCTTTGTATCCCTGAAGCTTGGAACCTGTTCTTAAAACTTGTTCTCAACATTTAGTAGACAGAATAGGTAAGTAGGATCAATACAAACAACTGTGTAGGACCTGTTTGGAGAGCTTGTTTGGAACAACATTACTCAAGCAAGTATGCTACAGTTGGATTTGTTATCATCAAAACTTTATACAGTTAGTTCAACACTTATCTACATAAGCAACATAAGATACTTTTCCCCAATTCCTAATTTCTTACCATGATTTATCTTCTAATATTTTTAATTATGTCCCCATCAAAAACATATTAACCTATTATTTGGTTCAATGTAGCTTATTGTTATGTAAATGATAAAAGATACTTACATCTCAATAACTAAAATGCTTATATATATATATATATATATATATATATATATATATATATATATTCTCAAATAACTAAAATGCTTATATATATATATATATATATAATATATATATATATATATATATATATATAATATATATACACACACACACACACACACACATACACACACACACATACATATATAATATATATATATAATATATATATATATATATATATATATATATATATATATATATATATAATATATATATATATATAAAAGATAAATGCTTATCAATATTTATAAATCAATTGTTAACACAAATCAGAAGGCTCACCTCAAATACAAGTGCGTGTATATACAACAAATAAATACTTATCAAATAAGCTAATTCAATGCCTATCTACAAATACCTAATTAAGTCCTTTTTGTATAGACTAGGGTTATACCCTTATGATGCAAGGATATAAGTTAAATAATTGTTTAATATATTATTAAGAGAATAGATTTTTTTATAAAACAATCAATCAATAAACTATTGTATTATATTATTGTGTTGATGTAAAAGTAAAGCGAGTCTTCTTTAGTTTTTTTTCTTACTAATAACATACTTTTTTATTCTTAGTTAATATATCTAGCTTAGATTTTTTTGTTGCATTTGCATCATAGAATCATGTATATTTTATGATTAAATATTGTTATTAAATAATAGGAAGGTATATGAGAAGTTACCTTATTAAATAAAATTAATATTGTATTAAGTTTACATATATCTTACATAGCCTTTTCTTTTTATTTTAAATCTTATGTAGTATCCTATGTTACCTTAAAGTATCTCACATGACTATTCCCTTCTATGTGACATCTTATATGACAAGCTTTACATGTTGCTCATGCATGAGTTCTATCCAACCTTTAATATATATATATATATATATATATATATATATATATATATATATATATGATTATCATGGAACGAGTTACATTGTTTGAGAAAGTGATGAAATGTAAATTCCAAAAATGTGAAACTTTTGCTGACGTAACATGCCTAAGTTCCAAAAACTGGAACTTACGCTGGGAATGTTCTGAAAGACATGAAGGGCCCCTACTTTGCTCTATGCCTCTATCAAAGACTTCATACCTTTACAAACAAGTCATTTGACATGTATTTGATCATCGGATTTGAGTACCAATACAGATTAATTCAAATAGTTTGACACTTACTCCCTTTAAATAAGGTCTCGAATTCGAATGTTGTGCTTAAAAATATCTATTATGTAAAAATTTTATTCTTTATTTGACCAACATTAACTCGACTATAATAAGATAAAAGATCCAAAAACAAATCATTCAATTTTAACAAAATCTATAATTACCACTAGTCTAGAAAAGCCAACCCAATTTGCACCGAAAATCCAATTGGCCATCCACAACCCCAACAAAAAAAAAAAAAACAACAAAAAAATCCAATCGGCCAAACAAAATCCACCACCAGTTCTCGTGCAAGTAGATTCATTTTTGGACTACTTCATTCGGCCGAAGTCCTGCCACCCTGATTAAAGACATGACTTCGATCCACTACTGATTGAAAAGATACTAACTTGACCCAACCCAAACTGAGTAGCGTCTTTGCAAAGTATGTTGCCCACTGGAAGAAGATGGGAAGGACGGGCATCAACCTTAAAATCCACAATGGAGTAACTTAATCAAGGTCCACTTAAATATCAATGCGTTAAAGTTTATCAAATTCCAATCATTTCCACAAACATTTAGCATAGTACATGTTTAACATTAACAAAACTGATAAAACTTCGCTATAAATTCCCAAACCTTTCCATACACTCTTTCTTCTTATGGTACCATAGATGTCTATGACTTACAGAGGGAAATCAGGGGAAGGAGATGGGGAAAATCTAACGTAGGTACGATGAAGTTCAAACCATAATGTACAGGCAAGATGGATAAAAGTTTCTTTTATTTTATAAATCTGGTGGGCATAAACTCATTTATTCTGAGAGGTAGACTGTAGAATTCATCGTTTCTGACATCATCCTTCCTGTTCTGGAACGGAATCCACCATGGAACTCCTCTGTCACCGGCACTGTCCCTTGCTGCTAGTGTGGTGTCGAGCAAGGTCCCAACTATCATAGCTACCGTTGGTGGTGACAAGAAGAGTGTATTGAGTATGTCATTGAACTGCAAAGTAGAGAGACATACTCAGCATCAGTCGTCAGAATTATCCAGTTGAGATGAAGA
The DNA here is from genome assembly GCA_029747015.1 of Carnegiea gigantea. Classification (NCBI taxonomy): domain Eukaryota; kingdom Viridiplantae; phylum Streptophyta; class Magnoliopsida; order Caryophyllales; family Cactaceae; genus Carnegiea; species Carnegiea gigantea. The sequence continues at coordinate 507,536 of JAKOGI010000288.1, forward strand.
CCCTTTGTTTAACTATCTCCATCATCTAATGGCCAAGAACTCAAGACTGAGGCTATGAATACATCACATATTCAAGTGTGAACCCCCCCCCCCCCCCCCAAAACCCAAAAAAAAGGGCAAAAAACAGAACATTGCAACGCCTCCAGAAAAAAAGAGAAAAAGATGACCTTGGCATTTAAGCTACTTAGGACTTTTCATTTCACCTCAAGCACCTGTGTTACGCACTTGATATTCATACATAGTTACGGACACTGAACTTTTCATTTTAGGCAAAAAGCACGCAAACTACGTAGAAATTTACCGAGTTGACTACTACACCCATGTGAAACACCAGATACCCCAATATGGACAAATGGCTAACCCCTGGCAACACGCCCATAATGCAGCCAAGATTACAGGCAGGGACGACAGGGATTGGCAGAAGCCCAGCATTGGCCTACGCAACCCCCCATCCACAAGGGGAATCGATCTGGGATCCAAGAAAGAGGGCCAGCATTCTAGGGCAGTTGTCATTGGTGGGATCAATACTACACATACTCCTCCTACATTTTCTATTTTCACAATTTCCCTGCTGGGGCAAGTTTTTGCAACACAATGAGCACCACCCACCTAATACACATATCCCTGATCCTATAACAATGAACTTCCCATTACTGGGAAAAATTCACCGAATTCTATGAGACTCTATCCGCATTCCGTTTTGCATCGTTGCCTCTATGTGATTGTCTCTGCCAACTATAACTCATAATGAACTCAAGAAAATATCAGGCAGAAGCAAACAATGCAAACAGTTCTACCAGTGTAGAGAACTTACCCATCCACCACCAGTGTTAACAGGTCCATGACTTGCTTCAATGGTGTAGCTCAAGAAGTAATAAGGAATAGATATTCCAAGGAAGAGACTCAGCCCCAAGACATACATATTTCTCATCGAATTATTGTTTGTAAATTGCATAAATGAAATCCCATTTGCCGCTGCAAGTGAATGAAAGGTTTAAAAACACTAACGCACATGAATATCTTTAGAGACCCCGAAGAAATGGGAAAACCATTGAGGACAAGCAGACGAACCAACTATTCCATATAGAATGCAGTAGATGGCGGCAAATATCGGTAGCGGAATTGATGCAAAGAGGGCTCCAAACTTCCCTAAAAATTTGGGATATATGGTAAAAATCATAAGTTAATAAAGCGATCCAAGGCCTTCCAAATTCCTGAGTTGTTCTGAGTTGCGAAGCAGTAGCGAAATGAATAGGTAAATAAACTCACCAAATATGGAGAAAAAGATCATGAAAACTGTTGATACTTGAACAACTCTTCTACTTCCTACACGAGTTAACCCGAGAAGCCCAACATTCTCCCTGCAAAAATGACAAGTTAATAGCAATCAGTGCAATTCTACGAACAACTTCCCACCCCCTCCCCCGACCACCCCCCTCCCAAACAAAAAGTTTTCCCAAGTAAAATATTCTAAGCCCATAAGGCACATGAAAGGCTTTCATACTCTAAAGAAAAACGGAGCTCCAGCACCAATATGAGAAAACCTAAGAAATAAACCATCGGTATTTGAATCCTTACGTTACTAATGTCAAATAGAAATTGAAAATCTTATTTAGTCCAGCCAGATAATTCTGATAATCCTGTAGCAACTCAATCATATTTATTCTTAAAGAAGTTTCACATGTTCGGTCCAAAGCCCTAAAACTTGAGGTTCATAGACACAGCTGATTGGGCATCAGCACCAAAAACCACTCTAAGATCAAATGGTCCCAAACCCCCCCCCCCCCAAAAAAAAAAAAAAAAAAAAAAAAAAAAAAAAAAAAAAAAAAACCTCCAAAATACAACAGAAGTATAAGCAATTAAGCATGCACTTACACGGTAGCAGTTGTACCAACAGCAGTACCAAATAGCCCATCGAGGAGCATGCTTATACCCTGCATGCCATAATAAAAGAGGAAAAAACTCTTAGCCTGTAAAATTCTATGCTTAGCTGAGAATCAAGGCATCAACCCCCCCCCCCCCCAAAAAAAGGCCAACAAAGGGGTAAAAACTAAAAACATTTGAACTCCAAGCTTGGGACTAGTATTGGACTAGGCCAGCTCGTAGTGTGGTGTTGCTTCCCAGAATAAACAAAGTGATCGACGAATTTCAAGCTGAAGTAGCAAACACATTAAAGATCAGCAGAGTGCCAACCTGTAAACCTATGCTTCGGCTCAACACATGAGCAGGAGGAGGAGTAGCACCGGAAAGCCGGGCAGCAGCATAAAATGTTCCAGTTGTCTGCACTAGGGGAAAAAAAAATCATATAAAAAAGATGGCAAATCTAAGAATGCTATTGTTCTCTACTCTAAACTTAAGGTGACTCAAATCAATGATCAAACCTCCGCTGATGAGACAAGCGCTGCACCCATCATCCCAAACACACTGCTGGCACTGAATATCGGAGTACCCCATTGAAATGGATACGGAATTTTTATCCTAGATAGTTATCATAAAGGGTAGAATTAGCAAAACGGGTCCATTCAACAAAATGAGTTATGCACGTAAGAGTACATAGGCTAATTTCAAATGCAAAAGGAAGCTTATTGGAATCGATATACCATGGAGCGGAGGATATAAGAGATGAGTGATCAGTACGACAGCTCATTTTAGTTCGCTCTTTAACTCTATTGTAGACACCACCGACAGTTAGGATGGCAGCAAAAGCCCATACTACTCCAAGGCACAAAAGCAAAGCATATCTCTCCAATATGGGATGTGCTCTTTCATGAAGTCGTTTTGCATACTGTAAAGTGCAAACCAACATGAAGTGAATACTGATATTTCTCCCTTTCCATATGAGAGAGACTTAGATTGCTCAAACCGAAAAATTACCTGCTGGACAAGAACTAGAAGTACCAGCATTGGCACACCAATCTCTGTGCAGTTTGCTACCTTTCAGACCAAAAATTTATTAACAAGAAGAAGAAGAAGAAGAAGAAGAAGAAGAAAGAACCAAAAACACCATAAGAACCACATTTGGAAGACGAGTAGCCACGAGAAGTTCAAGAAAAACAAGAAAGGAAAAGATGAATACCTGGGGAAAGCCCCTTGCAAATAGACCAAGGCCGACAAGAGAAACCACTGGTACAATGACAAGTGGACTAAAAAGCCTGCCATACAATTTTTTTGGGTAAAACAGAGAAAGGTAAGCATCCAAACCATATTTGGCTAAAAAGTAAGCCTGGACTTCAGAGCTTTTGAGTTGAAAGCATCAAGGTTGTAGAAGGAAGTGTAGTAACATTCACAAAGGGAAATAGTTCCTCACCTCGTCAAATTTCCCCACAATTTGCTATATCCAAGGATGATGCTAATGAAAGAGGACACTATCAGGGATCCTTGAATCGTCCTAATATTGTGTATAAATCTCTGCAAGCAACAATCATGGATTTAACACTCATCAATGTAACCATTGACTGATTGATATATAACAAGCATTGCATGCACTTTAAGTATGATTTGTGAAAAGGAGGCAGCGGCTATGACAAGAGCCTAGATATACACTACCAAAACAAGATCCATATGACAGCATTCGCTTGACAACCTTATTGCGACAAACAAATAGCAAGACTAAGGCCTTGTTCTTTTCAGTTCTATGCTCCAGCTTTAGCTCCTTTCTATAGGTTCTACCACCTCCTTACAGCTCCTCGTAATTCTCTACAAATCGTTCTAGTTCACAGCTCCAAGATAGAACAGAAAAGAACAGAGCCTAAACATTACCCACCAAACCCAAGGTCCCAACTCCAGCTGAATTTTCTATCAATCTAATCAGTAACCCCACTGGAACTACCCTCTACCATTTCCATGTAGACCACACTGATCATTACTGTCTCCCTGAAGGCAGACTGCCAGAATTTATAATGCTAATTGTACTGTAACAGCAAGCTACTCGTATCATGATAGAAACAGGAAACAGATAATCCGAACCTTATATTGCAATCAGAGATAAATCCATAAATCTATACCTGATGCTCGGTCACAGTATCAAAACTCCCGCTTCCATTATCATTGATGATGGACATGACAGGTATGATGTACACATATGATGGACCCATCACCGCGGGCAGTCTAGAACCGATAAATGTTTGAAGAAGCGTATTAATTCCCGACATGAACAGCAAAGATTGGATCACACGTGCTGTATCCCCCTAATCAAAGAAACAAAAGGTAATAACTATGAACACTACATAATCACTAAATCAAATTGTATCATGAATTCATGATAACCCAGTCAATGTACTTGATATATCAAAACTCACACGGCTGCCACCCATTACAGGAACAATGGAGTTGGCAATTAAGGCTGTCGTCCCAAGCATCACTATATAGTGCTGAAAAGCCAGGATGCATGTTTGCGCTGCAAAAATGTGCAATTGAGAAATAATTCAGCAAGTTAAGTTTCTTGACATATGAAACTGGAAAATTCAGCAAACTCAGAAGAAATTTCGATTCATCCCACGATGTGAAACTGAAAAATACAGCAAATCCAGAAGAAATTTCAAATTCATCCCGCTATATGACAGTCAAAAGTGTGAAATTTAGCAAACCTAGAAGACATTTCAGCTCATCCCACTTCGTGAAACTGAAAAATATAACAAACCCAGAAGGAACTCCAATTCATCCTACTACTTACAACTGACAAATTAAGCAAACCCAGAAGAAATTTTAATTCAACTAGACCTTTATTGATAGTCACAGTTATTTCCTCCTTCAAATCCAGGCTTACATGTGGAAAAGTTGAAGCCAGAATAAAATACAACATGATCATATCACAGATTAAAAAAAAAAACCAGAAAAATGGAAAGGGAATCAGATAGGAATCACAGAGATAATCAAGAGAGAGAGAGAGAGGGAGGGAATCAAGAAAAAGGGGACCTTTTTTGATATACAAATTCTGAGAACTTTTTACCTACTGCTACTTGACCATGATCTTTTTCACAAAATCAAAAAAGGGGTCAACTTATCTTTCAGCACACAAATATATGTAAAAAGGCAACATCCGCTGAAAAATAAGTCATTAAAGAATGAATCAAATCTGAATCAAAAAGCAGAGAGAGAAACAGACGCCAAGAGGGGTTGGAGTGGATGCAGTACTGAAGGCTCTGGAGTTGCTCCTGAGGCTGAAAGAGAGTTCCCCTGGCGGCTCCCAACGGCATCTGCATCCCAGCCGACGGCGGTGCGCCCACCGGTGGCGGCGGCGCATGGTGGTCACCCGTCTCCCCCATCTCTCTCTAGCTTTCTCTCTGTAGGAAACTAGCCTTGACTGATTGATTGAATCACCGACAAGCAACGCAAGAAGACTAGAAGATAGTACTTTACTGAGAGTCTGAGAGTATCAATTACTATTTTTTATGTAATAATCTAAGCAGTATTAAGTTGGGTTTGAGCCGAGAACTTTGAAACCCATTAAAGTAAAGGAAATGAAGAGAGAGAGAGAGAGGGGAGAGAACGGGATTGGGTTGATTTGAAGAGGGGAGGTGCGAATTTTGAGAAGGAGAAAGAGTTGAAGTTGGCTCTTTGCAACTTTCAAGGGTGATGCCAGAGCTTAACGCTTTACTTGTTTTTATTCATGTAATACAGCATATATGTACTTGCTTGCTTATTTTTGCATCTTGACTGAATGCACTCTGAGAGTACACACTCCTCCCATCATTCATGAAACAAAATAATAACAATAATTTCATTTCCATGTCACCCCAGCTTGCTGCGTTCCACACTCGTAACGTGCAGTGGGTCCATGCCTGCTGTATTGACGTTATTATAAACGGTTTTTTAATGCCCTGTAATTACAAAAATGATAAACATTTCTGTCGTGAAGTATTAGCTGAGTACTTACCATAAAAAAGAGATGACTACTTATTGTAATTGCTATAAATTTAAATCAAGTAGAAGACCAGTTATAGAAGGATTTTTATCGTTCCAAAAAGATTTTTCCACTTAGATTATAACAGTTTTTAGATGGATATAATTTAATGCGCTATTTTCAATTGATTTTAGAAGATGGCAGGCTTTTAATGATAATAATAGCAAGACAGAATATTATGTTAGAAACTCTATAAAACAAAAAAAGGACTATCGTTTTAGGAGTATATCTTACACAATGTTATATTTTTTCTCTCTCCTACTCCCCTTTACTCCCCCACCCCTAAATTTCAAATTTGGTGATTACCCTTGTAAGCATTGACTGTCCTTGGCACCATGAAATTGTGGCCAAACATGACCTTTAGCAATCATGATGATGGTTGAAACAGGTCGGTGACCCATGTAGGGTGTTTCCTTCCAACCATACTCTTGTGGGTGACGACCTTTTGTCTTTGATAAAACTCACCATTCCTCATTTTGCTAGATTCATGTACTTTCTTTGGCGACTAGAAAGCTAGAAAAGAGGGAAATGCTCAGCCCTATTTAAAAAATCTTGAAATTTATGGTGGGTGCGCGGTTCGGCTAGATGAGAGAGAAATGAGGGGCGACAACCAAACTATTCAATCAACTACGGGGCCATTGAGAAAGATCTTTGGTTATTGATGAAACGCAGGGGGCACTGGTGAAAATTTGAAGGTATTGGTGAATGTGAGATGAGCAGCTATGATGGTCAATGATATGGAGCTTTTGTCTGTAGTAACTGTATATACAAAATAATAATCATCTAAAATTTCAAGTGATATACAAAAAATTTTTAAGATGTTTTTAAATTAATATTTCATGTGATGTTTATGGTAATACTTGGTACTGTTAATAACTATGTAATGTAATATAATGTGGTATTATAATATTTACAATTAGAATCTTTAGGTAATAGTTTTAGTAATATTGGTAGTCAGAGTTTAACATAATGCATTGTTACAATGTCTACAAAATAATGCATACAGACGACATTTTAAATATATAAATATATTCTGCAATTACATATATCCAAAAGAGAGGCGGAAAAATCCAACTGTGATGCATAATAAGTTATGATCATAGCCACATCGCTCAATATGATATGAATATCTTTATATTGCCAACATCTTTATTACATGAATACATACTTGGACAATGCAATGCCATTCATTCTTATTCCCTCAATAAATATCTTTATTATGTGTTAATTGTTTATATAATCGGTTTATTTGACATAATTCTAGGATCTTTCTAATACAATACATAGTGTTTTTGATAAAACATATAATACATGATTTTTTGTATAATGCATTATTAAAATATGATAGATTATCTTCAAATATTTTCTGCTAATTATGGAATTTTTTTTAAAAGGGTAATTATGTAACAGTGACATATATCAAAAGAGTAGGATATTTTATTTTGTTTTCATATACCCGCGCAATGCATTGAAAAATTTTGAGTTTTTATAATTGTAATAACTATATGTAAAAAACATAATAGAATATATTCATAATTAATGTAATTGGTGCAAAAATGATTT
>JAKOGI010000288.1:517500-675000 GCA_029747015.1 Carnegiea gigantea
CAGCATTGAATAGTGTGGCATGGTTACCTTAGACTATTATTATCCATCAGAGCCAACGGACTGAGGTGCATCAGATGGAGGAGAGAGAGAAAACATAGAAGAGAAACTTTTTTTTTAAACAAAAGAAAAACGGAGAAGCTAGGGGAATGGGTGTTGCAATGCTAAGTTAGGTTGGTAGGTGCTCTGACATTCTTAAAAGAGAGGGGGGTAGGGGGGAGAGTAGAGAGGAGAGATATAAAGAGGGGAAGAGGAGAGAGAAAAATCAAATAATAAGTTTCTTTTCTTTTTTTATTTTTTTATTTATTTTTAAAATAATAAAGTATTGAGGAGTAATTTGTTTGGTGGTTGCTTCTAATAGTGATAGAATGATCTTTGGAGCAATTTTAAAATGATCTTCTAATAGTGTGGCATGGTTACCTTAGACTATTATTATCCATCAGAGCCGACGGACTGAGATGCACCAGATGGAGGAGAGAGAGAAAAGATAGAAGAGAAACTTTTTTTTTTAAAAAAAAAAAAGGAAAATGGAGAAGCTAGGGGAATGGGTGTTGCAATGCTAAGTTAGGTTGGTAGGTGCTCTGACATTCTCAAAAGAGAAGGGGGTGGGGGAGAGAGTAGAGAGGAGAGATATAAAGAGGGGAAGAGGAGAGAGAAAAATCAAATAATAAGTTTATTTTCTTTTTTTGTTTTTTATTTATTTTTAAAATAATAAAGTATTGAGGAGTAATTTGTTTGGTGGTTGCTTCTAATAGTGATAGAATGATCTTTGGAGCAATTTTTATGCATATATGGCAATCAGAGCACCTCATGAGTTGCTCCCATTAAGGATAGTTTAAGTTAGCCAAGAGGACCTAACAGTAGCCTAATTTTAGCATAAGGTGTCCAATCTTAGCTTAACTAGTCTAGCTTGCAGCTTGTGTAGTTCATCTAAACAAAGGGTAATAATTTTCACTAGTAATTGCTAAACAAGTGAAAGGTTAAGTTAAAACAACATATGTAATACTTATCTCAATCAACCAAAGCAATTTGCTAAGTATTAATTACTCCTTCTTTCAAGATATAGGTTCAGTGTTTATTTTCCTATCTATTATCATTAAGTTTGACATATTTTTACCATGTAATATTCATGCCCTTTCCTACATTATCTTTGGACCCTTTGTTTTCCCAAAAATATGTGCTAGCTTCCTCCCTTAAAAATAAACATGTGCACTTTACTGAAATGGTATCTTCATACATAGCATATGAATTATTTTTTAATATAAATGGCCACCCTTAACTAGCCCTGTAAACGCAGGTCCACGATTAGAATTTAATACATCGGGGATGAGATCTAACCTGAGCTTATTAAGGTATGCAAGCACCTCTTCCAAATAAGGAAATATACTTACTCTAGAGATTGTGCTTAGGAGGTCATGTTGAAACAAAATCCTCACATACTCATTCAACCTTAACTATACATATGTTGGCCCGCTTTAACAATAAACTGTAGATCCATAAGAACAGACCAGCAAACAATTAAGTGGCATTAGGTTTGACATAAAGAGTCCACTGAAACATGTTGAGTTAAAAATACCGCAAGTGCACGGTGCCAATTGTAGTTAGCAACGGCAAGTACGGGTTGTATTCTACAGGAAACTTGGTTTTAATCACTAGATTGACTGTAACACTTAATTCAGGCAACATCAAAAGAAGAGTTGTTGAATATGTAAATCAATAATAACGAAGCTCTTAGATTGGGGTTCACCACACTATTATACTTCTTAGGTTGTTGTCTAGGTTATGCAAATACGCCCCCATGGTTGATTGAGTTGGATTGATTACAAATTTGGGTCCATCTACGCCTACTTTCGAAGGTCATTAGACTGACTAAGTAATCCTAATTATCTATTTTCATGAAACTAGGATTAACAAAGTCACAGAATCGAGTAATCTTTAATCTCGTATTGAAACCCTAACTATTTTCATGTTAAAGCATCAATCGCTCACTAAGTCGCTCTAGGTTAAGGATTCAACTTTTATTGACCTCCTAAACAGTAATTAATAATATGGATCCATCCCTCTCAGGCAATCCATTGAACACTTGGCATACAAAGTGAGAATTCAATAACAACCATGGGTTCGCATTCACAAAACCTAGAACATAATCCCAATTCACATAATAGGGGCTAATCCCAATCTAAGATAAGGAATTTAGCCTCTAAACATAGAAACAACTACAAATCTAAGTGAAGAATTAAAGAACATATTTTGGGTACGAGCCTTGATGGAAATCGCAAATGAAGATGAATAGAAACGACCTTCAATTGAATTTCAAGTGTCTTGGCACAATCTCAACCATCAAATTCAAAACAACAACTAGATCTAGATTAAAGTGTAGGAATACTCAAAGAAGACCTAAAAATCGCCCCAGAGGGAGAGCTGTCTAAAAAATTCAAGATCCTACTCAACTGCCTCCAAAGAAAATAATTAAAATGCGAAAAAACAAGGGATGCACTGTCGTGCAAAAGAGCACAGCTAGCCGTGCGTTTCTGTAGCAATGTTTCTGCCTCCAGCGCACGGTCATGCTAAGTCTGCACACCTAACCATGCACTTTTCAGACTTCAAATCCATCTTGCACAGTTGCCCATGCAAGAGCCTTCTCCTAGGTTCTTCAAATCTTTGACCTTTCTAGTTGATCCACAAACCTCGTTCCTCAGTATAGTGCTGCTCCTTGCCACTTTTAGTCCGATAAGTGTCAAACTTCTTCAATTTGAGAGCAACAAACCTACAAAAAGAAGAATTAGTCAAGACGAGATAATTGTGGGCAAAAACGAGCAATTCTTACCAAGTATTCTGCAAATCTCAGGGAATATGTGGAAAAAGTCAGTGGAATTGAAGGGTCAAAATGGTAAAAATTGAGGTTCATTAACTAAATCACAGTCAAGGCCCTCAAAATTCATATACTAGTTAAAATCAACTGGGACTCCTTAAAATTGAAATCGTAGAATTAGACTGAGGATGGAAATATTCTAATATTTATTTGGAATAGTAAAATTATTTTTGTAAGAATAGAAATCTCAATACACATCGTAAAAATGATAGAAATTCTATTAAGAAATTTTTAATACAAAGTATAGATCATTGTAATGAATTACCAACTATAATGATGTATGAGAAGTAACAATAACAATAATATCACCACTTTGTGTAGATCCCACATTTGCGGGGTTTTGGGAGACCCAGATATGTGCAGTCTTACCTCTGCAAGCACTTGTCCAAATAGAGAGACTGATTGCAAGGAATCCACTAAAAATGTTTCAAAAAACATTTTCTTGGGCTGAAATCCTTCGTAGACATATGTTAAAATAAAGGCATCAAATAAATAAAGCAAGCAATACTAAATAAAATATACATGAGTACAAAAACAATTAAAATAGAAATTAGAAGTGGCATAGTGATACTAAATGAACCAGGAAGCCAATAGAATTTCTTTATTACATAGTATGCACGTCACACAACATCAAAGAATGCCAAGTAACTAGAAACAGTAGTAAAGATGCGTATTACCTGTGATCTATCAACTTGATTAGTTTTATGCTGAGCCATGTCTTTCATAAATCTCCAACGTTGCATATCTTGTTTAATCACCCTATTCCAACTGTTCTTTAGTCTTCCTCGACCTTTCTCACAATTCAGCATAACAATCCTCTCATACCTCTGTATGATTATATCTATATCACTCAGTGGCGAAGTCACGAAACTCGGAGAGGGGTGTCGGAATTAATAGCACACAATATAAAATTCAACAATAGTCATAAACTGAAATTAAACAATGATTATATTACATCTAATCTAATTGTCCTCAACGAGACCTCAAGTTTTGAAAGCGATGCAAAATATCATCAGTAGATACACTTTCAAACAAATTATCCTCAAAGTAAGTAATAATAGCATCATTCAAAACTCATCTGAGATTCGATTGCGCAAGTTAGTTTTGATATACTTCATCGAAGAGAACGCTCTTTCAACTATTGAAATGAAACCTATAAATTGAAATGAAACCTATAAATTAACCAAATTTGGAATTGGAATTGGTAAATAAAGTCACAAATTAAAGAATACAACAAACTAATCTACAAATTGAGATTTAACCTAGAATTGAAATTAAACATATAAGTTCAACAAATTTGGAATTGAAATTGACAAATAAACTCACAAATCAAACAATACAAACTTATTAATATACACATTGAAGAATTAAGCTACAAATTCAAGTCAATTAAATATTTAAACTAGTATTAGTAAAAGGAGAACTCATAAATTTGGAGAGAGTGTTGAGGCCGCTGGTGGGCCGTGCGTTGGCCGTCAGGAGGTGACTCGGCGTGAGGACGGTCACTGGTGATTGGCAGGCGGTCGGCGGTGCTTTGGTGGAATGGTGGTTGACTGCGTGGGTGGAGGGTTACTAGGTTTGTGCTTTGGGTAGCGCAGGGCCAGTGCAAACAGTCGAACAAAGAAGCAGAATAAGGGAGGGCTTATCTCAGTATTTGCAAGGCATATGTTAAAAAAATGAAAAAAATAAAACAACAAAAGGTAAGGCTAGAGGATTCGAACTCGCCACAACAAAGACAACCAACATAACAACTCAAGCGCCTAAACCGCTAAGGCAAGGGGAATTTCGTGTATATCTCTGACACATTTACTACATATGCTTAACTTTAAATTTTTTTTTAATTTCTAACATATATTAATTTTTTTTTTTGAGATGGGTGTCGGGTGACACCACTAACACCACGGTGGCTATGCCATTAATATCACTCATCTTGATATGACCAAAACATTAGATTCTTGTTTCTCTCATCTTATTCTCTATGGGTGCCACGCTATATACTTTCTCTCTAACAACTTCATTCCTAATTTTGTTAAGTATTGTATGACCACACATTCCATTTGATCTTCCTCATCTTTGCAAATAGCAACCTTTGAACTTGTGCCTTCTTAATTGTCTAACACTTCAAACCATATAACAGTGCTAGGCGAACCATCATACAATATATCTTTCTTTTTAATTTTACTGAGATCTTTTTATTGCACAACACTCAAGCCGCATGCCTCAATTTTTACCATCCGACCCTTATACGGGACTAATGTTATTATTGATCTCTCTATTGCCTTGTAAGATCGAATCTAAGTATTTAAACTTATCTATTTTTGGTCTAATAATATCACAAATGATGATGTCCTAAACTGGTTCTTCTTCCCCTTCACTAAACATGCATTCTATATACTCAATCTTCGTCCTGCTCTGTCTAGATGCTTTACACTCCAAAGTATCTCTCCACTTTCCTAACTTATTGTTAACTCCTTTAGTTTCGCTTTCTAAGACAATGTCATCAACAAATAACATACACTGTGGTATCTCATCGCAAATGTCTTTTGTGAGATTATCCGTAATAATCATAAAAGGAAAAGGCTTAAGGCTGATCATTGATGTAACCCAATGTCAATATAGAAGTCCCCTATATCTCTTCCTACAGTCCTTGCCTTGTCTTGGTTCTCTGGTACATATCTTTAATAATTCAAATGTAATCAAATGCTACGTTTTTTTAACAAATAACTCCAAGGCACTTATGTAGGTACTTTGTCATAGGCTTTCTCAAGATCGATGAACACTATGTGGTGCAAATCTTTTTTCCTATTCCTATAAAATTCTATGAGCCTTCTTATAAGGTGTATTGCTTCTGTAGTAGATCTACCTACCATAAAAAGAAACTGGTTATCCAAAATTGAGATGTCCTTCCTTAGACTCTGCTCAACCATCCTTTCTCACAATTTCATAGTATGACTAACTAGCTTGATACCTTTATAGTTGTTATAATTTTGGATATCGCCCTTGTTTTTGTAGAGTGGAACGACAGTGCTAATTCTCCACTCCTTTGGCATCTTCCCGGTCCTAAAAATGACATTAAATAACTTATTCAACCAATTAAGTCCTTCAGCTCCCAAATATTTTCATATTTTTTACAGAAATACGACATGGTGCAATTGCTTTTTCCATCTTCATTTTCCTTGAAGCCTTTGCAATCTCATATTTTTTTTGATGCTATGGAAAACCCTAAAACTTTGATGCCTCTTTAGTCCTTAACATACATTTGTCAAACTAAATGAGGATCGTAAGATCCTAACTAGCTTAAGAATCTAGTGGAGTTAGATCTATGAAAGAGTTTTGGATCATAAAATCTAGGCCAAAAGTTTAACAACCATACTCATAGTCAACTAACTTTAAACAGTCATCCATATTATTGGATATTTCACTATTTTAGCATTTTATAACTGGGAATTAAAATAATAAAACTATAATAGCATCTTATGATGAAACATCAAAATAATATTGGCAATTATATATTATATGTCACTATATGTGCTGACTTTGAAATTATCAAAACATTTTTTTTAAAACAAGTAAGCATTTAGGATTATGAATTTCTATTCAGGAGGTTCAATGAGAGATGTACAGGAAGGATATACATGTTATACCCATAGTTATGATACCTGCATAGGCATTTCAACTAATGATACCAAATCGAAGAGAAATTGAGAGAATGAAATGTATTTACTATTGTGGATGAATGAGCTTATACAATAGGCTCTTTGCTTATGCTATAAGAATACATATATAATGATATGTGGGTAGAAATAATAGAAAAAGAATAACTAACTCTAATAACAAGTATAACTAACTAATGAAGTTCATCATTATTTTCATGAGTGACTGTACTAGGCTGCGGTAGGCTTACTCCGCCCAACTAGATTGTGTTGAAGTATCAATCAGTACAAGCTTGGACAAAAGATCTCCGAGCTGTGTACGTGGCAAAATTTTTTATAAAAACATCTACAAGTTGAGAGGAAATAACATGTAGTTAAGTTGTAAAGACCATCAAGCACTTTTCCCTAGTAAATGACACTCTATTTCTATTTGTTTGTCCTCTTATGAAAAATAGGATCGCGAGCTACATTCAAGGTTGAATGATTATCACAATTGATATTAATGGGTTTAAGATTAACATGGACAAGTTCCTTGAGCAATATGACCAGCCAAGTTATCTAAGATGTTGCTTGTTCCATTGCTCTATGTTCAGCTTCTACTGAACTTCTGAAAATAGTGCTCTGTTCCTTGGCTGTTCAACTAATAAGAGAGGATCTAAGAAGCACCAAATACCCTATCACTGAACCCATTGACCTAGCACAAGCTACTTAATCTGAATATGAATAACCATCTATTCTGAATTGTTTTGATACCTTCAGAAGAACACATTAACCTTCTGTATCAAACACATAGCTTAGTGTATGTTGTAAAGCTTGCAAATGACTTGTTCTTGGTTTTATATAAGTATAGTAAAACTCAGGTCTGGTGTTTACTAAAAAAGTTAAGCGTTCTAACTAGTGCGTTGTATTTAATGGAATTGCTACTAGCTCTTTACTAAAAATTAAGCTCATTATTTTGAGAGGTAAAGAAAGAACAACCTTTACTACTAAGAAGCCTATAGAGGTATAGTTTTCTTAGCCAGTTGAGGAACTACTTTTAGACTATTTATTAAGAAGCAAGAGTACCTGTTGACATTGTTCTGCTATCAAGGTTGGTAAAGCTACTATTAGGTTAGCTAAAATAGCTTATGGAATAGTTATTGGAGCAAGTTGAAAATGTTGAGGAGTGTCGCTTTTCAACCAAGAAAGCTCATTCTTGTATTCCTGAGTTACTGTGGTAGCAACCCTTTTCCCTTTATACAATATATATCTAGTTGCATAACCTTGTAGCTTATAACATTTTTGGAGGTGTGTCCCGTTGTCTTACAATGATCACAATGGATTTGTCTTCTATATGGAGCTTTGTTTCCTCTATTTCTAGCACACTCAGACTTGAAACCAAGGCCAATGAATCTAAATTAGCAGCTTTAACATAACATGTGTTTAGTGCTGCAAATTGGTGCACAACCTAAGATGTGGATGACATTTCTATTTGATTTTCTTCTTGGAGCAACCTGTAATATAACTCATTCACATTAGACAGTGGCTTAGACATCAATATGTCACTTTACTCCCTTATAAACGTCATTTAAACCAACCAATAATTAACTCAACTGCTTTTTGTCTAGAATATTATGACCACCAATGTATGCAACATTAGTAATTCCATAAGAACAAGTAGGAATAAACCAAAGAACACCATGTTCATCTCATAACTTCTTAAGTAAAAGTAAGTAGCAATGTTTTGATTACCTTCACACACACACACACACAGAGAGAGAGAGAGAGACAGGGAGTAAAAATTCCTCTTATTCTGAAAGAATTTTGTAGCATTAGACTAAGCAAACATCTGCTCAAAATCGACTAATATTTGTTTAGATGTGCTGGAAAACATAATCTTGTTTGAAATAATTTTCTATAGAGCATGAAGAATAAAAGTACTAGCCATTTTATTATAATAATCCAAATATGCCAACAGTGTTGAACTAGCATCTAATTTAGTGAGGTACCTAGAACAATTTGGTAATAAGTGCATTCTCCATATATTTTTTTTTTGGATACCATAATTCATGCCATTAAGTAGCTCATTGAGAATAACATTGTTTTGAGTATCAGGAGGATGAGGAAAAAAAAAAAGATGGGTACGATTCGAAATGAAAGTAGTATCTCCAGTAGGTAATGATAATTTGCCTGAGCTAGAACAGATGTTTAGGATAGATTGATTAATGAACAAGAAAGAAGAAAGTTGGATGTGTTTGATGTTGTTGAAGACTAGATCAATTGATGGTGCGAATCAACTAATCGAAGAAGAAGGAAAGAAAAGCAATCGTCACTGATCGATTAATGCATTGTTTAACTAGTTAGGTTTTACAATAAGTCTTGCGTCTAAATATCATACACACACCACCGCACTACAGGCATGTAATATCTTAGCATTTGTTCACATTGATATTTGTACAGAGGCAAGATAGGACTCCAACTCTTACAATTTATAATATAAAACTAAACTGCCACTCTTGTTTTTAAAGGAAAAAAAAATATATGGAAATTGATTTTCAAAACTTGTGATGATGGTGCCATTAAAAAAGATGAATGAACCCAATTCATTATTAGCAACACATAGTCAATGTAGTCATTTTCATTACGTGGATAGGATTCGTGGGTTGTGCTCGGGTTGATGATTGATATTATTGGATTTTACCGGCATATGTTGACATAATTTTGTCATTCATTATTGTTGAATGGGCTTTCTATTTACTTTGATAGGAGCTTTTGACTCGTCCTTCAATTTCTATTAGATTATAGTTTATAATATAAAACTCCTTTCCATTATTCGAACTTTCAACCTCATTTCTTTTAAATTACATTGGCTTTCAAATAACCAATAATTTATTCCTATTAATTTGTAACGAAGAGTCTATGGTAATCATTTTTTTTAGTTAATATAGTTAAATTTTGTGTCAGTTGTTGATATAAAAAAATAATTCATAACTAATGATTAATTTATGTTGACTTGCTACAACATGTAATGTATTCCTAGAAATTTTTTAGTTTTTTCATTTTTAGTGAATATTAATTAGATTCCTTCTCCTTTCTTATTCAACTGCTCCTCACAAAGGCTTGATTGAGTTCTCTTCTTCTTTAATGAAGATCAAACTCATAATGTGCGAAGAAGAAACATCATTAGTTGAACTCTAATTTTCACAGCCAAGCAAAATAACACAGAGGAAAGCGTGGGAAGCATTGATGAACAATAAAGCATAGGTCATTCCAAATCAGGTGCCAAAAGAGTAAAAAAGGACCTCTCTATTTTGTGGAGTTAGAGCTAAACTTAAGCTCAATTTTCATCTAAACTTGGGGTTAAAAATATGAAATTGTGAAACAAACTTGAAATGAGTAATGGGATGAGTGAAAAATGACAGAACAGCAGCAAACTTAGTAGGCAACTAAATATATGTGATATATTTGTAATATTTTCTGTAACATCTTGCCAATATTTTCGGTGTCATAGGCTGAAAGTTAGGGATGCGATATCTCCGTATTCTAGGCATGTATGAGTTGTATATATTGGCTGGTAATCATAAACCATAGAGAGCAGAGGTGAATAACAATTCTGTTCAATCTCTTCCTAATTATCTATCTCTATTGTTTGCAACTTTTCATGGTATCAGAGCGAGGTTAATTCAAGGTAATTGTAAGCGTCATCCATGGCAGAGAATGGCACGAAGAACTTCGTCATCGAAGCACATTCACCATATTATCTCCACCCATCATAGGGTCCTGGAATCTTAATAGCCGCAGTAATTTTTGACGGAAAGAACTATGACCCATGGCAGAGAGTCGTTTGGACTGCATTAAGGGCAAAGGACAAGTTAGGTTTCACTGAAGGAACTCTAAAACGACCCGAAAAATCAGTCAGTCAAGGTTTTTCAGAAGCGAACGCATGGGACGTGGCTAATTCCATGCTCTGCTCCTGGCTCCTCAATGTGATCGATCCTAAGCTACGTCTTAATGTGGCTTATATAGACACGGCTTGTGAGATTTGGGAAGACTTAAAGAAGAGGTATTCGATTGCCAATCTACCGAAAATACACCAACTTAAGCCGCAATAGCAAACTGTAAACAAGGGAATCTTGATGTTAGAGATTTCTACAACAAGCTGATGACTTTATGGAATGAGTTGAACAACTACGTAAAGGTGCCGATTTGCACCTGTAAAAGATGCGAATGTGGAACAGCGAAGGAGCTCGTCCGAATGTATGAAGAAGATAAATCACACTAGTTTCTTATGGGCCTGAATGGTGACGAATTCTCACATATATGAAGTCAATTGCTTGCCTAAGTGTCTTTACCTTGGCTTGATAAAACATTTAATGTTGTAATACAAGAAGAGAATCATAAACGGGTAATGGTTCAACGTGACAGCAAGGTTGAAACCCAGGCGGCATTTGCAGTGAACCTGTCCATAACTGGGTATGCTTTGGAGCAGCTGACCTGCAAACATTGTGGAAAGACTGGGCATGAGGAGAGCAATTGCTTCGAATTGATTGGATACCAGGCCGGATGGACAGTGCGAGGAGGTGGATGTGGACGTGAACGTGGCCGTGGAAGAAGCTGAGGAGGCCGTGGTGGCCGTGGACCTGCTGGGTGAGGAAGAGAGTCGAACACAGCCTATGCAGCACACACAACGCCAATAAGCAGCCCACTACAGAACCGGAAAAAACACGGCCAATCATTCCAGGTTTGAGTGCTGAGCAAGTCCAGCGACTACTTAGCCTTATTGAAGCACCTAAAACAGGTGGTGACACATTGTCAGGTAATGGAGTTTGGTTGCTTGATAGTGGAGCTAGTTGTCACATGACAGGTAATTTGAATAAATTAAGCAAAGTGTGTGACATATGTCCTATCCTTGTAAATATGCCAAATGGGCAAAGGAGCATTGCAAGTAAACAAGGGATGGTGAGATTAAATTCAATAATAACATTATATAATGTGTTGTTTGTTCCCTGTTTGACTTGCAATTTGATTTCGATTGCACAACTTATAAATGATCTAGTTTGCACAGTGATTTTCACCCCGAAATTATGTGTGATACAGGGCCATTCTATGAGGAGGCCGATTGGAATGGGTGAACAACGAAGAGGGGTCTATTTGTTCGAAGAAGATTCATCAGGAGGAGTTGAAGTTAATAAAGTAGATGCGAGTGACATTTGGCATCGAAGATTAGGACATCTATGAAAGGCAATTATGTCCTTATTTTCTAGAAAAATGGGTTTATTTGAAACCAAAGGTATTGATAAACTTTGTGATGTATGCTTTCGAGCTAAATAGAATCGGTTGCCTTTTGCTTTAAGTGACAATAAAGCTGCAAGTTGTTTTGATTTAATTCACTGTGGTATTTGGGGTGCATATAGAGTTGGGCCATTATGTGGAGCACATTATTTTTTTATCCATTGTTGTTGACGCTAGTAGAGGTACTTGGGTATACTTAATGAAAGACAAGAGTGAAGCCTCTAAATTAGTTATGAATTTTTGTTTGATGATGAGAACTCAATTTAATGTCAATATTAAAGTTTTAAAACGTGATAACGGAAGTGAGTTCGCCTCAGGTCCCATGAAAGAGTTTTATGCTAAACATGGGATAGTGCATCAAACGAGTTATGTGGACACTCCTCAACAAAACAGTAGAGTGGAAAGGAAACATCAACATATTTTAAATGTTGCAAGGGCACTTCGATTTCAAGCAAACCTACCTTTGAAATTTTGGGGTGAATGTGCATTGGCAATGGCATATTTAATAAATAGGACTCCTACTTCAATTTTGAATGGCCTGACTCCATACGAGATTTTGTTCAACACAAGACCAAATTATGATCACATAACAATCTTTGGGTGTTTATGTTACGTTCATAAGTGTCAAAGACAAAAAGATAAATTTGCATCACGGAGTCAGAGATGTGTTTTTGTGGGTTATCCTTTCAGAAAGAAGGGATGGAAAATGTATGATTTGGATACTGGGGAATCGTTTGTGAGTAGAGATGTGGTCTTCTTTGAGAATATATACCCTTATGCTACTCAAAGAGCTGTGGACAAAAATAGGAAGATAAATTCAGATCATGCTGCAATTGAAGAAAACCTGCATGATATTTATGCACCAGCGCACCCCAAGGAAGGAACCCAATACAGCGAGTCCCACGAATCAGCTAGTAATGGGCCGCACAATGGTGCAGTTCCACTTATGGCACGAATAGAGCCAGCTGTAGAGGTAGACGGCGCAACTGGGACTAGCGGTGAAACTGGGCCTCCTAATGATGGGCCTGGCAGGGAAGGCTTATTGGCAAACAGGGGGGGTGAGGCTGCGGACTCCATAGTAGAAACTTTGGGCCATGGAAGATGAGATCATAAGGCACCGAGTCACTTGCAAGATTACATATGTTATTCGGCTGTAACAAAAGACCCCACTTCGTCTAGCCCACAACAAAAGGTCTCCTTAGGTAACCCTTATCCCATAGTAAATTATATCACTTGTGACAATTTTTCTATTTCGCATCAACAATATCTTACTGCTATTACCAAAGTTATGGAGCCCAGGTATTTTCACGAGGATATTAAGGACCCCAATTGAAGAGATGCAATGGCTGAGGAGATTGAGGCACTTGAAGCAAATGAAACTTGGAAAATTACAGAGTTACCTTCAGGAAAGAAGCCCATTAACTGCAAGTGGGTGTATCGAGTCAAATATAACCCAGATGGGACAAGGCAAGACTTGTTATTTAGGGAGATCAATAGTTAGAAGGCTTTGATTTCAATAAAACATTTGCACCTGTCGCCAAGATGGTTAGTGTGCATTGTTTTCTCCCAGTCGCCGTTGCTAGGGGATGGGAGTTATACCAGTTGGATGTTAATAATGCCTTTTTACATGGAGATCTATATGAAGAAGTTTATATGACCTTACCTCCAGGTTTCCATTCCTTTGGTCCTAACAAGGTATGTAGACTTCAAAAATCTCTTTATGGACTACGACAAGCACCACGACAATGGTTTGCCAAGTTATTCTCAAAATTATTGGATTATGGTTTTGTGAGATCGTATGCAGATTATTCTTTATTCACCTACAAGAAAGGTGAGACCTACATGGCCTTGCTTATATATGTTGATGATTTGGTGCTAACTGGGAACAATCCTGAGGTTTGTGCATAATTCAAGAAATATTTGAATAATTGTTTTCAAATTAAAGATTTGGGTCCTTTGAAATATTTTTTGGGCATTGAAGTGGCTTGAGGGTCATGAGGGCTATTTCTTTGTCAAAGAAAATATGCCCTAGAAATTATCGAGGAGTGTGAATTGCTTGGTACTAAACCAATAGAGTTTCCAATGGAAACAAATCACAAGTTAGCCTTGGCTAGTGGACCAAAACTAAGTGACGCTACACAATACAGGCGTCTCATTGGTAGACTTATATGTCTTACAATCATAAGGCCAGAACTGTGTTATGCGGTTCATGTCCTATCACAATTTATGCATAAGCCAAGGGAAGAACACATAAAAGCTGCTCGACGGGTTCTAAGATACCTGAAAGGGGTGCCACGCTAAGGTTTGTTACTAAAAAGCGATTCTAATTTAAGGGTCTATGTTTACTACGATACCGATTGGGGCGCATGTCCTCTCACCCAACGATCTCTAAGTGGTTACTATATTTCTATTAGAGAATCGCCTGTCCCTTGGAAGATAAAGAAATAAAGCACTGTCTCCAAATACTCAGCAGAAGCTGAGTATCGTATGGTAAATGTGCCTAGTGAGTTATATGGATTAAATCGTTCCTTGCCTCTCTCTGGGTGTTCTTGGATAAGCCTATAAAGCTTTATTGTGATAATCAGGCAGCATTGCATATTGCTAAGAATCCAGTTTTTCATGAGCAAACAAAGCATATTAAAATTGATTGTCACTTTGTTTAGGAACGCCTCCTTTCTGGAGATCTTGAGACTGCTTATGTTCCTTCCAAATATCAAGTTACGGATATCTTCACCAAACCGCTTGGGAAGCAATAATTTCAGGCTCTCACAGGCAAGTTGGGCATCGTGAATCCTCACGCTCCAACTTCAGGGGGAGTATTAGGCAACTAAATATATGTGATATATTTGTAATATTTTCTATAACATCTTACCATTATTTTCAATGTCATAGGCGAAAAGTTAAGGATGCGATATCTCCGTATTCTAGGCATGTATGAGTTGTATATATTGGCTGGTAATCACAAACCATAGAGAGCAGAGGTGAACAACAATTCTGTTCAATCTCTCCCTAATTATCTATCTCTATTGTTTGCAGCTTTTCAAAACTGAACAACCAATTCTAGCTAACACATTCACAACTCACAATCCAAAATCGATGTGATTTTCACCTAGATCACACTTGTTGAGTTCGTGAGTATACAACCAAAAGAGGGGGTGAATTGTGGTGTCTGATTTTCGCGTTGTAAATAACAAACACCCTCACAGAGGTTGTTCGCAAATGACAAACACCCTGATAGCTTGTTTGCACGGGGTGTTCTCAAATATTACAGATGCGAAAATCACCAAGATAAATGCGAAAAATAAAGCGCACACAATTTTTACGTGGAAAACACCTCTAGCCCAATTGAGGTGTGAAAAACCACGACCTACCTCGTGTAGGATTTAACCACTTTCACTAACGGGCTTCGCACGTTACAAATGTAACACACCTTGTTACAACTTGCAACCACGTAACCTTCTTCCCAAAGACAGGTTACACCACGTCCAACCTTCGTAAGATTAGACACGTCCAAGTCCACACGACTAGGACACACTCACTCACTTTTCTGATCCAAGATCAGGGTTACAAACACCTTACAGGGGGTGCTTCTCACTAAGCAGATGTAAGGTACAATGAAGATCCTATTATGCCAATGGTTTGAAAACTCAAATCAAACACAGCTTGTCACGGTTTTGCTTTTCAGAATGAAGCTCAAAAATTTTAATGTGAAAACCGAGTTTCCTGATTTTTTCCAGATTTTTCAGAAAGCTGTGTTGCTTCTCTTTTTCAGTCTGAGTTTTTTCTATCTGCTTCTTGGCTTCTCTATGGGAGAGAAAAGCTGCGGTTTTTAAACACAAGGTCCAACGGTCAAAAACCAAAGAATCAGCTAAGTATGGAAAATGATTTGCAAACAAAATATATTCTCCAACGGCTAATGATGAATTTATCCCAAAATATAAGGGATTTTGTTATCTTAAAAGATAACCCTTATCTTCCCATAGTCGTGAAGAGGTTTAAAGAGATTTTCAGCTTTTACCAAATCTAAAAATATAGTCATAGGAATCTTTTGATTTGGCAAATCTCCCAAAGCTATTTTCGCAAATCTCCATAATATTTTCAAGAACTATCCTCTCCAGAAAAATAGCAATTTTGAAATTCAAAGAAAGTATATTGGAGATCTTGGCCAACCAAAATGAATTTTCAAAAATAATCGGGTATGGCCACTGCAGTTCAGAAACACCCTAGGCACCCTGTTTGCAGGGTTGTTCGCAACTGGTGTTCTGAAGTACTTTAGCGCAAATACCGATTCAAGAGGTGTTTAAAATGATGTTTTCAATATTGGCATATTAACAAGAGTCTAATTAAATAAAACCTATATACCCAAGACTTCTTGTTTTGAACCAGTCATCTTGTCCGAGATTTGTAGAGCTGCTGTGAACACCAAGGCCACTTTGTTTGCTGGGGTTATTCTTTGCATTGCTAGAGTTCAGGAACACGCTTTACAATCAACTGTCGAGATGGTGTTCTTGACTTAATATGGAATCACCAAGTAAAACCTGTCTAGAAGACTTGTTCTCACATGTAGCAAACCAGTTAATACAATAAAGATCACAAACACCAGTTAGGCCTGTTTGGAGATCGTGTTCGAAGCAACATTACTTGGACAAATTTTTACACTTGGATTTGTTATCATCAAAACTAAATATAATCAACAAATTCCCCCTTTTTGATGATGACAAACCAAGTGACCATATTGACAAAATTTAAACGCGCTTAACAACGTTTAAATGCTGATAGGGATCTGCTGATAGGGATCCTCTAGGTGCTAGGTCATATCTGGGATCCTCTAGGTGCTAGGTCATATCTGTCCATATGGTCTTATTCCCCCTTTTGGCATCATTAAAAAGCATAAGCAACAGGAGTAATGCAAGAAAAGCAATATAGAGCATAAGGTGCAAGTAGCATTAATAAAGGGATATTGCATTAAAAACATTACAATGCCAAAAACTAAGATGAGAGGAAACAAGAGAACAGCCTAGAGAATCAGGGAGCAGGGGGTGGTTTCGTTTGCAAAGGAGGAATGCTAGGGGCAAGAGTGGAGAGAAGTGCAAGCAAATCTTCATGGCGTTTGGCTGAGAGAGCTCGTTCCTCAGTAAGAGCAGCCTTGACAGCTGAGAGCTCATCCTTGAGGCAAGCATTGTCCTCAAGAACAGCCTCAACCTTGACGGAAGGTTGCCCAGAAACAGGTGGTCGAGGTGGTCGACGACCCTGTTTGGAGACTGACCCTTCGCCAACCTCATAGCCACACCCTAGCAGAGTGTCAATCCCAATCTCATCAATGATTTGGGCCGCCACTCTTCGTGTGAGCACTATCCCAAAGTGCTCAAGCACCCTTGTCAACAGAAACCCATAGCCAAGATCATGTGCCCGGGTGGTGTTCGCAATTCGCTCTATGTGGCGAATCATGATTGCAGGGAGGTTTACTGGTTCCTCCCGATCCAGTAGGTCCACCAGACATTGATCGAAGGCATCTGCTGAGTTTCGCCCTTGACCTCGCGGTATTATGTTCTTGATGGTGAACATAAACAGTAGTTGGTGCAGGGAGGTCATTTCACCCTTCTTAACCGAGAGGGGTGTTCTCAGGCCCTGTTTTTGACTAAGGCGTTTGGACACCTCTAAGAGCCTGGCTGTTTCCAGGGCAGTTTTGTCTTCCCTCACATACACAGCAAATCCACGAGAATGGATGCCCAGAATGTCACCAAGGGTGGCTGCATCAAAGGAGAAATGGCACTCATTGACAGCACTTGTCACCACCCCATTTGTGACAGAGCAGTTGGCATAGAACTCAGCCAACTCAGGCACAGAACACCCTTGCTGGGTGTTTGCAAACAACTCAAGCCAGCCTTGGGCTTGAAGCTTGTTCAAGAACACCCCCAGACCCTGTTCCTCGAAAAAGCTTACATTCACTACCTTTCCCCTGACGACATTGCGCTTCAGCAACTGCGCATGTTTGTCAGACATAGGAGAGGGAGTGAACTGCTTTGGGCGTTTAAGGACAGGAACAGAGGTGGTAGTTTCTGGTAGGGGGGCTGTTCTGGGCTTTCGCTTGAGGGGTGTTTTGGCAGGAGAGGGCTTCACAGCAGGTTTATTGGTTGGTTTTGGAGGAGTTTGTTCTTCAGAGGACTCGGAAAACACCGGTGTCCCCTGTTTGAAGGTGGTGTTCTCAGAGTCAGAACTCGAGAACCCTTCAGAAGAAGAAGAAATCTCCTCGATGATAGGAGCAGAGGGTTTAGAAGGACGATGAGAGGATTGAAATGCTAGCCTTGCAGATTTTCGAGAGAGCTTAGAGGATTGAGGAGAAGAGGGAGTTTGAGAGGGTTGAGACCTTGGTTGTGGCCTTGTTCTTGGCGTTCTGCTACACCTAGCCACGATTTTTACCCTCTTCCTTTCCAGTTTGAAAGTCTGGAGTGGAGATTTCAGCCTCAGGGAGAGAATTCTTCTTTAGACTCTCCTCTGACGACTCATTCGACTTCCTTTGGAAGTCGACATGCAGATCCTCCACAAACACACCTTCGACAGAGGCAGCCCCTGTTTCTGTCGCGGTGTCAGAGAACAACCCAGAAGAACAGGGCTCAAAATTAAACCCTTCAAGGATTTCCAAGAATTGTTCTTGAGACCCCGACTTTGTTTCCTCTGACTCAACTAAAATGGGACAAGCAATTGCCCCTATGAGGAACACCAATTCCCTTCCACATTCAAAGGGAATATCATCCATCCCCATTCCCACTGATTTTAGGGACAAGCGATTCAGGAACTTGAAAGGCTTGTAAAGAATTGGGCGAGGGGGAGCAGGGATTGAGGCTGCAAGAACGAGGGCTTTTGATTGAGAAGAGTTGTTGGAAGCCATTGTTGCTAGAAGAGAGAGATTAGGGTTTAAGGTGTTTGCAGGATGTTCGGTTTTTGCTTGAGGGCGAGATGAACGATAGTACTGAGAGCAGGGCATATAAAGAGAGAGAGAGAGAGAGAGCAGCCGAATCTTTGAGAAGATTTCTTGATTTGCAACGGGTAGGAGCATTAACATCTTGTGCCTTGGGAAGGAAAGAAAACACACCGAGCAACCAAGGGGCGTACCTGTTCTCTGTATTATGCCTGTTCTTTGCCGTCTGATCTGATTCGACTGAATGGCATTAAGACGGCTCCAGTACATCCCCTTATGCTGTACTAAGTAGATAAGAGACAAAAAAAATGCACGCAATTCGGGTGTATGCAATCACATCCGTTATTAATAAAATTTGCAAGCAGGGGAAGAGAACAGGGTGTAAAAGTTGATCTTACCAAACCCAGTTCATGTTCTGGAAACAGGTATCTCAGGGTGTTCTCATCAACCCTAGTTCCAGTCTATTTCTTTCAAAATGATCTCTAGCGAGTGCCTTAGTGAATATATCAGCAATTTGATTTTCCGTTGAGCAAAAATTCATAGAGATTAAACCCTTTTCAACATTATCTCTCAAGAAATGATGTCGAATGTCAATATGCTTTGTTCTTTTATGTTGACATGGATTTTTGGCAATGTTAATTGCACTTGTGTTATCACAAAAAATAGGAATGCATCCAATGTCAACACAAAAGTCCTTAAGCTGTTGCCTTATCCACAACAGTTGAGCACAACATGAAGCTGCTACAACATATTCAGCTTCTGCTGTGGACATGGCAACTGAATGTTGCTTCTTGGTAGTCCAAGATACCAAACAAGGTCCAAGAAAGTGAGCCATACCTAAGGTACTCTTTCTATCAACTAGGAATCCAGCATAGTCAGCGTCAGCATATCCAACAAAATCAAAATTGCAACCTTTAGGATACCATAAAGCTAAATTAGGTGTATGTTTCAAATACCTTAGTATCCATTTAACAGCCTTAAGATGAGTTTCCTTAGGGTTAGACTGAAAACGGGCACATAAACCAACACTAAAAACAATATCAGGTCTACTAGGTTAGGTATAAGAGTGACCCAATCATACCCCTATAGAGTTTCTCCTCAACTGAGGGACTCCCATCATCCATAACCAACTTGGTTGAAGGAGAAATAGGAGTGTCTATGGGTTTGGCTGACTCCATCCCAAAACGCTTAAGTAACTCCTTGATATACTTTTGCTGATGGATCATGGTGCCGTTTGGAGTTTGCTTGATTTGTAAGCCTAAGAAAAAATTAAGCTCACCCATCATGCTCATCTCAAACTCACTCCTCATCATATTTAAAAATTCATTGCATAAATCATGATGAGTTGCACCAAATATAATGTCATCAACATATATTTGGACAATCAAAAAATGTTCCCCCTTAGATTTTAGAAACAAGGTATTGTCTACCTTGCCTCTTCTAAAATCATTTTCAAGTAAAAAACTTGACAACCGTTCATACCAAGCTCTTGGAGCTTGTTTTAAACCATAAAGTGCCTTGTCAAGTTTAAAAACATGATTTGTAAAATCACCATTTTCAAAACCAGGGGGTTGTTTGACATACACCTCTTCTTTAAGGTATCCGTTTAGGAATGCACTTTTAACATCCATTTGATATAGCTTGATTTCCATATGAGCTGCAAAGGCTATTAAGATTCGAATAGCCTCAATTCTAGCAACTGGTGCAAAGGTTTCTTCATAGTCGATCCCTTCTTCTTGATTGTATCCTTGTACAACCAGCCGTGCCTTGTTCCTAGTGACTGTTCCTGACTCATCCAGTTTGTTTCGGAACACCCACTTGGTTCCAATGATTGTTCTCTCTGCAGGTTTAGGTACAAGGTGCCATACTTTGTTTCTCTCAAATTGATGAAGCTCTTCTTGCATAGCCGTGATCCAATCTGAATCTGCAAGAGCTCGTTTATCTAGGAGCAACACTTCTTTTCGAACAAGACCTAATTCAAGTTCATCTTCCTGTGCATCATTCTCACTCAACACGTTAGATTCATTAAAAAGCACATGCACACTTTCCTCAACACACAAGGTTCTTTTGTTAAAGACTTTGTATGCCTTGCTGTGAGAAGAATAGCCAAGGAATATTGCCTCATCACTCCTAGGGTCAAATTTTCCTAAGGCATCCTTCCCATTATTATGCACAAAACACCTACAACCAAATGTCCTTAGGTGCGTAATATTGGGTTTTCTGCCCTTGAAAAGTTCATAAGGAGTTTTGCTCAAAATGGGTCTGATCATGCATCTATTTATAATGTAACATGAGGTGTTCAATGCTTCTGCCCAGAAATACCTAGGAAGACCACTAGCTATAAGCATTGTTCTGGTCATGTCTTCCAGGGTTCGATTTTTGCGCTCAACCACCCCATTTTGTTGGGGTGTTCTTGGGGCTGAGAAGTTATGATCAACACCATGTTCATTACAATAGTTAATAAAACTTGCATTTTCAAACTTAGTTCCATGATCAGATCTCAAGCTAATTAAAGAGTGTCCTACTCTCTTTTCAACCTTTTTGAGAAAGGCAATAAAATTCTCAAAGGTTTCATCTTTGGATGCCAAAAACAAGGTCCAAGTAAATCGAGAGTAATCATCCACTACAACAAGCACATACTTTTTCCCACCTCTACTGGTTACCCTCATGGGACCACACAAATCAATGTGTAATAATTCTAGAGGTCGAGTAGTGCTTACACATTTTTTCGATTTAAAAGAAGATCTGACTTGTTTGCCTTTTGCACAAGCTTCACATACCTTGTCATCATTAAATTTGATGGAAGGTAGTCCAATAACTAGGTCTTTTGAAACAAGTTTGTTTAATAAGGATAAGCTTGCATGACCTAGTCTCTTGTGCCATAGCATTATATCATCATTTAATGCATTTAAACAAGTCAGATTATTTTGGGGAAGAGTGGAAATACAAACTTTATAAACATTTTGACATCGCTTCCCCCTCAACACAACATCTCCTGTGTCGTCATTCACAACCAAGCAACGTGTTTTTGAAAACAGTACTAGGTTGTTCTTGTCACACAGTTGGGACACACTTAGCAAATTGTGCTTTAACCCATCAACTAAGTGCACATTATCAATTGAGTGGGAGAGAGTTTTACCAATATTACCTATACCGACAATTGTCCCAGACTTGCCGTTTCCAAATGCTACACTCCCACCATTCAGAGCTGTAAGTGAGAGAAAGTTTGATCTTTCACCAGTCATGTGCCGTGAACACCCACTATCAACAAACCACAACTGCCTGTTTCCAAGGGTGTTAGTGGGGTTGTTCGTAAGGTTGTTCTCTCTCACTTCAGCCTGCAAAACAAATCACGGGTTAGTTTTGGGAACCCAGATCCACTTGGGTCCCATTCTTTTAGACATATAAAGCTCATCTTTTCTAATCCAGATTTGTTTCACATACCTTTCATTCTTTTCATTGGCATGTTTTCTTAAAGGGCAAGTGTATCTATAATGACCCGTTTTGCCACAATGAAAGCAAACAATGTTTTCAAGTAATCCCACATACTTTCTGTGAATTGGGTAGACTGTTCGTTTAGGCTTATACCCAAGTCCCTTTTTGTTTCGACTGTGGTGAGTGTTTAACCAATCAAGGGCTTGTGAGGACTCGTTCCAGCGCTTGGTTGTGGTAAGCTCGTTTTCCAGTTTTTCTATATCAGCATGCAAACCTTTGTTCTCCCTGAGTAAGGACTCAACCATTCCTTTTACCTCAAAGAGTTTTTCCTCCATTTGAGAATAATCTCCTTCTTTTATAAAGAGGTTTTCTTTGAGCAAGTTAATATTCTCATGTAAACTGAGGTTTTCATTTTTAAGAATTTCATTTTCAAGTTCTAGGTCACGAACTTCTCTTTTTAGATCAGCACAAGTGTCTATCAAATTATATAGAAGTTCTTCTAAAGTAGCTTTGTTAAGACCATGTACCTTGCTCTTGAGATCTGAGAGGCTGATTGTTGATTCATCATCTGAATCTGAATCACTTTGTGCCATAAGTGCTACGACCCCTTCTTCAGCTTCAGATTCTCCTTCATCCTCAGAGGAATCTCCCCAAGCAGCCAGCATAGCTTTCGAGAATCGCTTGCCCAGATTGTTTACAGGGTGTTTTCGAACCTGTTTTCGAGGGTGTTCGGGCGTCTGATCTTCTCGAAGCAGAGGGCAATTTTTGACTAAGTGATCTGGTTTGCCGCACTTGAAACACCCTGTGAGCTGTTCTTTGGAGGTGTTTCTGGACTTGCTGAAGTCTTTTCTTTTGTTGTTTTCCTTGACCTTTTTGAAGAATTTCTTGAATTTTCTGGACATTAGGGCCATTTCTTCATCTTCAAGGTCAGAGTCAGTGTCCTCATGTGCTTTCACGGCAAGCCCACGATCCTTCTTTTGCTCCTCTCTTTGCTGTGAGTTCTTTCGGAGTTCATAGGTCTGGAGATTACCAATCAACTCGTCGAGGGTGATCTGGTTCATGTCTTTAGCCTCTTGGATGGCTGTTACTTTGGCCTCCCACGTGCGAGGTAAAATTCTGAGGATTTTCCTCACCAACTCTTCAGTGGTGAAAGATCTTCCCAGGGATTTTAACTCGTTCGTGATGTGGGTGAACCGTGTATACATGTCCATCACAGTTTCATGATCACCCATATCAAACAACTCATATTGTCGCATAAGTAGCTCAATTCTAGATTGTTTAACTTGACTCGTACCTTCATGAGCAACTTGCAGAGCATTCCAGATAGCTTGGGCTGATTCACACTCAGAGATGCGAGTGTATTCATCGGGTCCTAGGCCAAAATATAGAAGCTTTTTGGCCTTGGCATTTTTCTCCATTTTCTTGTAGTCCTCGGCATCAAACTCTATGGATTCCTTGGGAACCTTCTTACCATCTTCAAGCACCTTGGTGGGAACAAGGGGCCCGTTCTTGATGAGCATCCATAATTCAAAATCTTCTGGCTGAATATAGTTCTCCATCCTATTCTTCCACCAACTATAATGTTGGCCATTGAAATAGGGTGGACGAGTAATGGATTGCCCTTCAAGAATTCCTTGTGGGGTACTCATCTTCAGAATCTCTCAAGGTGTTAACCTTTTGTAAGAGAACCTGCTCTGATACCACTTGTTGAGTTCGTGAGTATACAACCAGAAGAGGGGGGTGAATTGTGGTGTCTGATTTTCGCGTTGTAAATAACAAACACCCTCACAGAGGTTGTTCTCAAATGACAAACACCCTGATAGCTTGTTTGCACGGGGTGTTCTCAAATATTGCAGATGCGAAAATCACCAAGATAAATGCGAAAAATAAAGCACACACAATTTTTACGTGGAAAACACCTCTAGCCCAACTGAGGTGTGAAAAACCACGACCTACCTCGTGTAGGATTTAACCACTTTCACTAACGGGCTTCACACGTTACAAATGTAACACACCTTGTTACAACTTGCAACCACGTAACCTTCTTCCCAAAGACAGGTTACACCACGTCCAACCTTCGCAAGATTAGACACGTCCAAGTCCACACGACTAGGACACACTCACTCACTTTTCTGATTCAAGATCAGGGTTACAAACACCTTACAGGGGGTGCTTCTCACTAAGCAGATGTAAGGTACAATGAAGATCCTATTATGCCAATGGTTTGAAAACTCAAATCAAACACAGCTTGTCACGGTTTTGCTTTTCAGAATGAAGCTCAAGAATTTTAATGTGAAAACCGAGTTTCCTGATTTTTTCCAGATTTTTCAGAAAGCTGTGTTGCTTCTCTTTTTCAGTCTGAGTTTTTTCTATCTGCTTCTTGGCTTCTCTATGGGAGAGAAAAGCTGCGGTTTTTAAACACAAGGTCCAACGGTCAAAAACCAAAGAATCAGCTAAGTATGGAAAATGATTTGCAAACAAAATATATTCTCCAACGGCTAATGATGAATTTATCCCAAAATATAAGGGATTTTGTTATCTTAAAAGATAACCCTTATCTTCCCATAGCCGTGAAGAGGTTTAAAGAGATTTTCAGCTTTTACCAAATCCGAAAATATAGTCATAGGAATCTTTTGATTTGGCAAATCTCCCAAACCTATTTTCGCAAATCTCCATAATATTTTCAAGAACTATCCTCTCCAGAAAAATAGCAATTTTGAAATTCAAAGAAAGTATTCTGGAGATCTTGGCCAACCAAAATGAATTTTCAAAAATAATCGGGTATGGCCACTGCAGTTCAGAAACACCCTAGGCACCCTGTTTGCAGGGTTGTTCGCAACTGGTGTTCTGAAGTACTTTAGCGCAAATACCGATTCAAGAGGTGTTTAAAATGATGTTTTCAATATTGGCATATTAACAAGAGTCTAATTAAATAAAACCTATATACCCAAGACTTCTTGTTTTGAACCAGTCATCTTGTCCGAGATTTGTAGAGCTGCTGTGAACACCAAGGCCACCTTGTTTGTTGGGGTTGTTCTTTGCATTGCTAGAGTTCAGGAACACGCTTTACAATCAACTGTCGAGATGGTGTTCTTGACTTAATATGGAATCACCAAGTAAAACCTGTCTAGAAGACTTGTTCTCACATGTAGCAAACCAGTTAATACAATAAAGATCACAAACACCAGTTGGGCCTGTTTGGAGATCGTGTTCGGAGCAATATTACTTGGACAAATTTTTACACTTGGATTTGTTATCATCAAAACTAAATATAATCAACAACGCTCAAGTCCTTGGCTAGATCTAGGAAGAGCAAACAGGGGAAGCAAACTCAAAAATCAAAAGAAATTAAGGGATACTAGACAAAGCTTCTCACTGTCATTAACAATGCTCAAAACTCTTAAAAATGGCAAAAATAACAGGGCAAAACTTAAGCAATTAGGCACAAAACAGAGGATGAGGGAGAAAGTCACATATGGTTGGGCCAAAACTAAGGAGAGAAAATGTGCTATAGAAGAGTAGAGGGTATTTACTAAGTTCCAGAAAAAGCCTTTGCTATTACTTTTCCTCCACCATTTTTCCTTATCTGCAATTTTTTGAGCAAGAGTCATGGCTCGTTAAAGGAAGAGAGGAAGGGACAATAGAGGCATCAGACTGTGGGAATAGAGTTATGAAAATCTAATATTATCATTAGAAGAGAGAGAATATTTTTTTTGACCCTTCTGTCAATTACTTAACAACAGTAACAACAATAACCACCATCTCTATTGGTGTGGGTCCTATATGTATTGGGGTCTATAGAGATTCAGATGTAGGTAATCATACCCTTACAGCAATTCATGTAAGTAGATAGATCGATTTCAATAGACCTACATAACATTTTCAAAAAAAAAAAAAAAACACTTTTCTTGAGTTGAAATCTTTTATAACACATGTGAAAATAGAAGCATTAAATATAAATAGCAAGGAACATTAAATTGAATACAAATAAATAAATAAATAAGAAAAGTGAAATAGGCATGTTGGGATGCAACTAAACAAACTAGGAAGCTACTAGGACCACACTATTAGATAGTATCCAAGCCAAACAACATTAATGTATCCTAAGACACTAGAAGGAGGAGTAAAGATGAGTGTATATTGAGATTTGCCACTCTTATTCTAGACCTTCAAAAACTCCTATCCTGAGCTATGTCCTTCATAAGACTCAAATGTCACATATCCTCTACAAGTGCTACCTATACTTTCCCTCTGAAAACCTTGTTCCTGGTCCTACTCAATCTTGTATAATCATGGATCCACCTAAGCATCCTCATCTCTACTATTAAACTTTGAACATGGGCCTTCTTAATTGGTCAACACTTTGAGCCATACAGCAATATAAGTCTAACTAGTATAAGATAAACTTTCTCCCTTAGCTTTATCGGGATCTTCTTGTTATATAACACTCCAGATGCAGAGCTACATTTTGGCCATCCTACTCTCATATGTTGACCAATGTCGTCATGATCTCTTCATGGCCTTATATGACTGACCCCAGGTATCTAAACCTCTCAACTTTCAGTACATGCCACTAATGGCAAGTTCATCTCCTGTCTCTACATTTTTGCCATCTTAAATTCTAAGCATCATTTTTTTGATATTCAATCTAAAACTTTTAGACTCCAAAGTGTCTTTCCACTAAAGTGTCTTTCCACTTTTATAAGCTATTGTTAACTATGCATCTAGTCTCATCTATTGAAACATATAACATACACCATGGTAACTCATCAAAATGTCTTTCGTGAACTCAGCCATAACAACTGTAAAAACAAAGGAGCTTAAATTCAATCCTTGATGAAACCTGATATCAAAAGGAAAGTACTTTGTGTCTCCTCCAAGCATCCTTGTCCTTGTCCTTACTCTCTTATACATGTCTTTAATAACTTCAATGTGGCTAGGTGGTGCCTCTTTCCTCTCCAAGCAACTCCTAAGCACTGCACTAGGTTCCCAATTATAAGCCTTTCAAAGGTCAAAGAACATCATGTGCAAATCCTGGTTCCTAGTCCTGTGAAGTCTGACTCCTAGTAAGATGAATTACTGTTGTAGTTGATCTTTCTACCATAAAATTAGCTTAGTTCTCGAAGATAGAAATATCCAACCTTAGCCTGTTCTCAATCAGTCTCCCACATATCTTCATAGTATGGCTTAGTAGTGTCTATATTCGATAAGTTGTTGGTAACTATATTTATGATCCATATTTATCTTTAATAGATCAAAGGTCTGGATTATTCAATTATGGTTATCGAAAAAAATGATTACCTTAGGATTTTGCTTATGTGTAAGTAGTTAATAACCTTATTTAGATTGTAAGAAATATAAACATGTTACATGCTGACAATATAATCTTTTGTAAAAATGATCCTAAAAATGGCCACCAATAAACAAGCTTTCAAAGCTATTCCGTTCTAAAATTTAATAACCTTTTAAGTTGTTAAGTGAACTAGCTTAGAATCATTTCAAATTTTTTTGTTTTTGTTACTGTATTAAGCAGATAATAATTAAAAAGAATTTGATGATGTCATTGGAAAGTAAATTCGGTGAAAAGACATGTGAATCAAGTAGTCAACCTTTCATCATTTAATTTTCTATCACTTCACTATGAGCCTAATTATATTATCAATGCACATATAAAAATTGATTGTTAATTAATTCATCTATTGACTAAAAATAATTGACCATTTTTCTAGGATTATGAAATGTTTAACCAAAAAAATTTATAAAAGGAACATAAGTCACTATTTGTCATGATATTATTATGATCAATCACTTTTAATTACAAACATATGGACACACAAAGTGTAGTGTTCATGGTTTAGATAATATCAAATTTGTAGTAATTTATTAAATCCACAATCCAAATATCTATTACTTGCACTCAATATTTCTCAGGCAAAAGTACTAGGCTTATAGGGTTCTTTGCTAATCAAGGATCTCTTAATGCAATCAATGCATCGGCTACCTTTCTTTTTCCGTTTTGATCATTGGTTGGGTAGAACCCAACAAATGTCAAAACCAAAATACACCACAACCGCTAAAATTATACCTAATCACAGAACTAAAAAAGTTTGCTAAATTCTATTGAATAGCCTAAAAAGACCACTAAATCACAACCATTTGAAGCGAGCAAATGCACCAAAAAATTTCAATAAGCCTAAAGGAATACAAAGTTGGCCTTTAATATCCACCACTTCTGATGTTGAAAGAGACCAATCATGCTTGTCTTTTTTGTTTTTTTTTTTTTAAGTTCTTTCCTTAAACTCCTTGTCATCCTCCCATGGTAGGGGTTTTATCTCAAATAATAGAAATAACAAGTTGCCGGCCTAACACCATGACTTCTTAAGTTGTCATTGTGGGTGTAGGAGATGCTTGTTCAGCTTCCTCATGTTTTTATTGATGTTTGTTGTACATGTACGGAATTTTTTTTTTCATGAATGGACTTGATGTATACCTTCTTTGAGTCATCTCTGATATTACTACTCTTGCTAGGTTGATTAACTTCTTGTTCTTCCATCCACCAGAAATTTTCTTAAAAGTTTATCTTGGGTCTATTACATGACACAACCTCCTTAGTAACTTAAAGCATGCCCATCTCATTATTAGCAATTTTCTTGTTGGCTCTTACAAGAAAGACTTTAGAGATTGTTTTGCTCCTTAAGGTAGCATTATCATTATAGTTATCATCCGAGTAGTTGGCTTGATTTACACCTTCCAAAGATCCCTTAATATATATATATATTTGCTTTGGCCATGTTGTATATTTGGCAATGGAGACTCTGCCACTACTTCCAAAGCATCAACCCCATGGGGATCAGGAGCCTCCATTGAACCATCACTAGGATTGTTGTTGGACCAAGAGGCAAGGCTACCTAAATACTTATCTTCTTTTGTAGGAGGTTTATTCTTAAACAATTAAATAGAATTGGAGCTTCTGCCATCTTAAATCTATACCCATTGACTCCAAGATTGAGTAAAGAAACTTCATTATCAATCAATTTGGCTACATGCATTCTGTTGGGGAAAGGGATGTAGATGAACATTGTGGCACTTAATATATCAACGAGTCATGGATGAAATCACTTTCCGTAAGACTTATGTGTTGTATGCCATGAATAGTCTTTGGGATAAAATGTTGACAGGACAAGTGTATATGTTTGAATTTTCTCTAGTTTGATTCATGACAATATATGATTTTTCACATCTTATTCCCTTATTGTAATTATGTCTTAATATTCCCCCTATCTCTCTCTCTCTCTCTTCATCAATGACCTTAATAATTTGCTAAAAGGCACCTTATAGGATAAGATTAGGGGGTGGTTTATGGAGGCAAATGATGTGGTAACCTTATCTAACAAACCGGGAGAAAAACCATTGGACAACTACCCACCACAGGCCATGGTGTCAACCACGAGCTACTTATGGTGGCCATTGTCTACCACTCTTGAAATTCTCAAACAATTCCTTATCATTTTAAGAGTTAATAAAATCCAATCTTAAGTTTCCCAATCCCGTGCCATGCAAAGAATGAGAGAAGACAAACTTCTAAGAAAACAAGGAGACCTATGTATCATGAAAGTATTTTGTGATTTAAACTTTCACTTAATTTCAATCTGTCTGAATATAATAGTAGACAAATCTATGAACTACACATATTTTTTGGCTAATTGGATGCATCTCACGCATAAACTTCAAAATACACTTAAAATTTTATCATAATTTAAGGTCATGTGTCCAAATCCTTAATGAGTGCTTCAATCCAAGCCCTTATAGCTCTTTGAAGTGGTCACACTTCACAATCACATAGATAGACTCTTTTATACTCTTTAGAGCACATGCCCTGGTATATTATAGCATACTAATTTTACCATTGAAGAGTTTATTAAGAGCATTTCCTCATCCTATTTTACTTATATGCATACGATAAATTAAAGCACTTGAACTTGGGATGGAATATAAGTAGAATAGTGCTTGCACCATATGACAAGCTTGGCCACATTGAACTCAAGAATTGGCATCTTACCCAGCGTGAGTTGGGCGCTTATCATGGGTGATTGAATAATGGACTCTTACCCATCCCTATTACCAAGGTCAGTAGATCACAAAATATCATTCCATGACTTTAAATATATGATAGTTATGCTCAAGTCAGTCCATACTAGTCAATGCTTATAAAACGTTCAAGGTCATTAGATATACACATATCATTCTATGATCTTAATTACATCATCAGAAAATTAATCCATAGTAGTCAGTACCATCTGAACCTTTGAGAAATTGCACCCCCACCATTAATACAATGTATTATAGGTCATGGGTAAAATCATACTATACGGTGTGAAACCTTTCGAAATGGGTGCATTCAACTTTGAAATTAGTACAACGTCCCTTTATAAATCTCAAATATTTGGCCCCACAAGATTTACAAAGTTGCTAAGATTCATAACCATAACCTTTTATTTATCTAACTCTCATGGATTATTTATATGGTTATAATTTAACTGAGAAGAGTAGTACTTACAAAACCAAAATTTTCTTGGTTTTCGTGGAAATTATCTTTCCAACTTATATACACTGGCAAAATTAAATTTTCTTGGTTCCTATGGAAATTACATTCAATTTCCAACTTATAAATGATAAAAATATCATGTTCTTATTCATAACATAATTTAATCTAATCATATGTGGATAATTTACGTGGTTATACTTGCAAAATTGAAAATTGATTTTCCATGGAAATGATATTTCCAAACATATGATTTTACTCTTATATGTTATCAAATGAACCCTTCCGAATTATGGATTTTGTTCAGGATCTGTGTCATCTCATAAATTATCTTACAAACTCACATATGATTAAACTATCATATCGACTGTGGCATACACCATATAACCATGGACTTTGAAACACGAAGCATACGAATTCCACTTTCATGTTCTATCCACAATGTTATGCAAATCAATTTACAGTGGCAAACTTGAATTATAATTAAGAATAATATTAACACGTCATCAAATGACTTTCGAATCATCATATAAATATGTGACTACAAACACATAGTTATCACTTTGACTCTTATTCCCAAAAAAAAAGGACATTCACATGAACTCAAATTGCCATCTTGTATAGATTTGTTATTTTTACTTCAAACTTGATAATTATCAAAACACCACTAGAGAATAGCATAGCAATAAATTCACTTAGACACTTATAAACAGACCAACTTACTCAAATAATTCTTATAATCATGTCATTATCAAGATAACATTTCATCATATCATCACAATTGTGATTCAAACTGAGATTCTTCCTTTATGCATGAACTACTGCATCTTGTAATTCATCTTAATAACTTATACATGATCAAACAATCATATTAATACTCACAATTTTAGGCTTGATCAAATCCATCTATATGACATACACCCAAGGACTATTTCCTTTCTTGGTCCCTTGAGATTTGGTGTAATTATTTACTGACCTCTCATTCTCTGAAAAATATTTTTGGGACGCCTTGGTTTAGTGTAAATGCTGTTCGGGGTATGGCCCTTTGGGTTAAATGATTTCTCAGTGATAAATATTTGTTTTTATGACCTAGAACTTTATGAAATTTCTGCTTTTGACCCAAATAGGGTTCAAAGTGCAAATACTCAAATTTGTGAATGTTTTTGCAAAACTAAGCTTATAATAATGTTGGAACTTCTTATAAAGACTTTATTAGTACTAGTTATCACAATCTCCTAGTTATATCATAAATATTATATTTTTTGTGGTTAAAGGCCCACCATGCTTAGCAAAATAATTAAAGCTTAATTAGAGAGTTTCGACCATTACTTGAACTTAGTTGACGTTGGACCATGATATTCCTCTAGCTTTCAGTTTACAGAGATTGCTAATTTCAATCCCACTTTTTTTAGATCAGGCACAACATATATCCATTTTGTTTCCTACCTTAGACTATAGTCACTAATAAAGTTTTTATATTTTTAAGGATAGTGAGACTTTAATTAAGAAATCATAATATTTAAGATATAAGGTTCGATTGAATAACATTCCTACTGGAAACTTCTTTTTATGAAAACTTGAAAGTAGAAATATTACGATGAAAAGATCTGAAGAGGGACTTAAACAATTAAGATTATCAGAGATGCTTACTCATAGAAAAATGGAGGCACCTAACTTTTCTTTTGCTTAAGTATGCACAAATAACCATGCCTCTTCTTAGCACTCAGCCTCTCCTTTGTAGAGGAGATGGACAACATAGCATACAATAATGGCTACAATATACACTAATATTTTTACATGAATATAACTGTCTTTACATGGCTACAGTAGACAATATTATTTTACTAACTTGACACTTGAAAAAATAGTGCAATAATGGAGCAATAACTTTTTAGAGCCTTCAATGCCAACAATACTTGTCCTCCATATTGAGATTCTACATTCCTTCATCTCCAATAATGTTTCCAGTCCATCACTATCCAGATAATCATCAAAATCTTCATCAAGTTGAAGATGTTTTGGATCCCATCTTTCAAATAATTCACGAAGATATTTCATTTATTTTTTTGATAAAAATTTTTCAGGTCTGACATCAAAGAGATAATCAAAGATGTCTTCTGAAGTAGCTCCTTCTACCATTATATATTTGCTAAGATCATTATGATAAATGAAAGTAGTATTCCCACAATGCATTAGTGGTCTTCCTTGTTCAATTAATGCCCATATTTTTTATGATAAATATTGTAAAAACCAATGGCTCTTGCTAAAGCAAAATCATTAACCACTTCTTGTTATTCTAGAAACCATTCTTATCGTTGATAATTGGGATTGTCTAAATCAACTAATTGAACAAGATCATAGGTTGGTTTGACTTTCCATTATCATACTCGATTCCTATGCAAGGTACCTCGATATATAGGCTTATGATGTATGGAGTTTTTATTGGACTATCAGAAGATGTAAGAATCCAATGGATTCTCTTAAACATGTACTGTTGAAGCTTAGTTAGTCTTGAGAAGAATAGGTACTTTGGATCTAGGATTTTTATGAGGTGAGCAACTATTTCATATTCCCAGGTTTTCATGCTGGGGTCATCTAAAGTGATTGAATTAGTTGGGAATCTTACAACTCTAAATTTACTAGGAAAGAAGATCAAAGTACTCCATGACTCTCAAATATCATAAGAGTAATTATGACAGAAGTCGATGTAGGCTGCATACCAGTTGTTGAACCATTTTTCTTAAACATGAGAACTTATTTTTTCTTGAATATTGTAAGGACACCTTAAGTAATTCATTTGTGACTCTAAAAGGTTGAATCTTTGTGCGATTAGATATGCAGAGGATGGCAGACCAAAGTGTGATCTACTTTTTGTATGGAGTTCCAAAATATCCATAAGGATTCTACTCGAAGGAGAGACCCATTTTAGCAGCAATTGTATTTCATTTTAGATTTTCTCTTTTTTCGGCAGGAGTTCTGCTCTAATGATCACCATTGGCAAGCTCACGAGTTAAACTATCTGCCAGAGAATTCTTCGATTCTTGTATATGTTTAATAGAAAAAGAGAACTGGTTAAGCCATAATTATTAGCGTAGGAGTCTCCCTTACGCTTGCATATTTGATAAATTATTTTTCACAAAATCAAGTATTCCTTTATAATCAATTCGAATAAGAAAACGTTTTGGGGCTAAAAAGATTAAAAATTTTATAATTTTCCTTATGACTATAAGGATTTCTTTTTTTCATCTTGGATAGTTGCATTCCACTTTATTAAAATTTTTACTACAATATTTGCAGAGTTTTTCTCCTTAGAAGATTTTTACACATCTTTATGAAGTTGTGAACAATCTATGAATCGTTAGGGGCCCATGTCCAACTTACTTCTTTCTTATGTTTCTACTGCAATGGTTTCTCAATTTAGTTAAATATTTAATAAAATATGAAGCATCGGTAAAGCATCCAAGAAATCTTTCTAATTGCTTCCTATCTTCAATATTCTTAGGAAAAATTTTTATTTTTTCTAGAATATGCTTTTGTAGGATGATTTGTCTACCTTTATTTCTAGATCTAAAAACTTGATTTCTTATTCAGCATAAATGTATTTGTTCTTACCAAGAATAATACCATGATCAATGCATCGTTAGGTGATAGCTAGAATATCATATTTGTGCTGTTCTGTGTTCTTGGAAAAGACAAGGGTATCATTAATATAAAATCAACAATAGTGATTAAGGTATTTGAAAATGTTATTCATTCTTCTTTGAAATACTTGAGATGCATTTTTAATACCAAGTGGTATTGCTATCCACTCGTAATGTCCTTGAGGGGCACTAAAAGCAGTTAAAGGAATGTTTTCTTCATTCATTTTAATTTATCAGCATCCGCTTTAGCAATCCATCTTTGAGAACCAAGATGCTCCTTGAATTCTATTGAAAATAATTTATTAGGAATATAATAACCATCAAAGACAGTTTTATCATTAAACTTTTTGTAATTGATTGCCATTTTAGCTATCTTCGTTTTTTCTTCAGCATAATCTATTATCATAAAAGCAAAATTGATGTGAGAACTCTTACACTTTTTGATTTGCCCTTTCTCCTAAAGCTCTTTAATTTGTTTATCAAATTCTTGAATATCTTGGTGTGTACACACCATTTGTTTCACTCAGATAATGGTGTTGGGATTTAGCAAAGTAATCTTTGCAAACATCTTATCTTCATCCTAAAATTTTAGAGGATTATCAGAGTACAGTTCTTTACATAATTGTTCTTGTTGTTTAGCAATCCGCTCTTCAATAGATAATTCACGTACTGAGATTGTTGGCACTATCTCACATTGTGCAAGAATTACCTTCTTACCACACTGGCTACGTGTAAACTCAATTTTCTGATCGGTGTAAGCCTTAGTTAATTTTTCAGTAGGAATTGAGTGACTATTAATTGTAAATATTATTTGCTTTATGGTCTGTTTGCATAGAGAATAGCCTTTGAAAATGATTTCTAATAATCATATCATGAGAGGGTTGATTAATAGCTCATAAAACTAGTATAATCATTGCGCTCCTCTTATCTCTATGGATGACCTTTCTATGACTTTGTTATGGCTCATCATGCTATTGTCAGCTATCCTTACTTGTAAAGAATTTTTGGGTTTTTTCCAAATAAATTATGAAAATAAAAATCTTTTTTCAAAATACACAGAACAACCACTATCATATTGATAGGGCTGCAAGCGCACGGTGGCTTTGTAGCAATCAAGGTCGTATCCCATAAGGACTAGGTTAATCTACTTGGCTTTATCCTCTTAAAATAGGCTAAGTGAATCTAAATTTGAAATTTGATATTAAACTATTCAGCTATCTAATCTAGCGAATAAATAATCATGGAATTAGGAAAAACAAGCAATCACCCAATCTATGCTTGAGCCAAGCACTTTTTCCTCAATTGATTGTTTTAAAACCGACATTCAAAGTATCACATCCCGCTTTCAATGTGAAGTGAAATACCTAAATCTAACCAATTACCATTTTTCAAGGGCTTTTGATTTGTTTAGGTTCATTAAGCATGTGATTATCATATTAGGTCTCTCGATTGGTTATTCTCTCTTAAGACATCACATAATCAAGTCAAATGATGGGGTTTAAGTATCGAATTTCACCTTTAAGTTCATCATCCAATACCTAAAATATGCCAGAAAGTGATCAAATTTCTTACGAGATAATAAACATCTAAGATTCGATAAAACAATCCAACAATTTCAAAATACTCAAAAAGATAAACAACAAATCAAGAACTTAAGTAGTATTTGCTTAAATCCAAAATCAAACAACAAAAGATTACAAAACATAAATCTACAACGAGAAAAGAGAAGAGAAGAGAAATACTCAGCCAAATAATGCGCTTGAATCCGTCGATTGCAAACCGACATGGAATCCTTACAAATCTTCACTTCAATTCACTCTCTCTTCCT
Organism: Carnegiea gigantea; assembly: GCA_029747015.1. Taxonomy (NCBI): domain Eukaryota; kingdom Viridiplantae; phylum Streptophyta; class Magnoliopsida; order Caryophyllales; family Cactaceae; genus Carnegiea; species Carnegiea gigantea. The sequence continues at coordinate 553,659 of JAKOGI010000288.1, forward strand.
CTAATCTAATCTAAAATCCTAATCCAGATAGAATGGAATGGAATATAAGGATGGAATAGAGTGCCAAGGAAGCAGTAAAATGGCCTTTTATGGTGGAAATAAGTCTGCAAAACTGTCAACATGCATGGAACACGAACAGCCATGAATAAAAATCGCGAGCTCAGGGGAATAGGGCTGACCACAGTTAAGGACCGTGGTCCCACCACGGACAGACCATGGGCCCTCTAGTCGCTTTGCCCTATTGATTCTATAAAATCTGGCCAACCGAGTTGACTGTGTATGCTATCCCGGGTTAATCAAGATGTTCATCTGGGTAAACCATGTCCCTTGCAGGTTTTTAGCCAGGTTTTGTGGGCTCTTGGGCTTCTTGCATTATTCTTCATCAATTTATAGACATACTCAGGTTCTCTTAGCCAATTTATGCAAAGTATTATCCACAACACCAAAACCAAGTGAAAAATAGAAAAAAGGCATAAAATCACACAATCAAGCACTCTAATCCCCTAAAATGATGCCAAAACACTCATGAAGTCCTATGCAAATATGACATTCATCATATATCTATTATATCCCTCTAAGCACACATTTATTGGGATATGGATGCTTTTAGAATTTGTGTTCATGACTTTATAGCATATTTCCATAGTCGTATTTTTGACTAATTCATCCTCATAGATTGGCTCAATGATAGTTTTTGTTTTGTACCCAATGACTTTCTTTCTAGACTCATACTTCGATCTACACTGTGTCTTGTATATTCAAAACTCATTCTACTTATTTCGTTGGTTATACTAATTGTATCATCTTCTTTAAGCTCTTCTTTAGCTGATGGAGACCCTTCTCTCAATTCTGATCTTGCACTTATGCTTCTTAGTAATTGGGGTCTGATGGTAATTTCACCTTTTTTTAATCAATTTTTATTACATTTTCCTTATTGATTTTTATGGTATTGGCAAAGCCAGATATCTAAGACCTATCGATTTTTATCTCCTGAGGATTAGATTTTATCCTTTGAATTTTTTGCATAGTAGTAGGACTTTTAAATTTTTCTGCCTCTATCGTTGTTACCTTAGTCTTTGGATCTATAGTATTATCTAATTTGTAAATTATTTCCAAAATGTCCTTAGTGGGTATCCTCCTCTTTGCTTGTTAAAACTCTTTTCTTATAAAATTTTCATTTTCTTCACCTCTCAGGTTCCTTTTCCCATTGGTGAGGATTATCCCAATCGGCTAGAAATTGTTTCTTTATTTTCTTTGGTTTTGGAGATTGAATCATTGATCATTGACCCATTTTCTTAGATAAGAGATTCTTGTATCAAGGATATCAATGACATCTGCTTTCTTAAGTCATGTAATGTATTTTCCTTGATTGTAGAATTAATCAGATATGGTAATTTGTCATAAAACATACAAGATTGGTTTTATTATGCCCAATTTTATAATAATATTGATTAAATTAAGCAATATAATTCGTTAAATATCTCATATCTCATAATTCTATATTATTAATCTTTCTTTGCCATTCTCTGGCTTTTTCTTCGAAATCAAGTTTCGCTCTGATGAATTCAATTTTGATTTCTTTATATAATTTTTTGAACATAGTAGCTAGTGTGCCAATTATTCTTAATACATTTTTTCTTTCCTTATCTAATGAATCATACCAGTCAGGTATAGTGCCAGAACAACTATGTTAGATATAGTTTAGAGAATTTCCAGCAGTCCACATAGTATTTAAGTTTAGGACACTATTCATACATCTTTTTCAATGCTCAAATATTTTTTCTCTATTACGAACTCCATCGATATTTAAGATTTACCCTATTTGGCTAATTGGGGTAAGACCAATTTTTTTAGAGATCGTGGTTTTTCTTAGGATAAACCCAATGGAAAAGTTACTTGTAAGTCTTGGTTGAACGTACCTATGTCTCATAAAATGGTTATTTCTTCTCGAAGGTTCACCAAATTCTTCAGGTTTAGAAATAATATTGCTAATTAGATTAAACTCGATTTCATCTGTGTTAAGTTCTTCTCCAATCTCAATGATTTCATCGTCAAATACCATTTTACCATATTTTCTTTTATCCAGTTTTCTTTTACTTTCTTCTAAAGGGGCAACATTAAGATCTTTTAACTTAATTAGATTCATCTGCGTAAATATGTATCTTCTAACATAACATTATTTATATCTTCATTATCATTAGATAACACTTCTTGTTTTTCAACTATTGTGCTCATGATTTTGTTTAATTCTTCTTGATTTTGTTCTTTATCAAACTTACTCTATAATTCTTCAAGATTATGCTACTTATACTCCATCCTCTTTTTCTTTCTCTGCCTTTTCAGATGATTTTTCTCCAACGTCTTTTTGGATTTTTATACAGATTTTTGTTTTTTGGGTTTTGAAGGGCTATTTATGCTAAAATAGGTTACTAATATTTAAATCAGATTTTTCGCTGTGTCTAATCTCGTAGTGAACGCAAGATGGATTACTAACAATTATTTCTTAATCTCCTTAACTTCAGTCTTAATTTTACTAATTTGACTTTTAATTCTAAAATTATATCTGAAATTATATCTGTGATATAATTCAATTGCGGTGCTATTGAAGTGGTTCCTTCTGGTGAGTGCACAATATGTGAATAATTACAAGCAGGATTAATAGAAGATGATTCAAGCATTAAACATAGTTAATTAGCTTAATTAACTATCAATTAATCTTAATTATTTTAATTGTTTTTGGTCATGTGATTCTGATACCAATTGGAAGAGGATCTCGAGTGGTAGTTATGAAAGAAAATACACATGCACAAAATTAAAATTTTTGAAAGTAAGTTTTGAAGGATTGGGATTACAAATGCAAATTTCAAAAACTTAGAGTACTACATATAATTTAAAAAGCTAGTTTAGTCAAGTTTGGTTTTAGAAATTATTTGCCTCAAAGTTAGATAGAACAAAAAATCTTTTTCTAAAGTTGAGGGTTCAGAAAATTATTTACCCTAACCATGAGATCCGAAATAAAATTTAACCTACAACCAATGGATATTGCATATTTTCCCACCAAATTATGATCACTTATATGAACACATGAGATCAAGATTCTAACCACAATCACATTAATCGTTGGTATCAACATCAGAACTTTGAGTATGAATATACGCAGTATATGACAAAGCTCTTATTAACATTCATAATCACAAAGGTTGCACATCCTAACATGCACACATGTGCTATCCACTTTGCACAAATATTACAAAACATGTTTTGATTCAAATTTCACTTAATCTTCCATGATTATATGAAAGCTAATATCTTACAGACTTAAATGCATGACATTACCAAACTTAAATTAAACAAATAAACATGATGAATCACAGCTTCATGCACCCAATTGGCATATAACACATGACCTCTATGTATCATGATCATTCGTCAAATTGCATGGAAAAGCTTATAATACTAAAATACTTATCTCTCATACTAGCCAATTTTAAATCTTCGCGATTTACCCACCATGATAGTCCTGAACTTCGTCTGTGTACTGGTTGTCGACATTAACATATATGACTTCCACATTTAATAAGTGTATCTTTTGACTATCACATGTCATTATGATATTTTCTATATCCAACACCACAATCTTCCCAACTACTAAAAATTAAATCTTATTTCATGAACAGCGGCCACAAAAAATAAATCTTACGATTATTGGGGAAAGAGATGTAGATGACTATTATGGTACTGAATATATTAACGAGTCGTGAATGAAGTCACTTTCCGTAAGACTTATTTGCTATATATCACAGATGATCTTCAGAATACATCGCTGACAGGATAAGTGTATATGTTCGAGTTTTCTCTTGCTAGATTCATGGGAGCATATGATTTTGCAAATCTCATTCCATCTTGTAATTATATCTTAATATTCCCCCTATCTCTCTCTCTCTTCATCCATGGCCTTAATAATTTGCCAAGAGGCACCTTATATTATAGGATTGGTGGGTAGCTTATGGAGGCAAATGATATGACAATCTTATCTGACAAACTGGGTGAAAACCCATCGGAAAACTGCCTACCATGTGTCGTGGTGTCAACCATGGGCTGTCCGTGGTGCCCCTGTCTACCACTCGTGAAATTCTCCGACACAGTCAAGCATTCAACCAACACCCTACAAAAGTGAGGAGTTAGAACACCTGACTGGGTAGTCATTGATCTCATGACCTGAACATTCAATCAACCCTTGAAATTTAGTATTATATTTAGATTAGATAATTATTCTAACCTTTTAATGTTTTAATAACTATCCTTCAGAAGTCCTTACGACCTTACTCTCGGGGAGGCTCAATTTAAATTTAAGCATCCCTTTCGAGGTCTGATTTATTAAAAAAAAAAGGGTTGGTTTTGTTATTAAGTACCTAGTAATAATTGTTGAGAGACCATAACAAATTGTGAAGCAAAATAGAAGCACAAAATACAGGACATGCTTCAAGGAAAATATTTTTTAAAAAGCTAGTTGTTATATATTGAGATCAAAATACTAAAAATTATCACTGCAAACTGAAATGGCTATTCACAGCCACACCGGTACCTATCAATGGACTAGGTATACCATCCAACTTATTCAAGAAAAATCAATTTAGATATCTAAACCTATGGCGATTACTTTTTAGTATTTTGTTTTCCTGATTATATATGAGTTTGGGTACATGATAACTATTTGGCTAAAAGTAAAAGGTGTGTTGAGTCATGACAAGTTGGAGGGAAAGAGGGGGCAAAAGCGAGGTAAGTTAATAGGAAAAAGGCTCAAAAAGTCACTCAATATTCTTCAAAGTTTTAAAAAATTATCAAGCTTTAAAAGGGTTCAAAAAGTGCTAAACTTTAAACTTAAGTACAAAAAATACCAAATGTAATTGTATTCTACAACTTACCAATTAAATAAATTTACTATTAGTTTTTTTTTTCGAAGTTGAAATAATTTTAAATTTTTTTGGAAGACAAAAAGAAAAGTGGGTAAACCTTGGGAGGTAATTAACAGCATATTTCAAATAACTTAGGGAAGTTTATCACTAAGGGTACTATATAATATCATCTATAACTCAATAAAAAAAGAAAAAAAAAAAAAGGACATCCATACCTAGATAATTGAATATAAACAAGATTGAAGCAAATGTATGTCCATTAATAAATACTCATAGATAATTACACCAAATGATGAGGGAAATATCTTACTACAAATTGTCTATTAAATTGAGAATAAGATGGTCCATGATGTCAAAGATGTTTAGTTAGGATACCATGTTAACATTCATTCTTGGGGCTGCTGCCACTATATATTGAACTTTAATTCTCTTCTATCTTCTCAAAATTAATCTTAAATTGTTTGAATATCATGTCAATTATTATATTGAAATTTATCCTCCTAATTTTTTTAGGCTTTAAGATAACTAGGAACTATTCATCTAAGAGAAAAAGAAAAGTTATTAGGAATTTCTTTAATTAGTAAGGTGTAAGATATAAAATTAAGTTTGGTCATTAGTGTAATCCAATATTAAAATTTGGTCATCTTCTAAGTCTTTTTTTAAAGTTTGGTAATTTTTAGAATTTAAAACAAGGTTGAGTGGTTTTTAAAATTTTTTTCCAAATCAATAAGCAAATTGCAGTCATATTGAGTTATATCATTCTTATGTCAAATAAAGTGTATGTGTATGAAAATCTAAATCAAAACCAAGCCAATTTATCAATACATCAAAATGTCTAAAATAATCTCAACCTGCTCATTTTGGTCCTGATTTTGACTTGTCTGAGTTACTAAACTAGTAAGCTTGGAAAAATATGGGTGGACGTCTACATGTTAAGACCATAACTTATGTTATTATTTTATTTAAAACTAGTATTTTTACACCCATGTCATACATAGAAAGCCTTAATAATTTTAAATTGTAATAATTATCATGAGTTTTAAATTGAAGATTGTACTTTGTTTGAGAAGAAAATCTTTGATATCTAGTAGGTTCTTGTCTATGGCACGCAATATTATTTTCACTTTTCAGCTTTTGAAATGTCTTTACTTATGGCAATAATTTGATGAAGTAACTTGTTTTTTTAAAATGAAAAAATAAAATTATTAATTATTTTAAAATTTTGTGAGAATGACACTTGTCAAAAAATTGGAGATTGTGTTTTGTGTATATATATATATATATATATATATATATATATATATATATATAGGTAAGTATGTATATTAGATTTTTTTTGAAATCATATGTATAAAATCGATAGACATATAGATTTTTTTTTTTTAATTGAGGGAAGCAGGAACTTAATTCATTGATAGAACCACCTTAAGTACATGATTGGATTTTGACAAGGGACATATCCCTATCCAAACCTACTCAATCGATGAAGGAAAGATTCTAGCGAGGGAATGAGATGCCAAGTTCCCATCTCTTTTGACATGTAATCAATTGCGAAATAGGAACTTTCTACCAAAAAATAACAAATCATCATACACTAAGTCAAAATCACTAAGTAATGGGTCTTCTCACTTGTTGGATGAGTGACAGACAATCGGACTCCATAATGATCTTCTGAAAGTTGAAATGTCTCGCCAACTGGGTCCCAAAAAGGGGTTACTTTTGCTTTCGTCATCTATGGTGGCCATGCTGTCCGTGTTGCCTTAACTGCTGTAAGAACCACTTCGCCTCTGTCATCTTGAGTTACAACACCTAAGCCTACCCAACCATGTTGGTTTACCACAGCATCAGCTTCAAATTTGACAATGCCCTTTAGTGGTGGGTGCCAAGAGGTCGAAGAAGTCGCCTTAGCCATTCCTAATGTTGATCCGCCTTTATCACAATGGGATTTAATATCCCAAACCATCCTCTTCGCCCTTTCATAAATTACGCACCCAACTGTAATATTACCGTTAAAAACAGAGTCATTTTTGACGCACCATTATACTATACCAGGGTTAAACTAGAGCAAAATTTTCATGATCTAAGTCCTTAGCCCCAGCTTCAATCAATGCACCCATATCAGCACTTCACCTTTAATATGAACGACTTTAGTTTTCATCTCATCCCATATGTCTATGATAGAAGAGCATTCTGACAAGTGCTAACGTATATATCATTTTAGAGTTATTTTGTTATATTTTTAGGAGAATTATGTGCTTTAAGTTACCATTGACACTCATATTCTCGTTTATATTTGGGTATGGTTGTTTGATTATATTTGCAGGAATTTGGACCATTTTGACCCAGCATTTTACCCTCATTTGAGTATATATTGACCGCATACAGATGTCCCTGAGATGCTATGCTCGTCGAACAAGAGAAGAGTAGAGAATTTGGTTCCATCCAAGACCACAGTTAGACCGTGGTGTTTGCCACGGACCGTGGTAAGCTGGTAACTATAGCCTCTTCGTCTCCCTTCGATTGCGTGGCTAAGAATGCTCGAATTCTTACTTAAAACCCGTCCTCAGCACCACAAAAAGAAGGAGACATGCATAGATAGTCATTTCTACTTCTCTAAATTTTTACTTTTGTAGTTAGGAATTTAGTTTGATTTTTGTGCAAGTGAGAAATCTTGAGTGAGGAACTCAGTTTTGTTGGCAGTTTGAAGACTTTGTTGAAGGCTGTCATTGCCAAGCCCTTCCCTCTTATATCTCGCTGAATTGTTCGGTTAGTTGTTTAAATTTTTATCGTGAGTGAGTAGTTTATCTTATCTAGGGATTTATTTGTTAATGGAAGTGTAGTTGGATCATTTTATATTCAATAGAATTGTGCTTGCCTTTCATGTTGGTTTGATTTCGTTTTATCAAGTGATTATCATGTTGTGAGTGGACTTGGGCAAATTTGCTTGCACCCTTGAGATAATTGAATGAAGAACTAATAGGTGAAATTCGATTATTAGACTGCTTGATAAGACCTAATATAGCGATGACTCGAAAGAGAGATTTGTATGTTGGGAGGGTGAGAGAGTAATCAAAAAATATTGAACTTAGATTAAGACAAATTAGTTTGAATGAAACGACTTTGGTTTAGTTTAGGCAATTTGGTCGATTTCAAAAGAATAGACTAAATTCTAGATCGATTGCAATTCCTTGAAATTGTCCAGTTAGAGAAAAGCACATGTTAATCGTATTGATCCAACACCTTTCTTCACTAAATAAATCCCTAGGCGTTTTTCCTAAATTGAATTTAGAATCAGTTAATTAGAAGTTGTCAAATCAAAATCCTCGATTAAGTAACTGCTTAACATTTCCTATTAGAAATGACTCGATAGATTACTTTGGTCCCTGAGGACAATTTTTTAATCTATACTACGACACCGTACGCTTGCGAACGCGTCAAGTTTTTGGCACAGTTGCCGGGGATGAATTTGTTGACTATTGAGTTAGTCTTACAAAATTGACTAAGTGTTTTATTTTCTTTTGTTTTCTTTTCTGTTTATTGTTTGATTGTGTAAGTAGTGTTGGTGATTGTGCTTGTAGAAATCTTCCCTGTTTGTGCGAGGTCCATTTCTATATGAAGCCAATCCTGAGATCAAGAGGACTTTCCGCTTAAGGAGGAAGAAGCGAAAGATTGAAGAACGAAGATGCGAGGCTAGAAGAACTTTAATAAATATGGTGGGAGGAGGAGGTGACCAAAGAAGGACACTTAGGGATTTTGTTACCCCTGGAGTCCAAGGAATCGCCTCAAGCATCGTTCTCCCTGACGTTGATGCAAATAATTTCAAGCTCAAGCCGGCTCTCATTTCCATGGTGTAACAATCCCAGTTTGGAGGCACTCCTTTAGAAGACCCAAACTTACAGCTCTCGGTCTGTTTAGAGGTGTACAACACATTGAAGCTTATGGAGTCTCCATCGATGTTATTCGACTACGATTATTTCCCTTCTCACTTAGGGATAAGGCAAGAGCATGGCTGCATTATTTGCCTTCGGGACATATCACCACATAGGATGAGCTTACTAGAGCTTTCCTCGCCAAATTCTTCCTACTGAACAAAATTGTGAGCTTGAGGAATCAAATCACCAACTTCAATCAAAGGGATGATGAGACGCTCTATGAGTCTTGGGAGCGGTTTTAGGATTTGCTGCGGTTATGCCCTCATCAGGGTCTTCAACGATGGATGATTGTTCAAGCTTTTTATAATGGTGTGACCTAACCTATAAAGTCCACTATCGATGCGGCGGTAGGAGGAACTTTGATGAATAAAACTAAAGACAAGACCTATAATTTGATTAAGGAGATGAGACTCAACAATTTCCAGCCAACCCAAGCGGGTTGGAGTTAAGCTTGAAATTGATGCACTTACTTTACTTTCTATTAAAGTTGATACTATGACTCAAAGGTTAGACCGCATAAATGTTAATGCTGTGAATTCTAGTGCCTCTTCCCCATGTAAAATTTGTGGTTCCATTGAATATGTGACTCTGAATTATGAAGTTGGGAGTCATTTTTTCCAAGACTCTAGTGAAGTCAATTATATCCAAAACTTCAACCCGAGACCGACTTCGGGTTGGAGGAATCATTCGAATGTCTCATATAGGTCTAATCCAAACCCTCCAAATATGCCTCCAATGAATGCTAGGCCACCCCCTGGTTTTCAAAGACCTCCGTTCCCTCCACAAGTACCCTAAAAGTCCAATTTAGATGCTATGATAGAAAGTATGCTTATGGCACAACAAAATTAGGATAAGTATATTAAGCAATTAACCTCTAAGATTGATGTGCTTACAACTCACAACAAGATGTTGGAAGTCCAAATTGCCCAACAAGCTAGCTTTTCATATGCACCACTGGATAAACTTCTGAGTAAACCAGTATCTAACCCTTGTGAGCATTATAATTATGTCATCTTGAAGAAAGGGGGTAGAGGACTCTATTGATCCCGAGGATACACTGATTGAAGAGGGTAGGGAAATAGTCATGATTAAGAGAAGGGAGAGGAATGATGGTGGCAAGGCTACGACAGTAATAGAGAATGAAAGCTTAGAGATCCCCACAATCTTTCCACCTAAGCTTCCTGACCCAGGTAGTTGTTCTATCCCCTGTGAGGTGGGAAAGGTGGAAATTAAGAGAGCCTTATGTGATATAGGTGCAAGCATCAGTTTAATGCCATATTCTTTGTTTCATAAGCTTTACTTGGGGCCATTACAACTCGCACTCTTTTCACTACAGTTAGCAGACTATTCTGAAACACAACCTTTAGGCAAATTAGAAGATGTGCCAGTCAAAGTAGGAGATATTTAGATATTGGAAGACTTTATCATTATTGACATGACTAAGACTGATGATGCCCAAATCATACTAGGTAGGCCCTTCGTGGCTACAGTAGGTTGCCATATTGGTGTAAGAAAGGAGCGGATAACATTTGAAGTACAAAGATGTTATGCTGTGTTCTACCATATGGAGGAGAAAGTGGTTTCCCCTAATTCTTCTCTACTAGATGAATTTCCCCCTTTCTCTGAGATTGACATGGAGGATGTCTTGAATTGTCAAGATCCTCCTGACTTTGATTGGATTCCTACTAAGGACCCCAACCAAAGGTATGTTGGAGTTTACTACTCCTATGTCACCTAGCACACCTAAGATTGAGGCCCATATTTCTAATGAGTCTGCTGTGAGTGATTATTGTAGGTTTGCTCAAGCGGTTCTCTCTTTGCCTGCTATAGAAGGATTTGATGTAGATTTTAATTTAGGGGTTGAACAAGGTGATAGTGGCCAGTCTAATGGGTCACGTACCCGATTTACCCTATATGCTGACAGTGCATTATGGCATAAATTGATGATGACGAAGGACCTTCAACCATAGCTTTTGAGGTGGTACCTGTGAGTGAAGAAATTCGATTTTGTGATTTGTGATAAAAATGATGCCCATACACTCACTGATCTAGACCAAGTATAGAAGTATGGTCAAGTTCTTGACCTTAAAAGAGCGCTTCTTGGGAGGCAACCTAAGCCCTTTTTCTTTTCTTAGTTTTGACTTTCATTATTTTTTTGTAGTTTTTCATTGACAAAGGAAAAAAAATAGAAACAAAAAAAACAGAGACACACACACACCAAAAAAAAAAAAAAAAGAGAGAAGGATAAGAATAGAATAAAGAAAAAAAAGAAAAGAAGAAAAGAAATGTTGCCACCATGGCCAACAGCTAGCACCACGACTATGGCGTGCCAAATTGGGAAAACCAAAAAATTGGTGTCCTGCAGACACTACGGTTTGCCCCTGGTGACCCCCACGGATAGTGGTCGGTTGCTACGGCTGCGATCAAGGGTTTTGAGCACGGAGACCCTTCATTCTCACCCATCTTCTTCTACTTCGTCTTCGACTCTCTTTCTCTCTACCTCCCACTTTTTCTCTCTAAACCCTCTGTTACTAAACCTTCAATTCTCCCTCATTGCTTCTCATTTTTACTCTATTTTTACTCAAAACTTTACCTTTTCACCTAGTCTTTCTCTTTCTCCCACAAATTTCACCTCTTTCCATCATTTCTTCTTCAACCTCATCTCACCTTCACATATCCTCCATAAACATCTTCTTTCTTATGTAACTCTTCCTCTTTTCACTTAAATTATTCATTTTTCTTCCTCAATTTTTTTGAAGGTTTTAGTTTCAATATTTCTTCCATTTTGCATTAATGACACCAACCAAAAGATAAAGGAGTATCAAGGAGGTAGGATCATCAAGCCAAGTACCATTCTGGCCTCAACGGACTTCCTGGACTTCTATTAATGTACGAGCTCAAGGTAACATTCCTCATTCCCTTGGTTTAACCAATCCTAATCATGTAGATAGATATGCTTGTTTGAATTAATGCATAATTGTGACAACTCGTCATTATGATGAGGAATTGTTAGGATGTTTAGGAATGTTAGATGATATTCAGTGGTTGTTTGCATGGGTGGTATGAGAAATTTCATAGAGATAAAGGAGCATACATATCGGGACCTTACCTTAGAGTTTATGAGTGCACTTCATGTCGAGGTCACTAGAGCGCCTCAATGTCAAGTGGGGTACATTTCATTTTATTTACAAGGACAATAATATGAGTTGAATTTGGGTACCTTCAACAGTATTTCGGTTTTCCACCTAGTATGGATTTACCGAACAGTCAAGTCCCCCGCGAATTCAGCCCTAATGCATTTTGGGGTGAGCTTTCAGAGAGTGTTAGGTACAGTACTAGTTCATCCAAGTGCACCCATACTAGAAACCCTTGCATTCGGGTAGCTCAGGGCATCCTAACTTGTTGTTTCTTTACTCGAGATGATAGTCTAAATGTCCTGATGGTCTATTGGTAGCACTAAAGGTGGCATAGTCATTGGTGGTATTGTCATAACTATTGCTAGTTTTTTGGGTATTGAGCCCAACCCTGAGGATAGAGTCTCTGGGTCTGAACGGCTTGATCAAGCCACTTTTGAGATCATGAACTTTTGTAAAGTAGAGCCTGGACGTTTGTCCTGGATTTACTCTGGGGATCGGCTTCTACCGCTTCCCAATGTTGATCTAACTACCTTACTTCACTAGGCTAATCTTTATTGGGTACCTGGTGATACCGAGGTTGTTCAGCCCGCACCCTCTCCACCCCCTTATTCTCGTTAAGCTGGACTTAGATCTCCTCCCAACTATCCCCTATTGACTATACTGAACTTCAAGCCACCCTTAGGTCTATCCAGGATAAGCCAGTATCCCTTCGAGCTTATGTTGCTTCTAGGAATGCCGCTCTTTGTGACTTTATCCAAGAGCGCCACGACGAGCTTCATGGGATGCTTGCTTCCCAGGCTGAATACTTCCAGGATTACAGGGCTTATTTAGAGACCTGGTGAGATTAGCATATCTCTTATGGCCAACCACCCCATCCTCCTCCCCCACCTCTTTTCTGATTGCTTTTTTTGCTACTCCCCTTTCCCTTTTTTCTACTATGTGCACACATTGAGGACAATGTATTGTTCAAGCATAGGGGAGTTAATTGGTATTTGAGGGTGTCTGATGCCTGATTTGATTTGGTGTGCGTGTGTATTGTATATATTATTTGTGATGGTTTTTGGAGTTTTATTGTAGGTTTTAATCTTATTTGGTTAGAAGCATTTTAGAAGTATATTTAGGTTCCTTTTCATTCTAGATTGCATTTTAGTTTTTTTTTAAAGTTTTTTTTGTTTTTACATTTTTCTTTGCATTATTATTAGGAGCATGCATAAAAAAACCACAAGAAGAAAAAGGAAAAAAAATCCTCCGATGATGATCTTTGTAGACTAGGTGGACTTCTTTGGTTTAGTTTGATCCTTTGATTTGTCCAATTGTGCATAAAAAATGTTTGAGAATGATTTTTTGAAAATGAGCTTCATGTTTTGACCATATGTTGAGTGCGAGTTGATTACCCAATGATTCTTTACATGAAGTTTGGTATATGTTTATCAATAAGCTAGTTATGACTTTGGTAGATGTCTCGTAAGGCTTTGAGCTTTTAAAGACCAATTTATCAATTTAGTCTCATATTTCTTTCATGTGCGACTATTCCTTGACATCATTTCTCCAGAACTTGCTTTGATTCTCATTCAAGATCACATTTTGCATATGCATTTAGGCAATATAATTGAAACATTCTTTGAGTTGTCAAACTCAATGACCAAATAGCCACCTTATTGCGTATTATATCTCTTGCTAGCCCCTTCAAGCTTATGTCTGTTTTTATTAATTTGAACCTCCTACTATCGCCTGTGGCTAAATAATTATTTACCCCTTAAGCTAAGGCTAGAGGAGCATTTCATTCTTTTCCATTGCATTTAATAGGGAACTAGTAAGGTGTATTGAGATCTTTTTAGTGGATTTGGTTGTTTGATGGAGGGATGTGTGTTCTTGTTTGCTATAAGAAATCCCTTGTCTTATTCTACAAAGTTTAGAAAAGAGTTGGAGTTTTGTATGGATTTCCCTTGGCTAACTCCAAAAAAACAAAACAAAAAAAAAAAGAAGAAGAAAAAGAAGAAGAGAAAAAAAACAAAAAAGGGGGAATAATAAAAAGAGCGTTGGCTTTGTTGGGATTGTAAAAATATTTATGACTTCCAACGCCTTATCTCTTCAATTGGGGATGTATTTTGTTGATGAATTATATTGGTCTAGGGAGGATGTTGCATGATGCATTGGAAACATTTAGCTCTTAGTCTGTGGCTTCTAGCTCCACTTTTCCAAAATATTTGTTCCCCTCTTACTTTTACCCATCACCCTGTTACAACCTTATGAAAGTCCTCATGATTGTCTAGTGTGTTTGCATTACAGCAATGGCGAATTAGAGAATCTTGTCAAGTTTATGATAGATTTGAGTCTATAGAATGAGAATTGAGGGTACCTTCATATATTTTCAAACACATGAGTGATGAGTGCCACATGACTCTAGTGAGGTTCTATCGGCGTTGCTAGCTCCATTTGTTTCATATGTTAAATGATTGTATTTGATGATTTTGGGGGATTTATTCACATTTGACATTGTGGTATATGAAGTGGTTTTTAAAAATTTAATTCCCAAGTCTATTTGCTAAATGATTTTTGCACCTTTTTAGGCTAGCTTTGGATCGGCTTTGCCATTGAAATGCTACCAATGTCTATCCTGAGGAGGTTTAGAATAATTTTTGGTCTTAGCGTTGCTTAGGGACAAGCAACAGTTCAAGCATGGGGGAGTTTGATAAGTGCTTAATATATATATATATATTATTTTAGGGCCATTTTACTACATTTTTAGGAGAATTGTGCACTTTAAGTTGCCATTTATACTCCCATTCTCGTTTCATACTTAGGTATGATTGTTTGATGATATTTGCAGGAATTTGGACCATTTTAACCCGGCATTTGATCCTCATTTGAGTATATATTGGGCCCCCATGGATGCCCCTGATATGCTATGCCCGTGGAGCTAGAGAAGAGTAGAGAATTTGATTCCAGCCAAGGCCACGTACGGTCAGATCATGGTGTATACCACAGACCGTGGTAAACTGGTAACTAAGGCCTCTTCGTCTCCCTTGGGCTATGCGGCTGAGAATGCTCGAGTTCTTGCTTAAAACCCATCCCTCAGTAGCAGAAAAAGAAGAAGACACACATACATAGTCATTTCTATTCTCCAAATTATTACTTTTATAGTTAAGAATTTAGTTTGACTTTTGTGCAAGTGAGAAATCTTGAGTGAGGAACTCGGTCTTGTTGGCGGTTTGAAGACTTTGTTGAAGGCTATCATTACCAAGCCCTTCCCTCTCTGATCTCGCTAAATTGTTTGGTTAGTTGTTTAAATTTTAATCATGAGTGAATAGATTATCTTGTTTAGGGATTTGTTTGTTAATGGAAGTGTAGTTGGATCATTTTATATTCAACAGAATTGTGCTTTCTTTTCATGTTGGTTTGATTTTGTTTTATCAAGTGATTATCATGTTGTGAGTGAACTTGGGCAAATTTGCTTAGACCCTTGAGATAATGGAATGAAGAACTGAAAGGTGAAATTCGATTATTAGATTGCTTGATAAGACCTAATATAGCGATGACTCGAAAGAAAGATTTGCATATTGGGAGGGTGAGAGAGTAATCAAAAAAATATTGAACTTAGATTAGGACAAATTAGTTTGAAAGAATGACTTTGGTTTAGTTTAGGCGATTTGATCGATTTCGAAAGAATAGACTAAATTCTAGATCGATTGCAATTCCTTGAAATTATCCAATTAGAGAAAAGGACATATTAATCGTATTAATCCAACACCTTCCTTAACTAAACAAATCCCTAGGCGTTTTTCCTTGATTGAATTTAGAATCAGTTAATTAGAAGTTGTCAAATCAAAATCCTTGATTAAGTAACTGCTTAGCATTTACTGTTAGAAAGGACTCGATAGATTACTTTGCTCCCTGAGGACAATCTTTTAATCTATACTACGATACACGTGCACTTGCGGACGTGTCACATTCGAAAATAGCATGCCAAGGGTCCTCTATCTTAGCTCCACATCTAGATTACTTTGCTGATGAGGCCACGTGACGATGAGATAGTGGAGATTTTTTTGGAAGAATGTTGGCACACCATTTTCACTAAAAAATGCTTTGCTTTCGATATCACATTAGAGCTCCAAATAAGAGGCTAGAGGATATCAAAATCATCAAGATTAACTGAAGAACCGAACAAGTAGGCCAGTTTAACACTAAAACTACGTTTGTTTGAAAAGCACCAAACTTACCATTTCGAGGGAAGTCTTAAGTTAATAGAGATGGAAGAGATTATCTTGTTGTCCTGGGCATTGAAGAGTGTATCAATTAGATCATATCGCCATACAGGTAACTCATCGTCAATGAGTTCATTGGCAGTGTTAATTTCACAGTTTAATGGTTTTGCGGGTAGTGGCATACTCTCTATCTTTGTCAACAAGCCAAGCTTCAGACCATATGTCGATATTTTGTCTATTGTCCGCCCATAATACTAGACCTTTTTTTAGAAGAGCCTTCGAGACCCAGATCCCATGCCATGAATAACTTGGTTATGTCCAAGAGATGAGTCTAAAAATCCCTTTTAAGAACTAAGAAGGGAATTACAGTGTTTTAAAATTTGCCAACCTTTTTTTCAGCAACTAGAGCATCATTGAAAATGTCAAGTTCACAAAAGCCTAACCTCCCAAACACTTTGGTTTACAAAGCTCATCCTAAGCCTTCTAATGCATTTTACGCTTTCTATTAGTGGAATCCTACCAAAAATGGGTATAAAGATGATGCAAGTCATCAATCAAGATTGCAAAAAGCTTGAAAATGCTCATGAGGTAGATAGGCATCAATTGTTGCTTACCCAAGAAGATAGAAGGCTATGGAAAAAAGAGTAGAAAGGCCACTAGTACCACCATGCTGGAGACTGCACCCCGTAAACCTCCAATAGTGGGGTGAGCTCACTTGATAAGCAAAATAAAGCTACAATCACTAGAGCTTTCTTATTAAACCATTTTTGTTTTATTTGATTCAAGTGTCTGCCATTCACTTATATCCACCCCAGCTATAATCATTAGAGTTTTCTTTTTCTCTAGGTCTCTTGACTTTCCTCTTGATTACCCACTACATCTTCCTCCTTTTCCTCCTTAATTTCATGCTCTTTCACGGCCTCCCATTCAGCCAAGGTGATTACCTTTCGGTTAGGGCAGTCCGCGAAAATATGTCGAAGCGTTTGGCACTTAAAGCTTCTTCTAGTGCTTAAGGGACTAGGATTAGGTCTATTCTGAGGTGGTAGGCTCTTTTATGGTGTTTGGGTTCTTTGTGGTGTAAAAAAGGGTGAAACCATAGGCTTAGGAAGTGGATTGGGGATCCCCTTGTTAAAGGGTTTGTTATGGGGTGGGGGCTTTGGAAATTCATGCTTAAAGGGCTTATTTCCTTTACTGTTCAACTTTATG
Organism: Carnegiea gigantea; assembly: GCA_029747015.1. NCBI lineage: Eukaryota > Viridiplantae > Streptophyta > Magnoliopsida > Caryophyllales > Cactaceae > Carnegiea > Carnegiea gigantea. The sequence goes on from JAKOGI010000288.1 coordinate 571,055, forward strand.
AGCTAAAACACAAACTTCATCAAAGGTTGTGTATTGTTGTAACTCCATCACATTAGCATACTTAGGTTCAAGGCCTCCTAAGTGCCTAACTATGGGTTTGCTCTTCAGATTCTTAAATCTCACATTTGATCAAGAGTTTTTTAAACTCTCTTGTGTATTCTTGAACATTGAGGCTGCCTTGGGTTAGGTTGTGGAGTGGTGAATAACTATCTTTAATGTAAGTTGGGGGCAAAAATCGTGACTTGAGTTTTTCCTTCATCTTCTCCCAAATTCTAGTTTTGATTTTTCTATTCCTTACCCTTTCAGCGCATAAGTTTGTCCACCATAGTGAAGCATACTTTTTGAGCTTAAGGGAAACCAACTTAACCTTCTTATCTTTAAGAACTTCCTTATACTCAAAGATGCATTTAACCATTTGCATCTATTCTAGAGACCCATTTGGATCCAAGTTGCCTTCAAATTCTGGAATTTTAACTCTAAAGTCATTAAAGTTAGTGGGCTACCTCCATTATCTCCTTACCCTTCTGAAAGGTTGCTCCTCACTAGAAGAACCTAAAGGGTTGCTTGCCGCCTCATCTTCCTCACCGTGAAGAGAACCGGTGGGACTAGCATACATTTTCTGCTTTTGATTCATCAATTTGTCAACTTGCCTTCTCAAATGCTCATTTTGAGGTTTGCGTTCTTGATTAGAATCCTTGAGTTCTTGATTTGAAGCTAAAATAGCTTGGTTGTTCTTCAAAACAGCTTCAAGTTTCTCTTCCAAACTCATGCTCACCCTCATGGTGATAACTGGATGTGCTTAAATCATTTGGGGAGTATGTTTGTAGAATGTATTTGGGCTGATTTGGGAACGCGGGGGTGGTTTCAAGGCCAAGGAGAAACTCAACTTTGATACAAAAGTTAATAGATTCTCGTATGAACTCAACTCACACTCAAAGGAATGCAAAGTGTTAAAGAGTAAACTCATCCTGAAGAATCTTAATTAGTTTAATAAGGCTGCTTGAAGAGAGAAAAAGGCTACCCGGAATAAGCCACTTTACGGTTAGCCCATCGGAGCTTCCTTGCCTTTCTTTCCTTAATTTCCATTGGTTGTAAACTTTATTAGGCCTAAAAGTGCTCATGAATGTTCATCCAACCACTTTTAACTACCAATAATGTAGCAATACTTGATTGGGGGGCTAAAAAGTGGCAGTAACCAACTAAAACAACCAACCGAGTGCAAACGCTGGATTTGCTTGGTTTTTGTGCAGCTGCTTTTCCATGTCTTGAACTAATTTAGGCTTGTTTTCCTTGCTTGGGGGAAACCCTTAGAATGTTAAAAAACTCCCCTTTCTAAGAAATTAGGGTTAAATCACCCTTAGGTGGCTCAAAACACCAAACAAATAGAACCGGGCAGATTAGGGCCTGATCCAGCATGGTTTACAAAAACACCTTGATTCTTCACTTTGCACCTAATTTAACTTGAACTTCTTGGCTGGCTTTGATAGTTAACTTCTTAGGGAACTAAAATATGCAAAAATAATGGACTTAAAAACATCAAGGAGGCCTAAGTAAGTTTGAACACAAAACCAAGCTTGTTCACGAATTTGAACCCGAGACCTTATGTTTGTGACCCTGGCTAAGTGTGGGTCATCTCTTGGACTTTGGCTGGTAATTATGGACTTCCTTGACTAATTTGGATCTCCAAATTAGGCTAGCTCGATGGACCTCCATCAAGATTGCATACAAAACCATTGCAAATTGACTGGAAACCTTGTTACGTGTGCTAGCATCCTAGAACTAGAGTTGTTTTTCTCTTGGTTAGTTAATTACCGACAATGTCTTAGTAGCCTTGGAGCTCTTCCATAGTATGAGAGTAAGTCAAAGAGCAAAAAAGGATAATGATCATTAAACTTGATATGAGGGAAGTATATGATAGAGTAGAATGGGATTTTTTGAAGGCTTTACTTAAACTAGGCATCTGAAGGGATTGAACTTGGGTGATTATGAATTGTGCTACTTCTATATCCTATAGCTTCATCATTAATGGCTCTATCTATAGCAGTGTGATCTCCTACTGGGGGCTCTGATAAGAGGGCCCCCTATCACCCTATCTATTCATTTTAGTAGTGAAGGCCTTTCTGGGCTTATCTTCACAGCAATTACAAATAGTACCCTTCATAGGGCTAAGGCTAGACCACATGCATTTATTAGTACCTGCTCTGCACTTTGTAGCAGTATGATTTGTGTGACCACACTTTTCATAAGATTCAATTAAAACTGATGGACGACTTTTGGCAGGACCAATGGTAAGCTTCTTCTTGGCTACACCTTACTTGAAGTCCCTTGGTCATTCCACTTCTTTTATGATTCCCCAGATTCATGGCCCTCAGCTTATTCTTTACTTGCTCTACTTTAGTAGCTTACTCATATAACTCTTGACAGGTTTGATTTGGTTGACCAGCTAACTGATTTTGTATGTAAAAGACCAAATCTTCCTTGAATGTCCTCATTTTCATCCTTTCAAAAAGCACCAAATATGGAAAGAACCTTGATAATCTGGTGAACTTGCATGCTAGCATACTATATCACTGACATATTGCTGCTTATCCTTAATTCCATGAATTATTTCTTCCTTTGATGTTGAACCATGTTTGGATAACACTAAGCCCTGAGTTCTTCAAGAAATTTAGCCCAAGTAAGTTGAGGTACTTATATTTTATCCTTTACAGTACTCTATCATATGTTCGCTTCACCAACTAAAGTAAAAGGTTCCTATGTTCACTTTGTCCTCCTTAGGGACCTCAACAACTGTAAGTATTTTTTCTATTCCTCTAATTCATTCTTTAAGTTCGACAAGGTCAAACTTCTCATCATAAACCTTAGGGTTACATCGAGCTACTATATCTGTCAACTTGTCAAGTTTAGGGGTAGTTTCAGGAGGTACAAGACGGATTCTTTTCATCAATTCAGTCACCAACTTCCTTTAATAATCTAAACCTTCAACATGACTAGATGCTTTAAGAATTGCTGATGGTGCTGCACTAAGGTTTTTATTATAAGTTTACAAGAACTTGGTTCCCTGACTACTACCAATATTATCGCCGTCATTGCTATTAAGGTGGCTGTTTATAGATTCTTACATGCTAGATCACACAAACAAATGTTGTTATTTAAATTTTTCATTGTATTCTAACAAACGAATAACTACTCAAAGTTAAACACAATTTTAATTTAAACACTACTTTCACACACACACACACACACACACACACACACACACACACACAAAGGTAAAGAACACCAAAAGACCTTCATATTATATCGTTTCAGCACAGCCCTGCATTTTAGCTAGGGTTCTATTCTACCTTCTCATCTGTACAAAATAACATTGAGTTAGTCCCCTAATTATATTCATCCAAAGTCCAGAAAGAAAAGGTAGAATACATCATTATAGTTGGTTAGCCTAACCTATCTATATCATCACATATACATGCAAACGCATAAACAGAATATGTACTCTATATAAAGCAAAAAATCACAAACCTAAAACATAGGGTAAAGATGGGTCAATCTCTAACAATCCTAAGATGGATTGTAATCTAGATCAAAAGTGGTCATCATCTTCATTGTCACCCGAGCTGCTTTTCAGTCATCTCTAAGCCAAACTCCTTCTTCTCCTCCTTCTTAGGGTCTACCTCCTTTTCAAGTTCCTCAATAGGCTCGGGCTTCTCCTTAGGCTCCTTATTAGAACTCAACCCAATCAGCTAGAAGGAATCAGGTATATGCACCACTATGTGGACCTCACTAAAAGCCTTAGAACCCTTAGATGAATAGGAATCTCCCTTCAAGCCAGACTGCAGTGGGGTGGCAAGTGACTGTTGAGGGACCATAGGTGCTGATCGAGATGAGGGTGGTGGCCCTTGAACAGGTGGAGGTAGGATAAAAAGGGGGAGGTACCTGTAGTTTGGGGAAAATGTTTGGTAGTGTCTCCAAGGTAATGCCTCTTTGCTCCAGCTCCTCCCTCAATAATAACTCTATAGTCACAGCATTCTATCCCCCTAGAATATGAAACCTATCTCCATCAAGCCTCAGGTTTCCAGTAATCATAAAGTCCTGGTATAGTAACCTAAACTCGTCCCAAGGGGCCATGGTAGGAAAAGACCATAAGAGCCTACAATCATAGATCAACGCACTATGAAACTTCGAGAATAGGTCTTGCATGTGGGCCAACATATTGGAATGTAATAGAGAAATATGGGCTGATGTTTCCGGCAGCATGTTAACAATGTAAGAGTCTATGGGTGCACCTGGATGATCCATCTAAAGATAAGGGAAAAGACAAGTGAGTCAAGTCCAAGTATGTTTCAAAAGGAGAAAAGTCACCCACATCGACCTCCTAAAAACATATATCCTAATACTCAAAAACCTACTACTCACAGTGATTTGTAACCTGGCTCTGATAACATAACCATGATGCCCATAATCTCTAATTACCCAGTTATCTTAATCTAATTATTTATTCCGTAATTATAGTGGAAGTCTTGCTGATTGGGGGCATTACCGATGTCCCAAATTGGATGAAGCTATAATATAAGGGCTACGCATATATACTAAGCTATTCTCTCATTCATCAAACCAACCAAAGTTAAGTATATTGAAGTTAACTTCACAATACCATTCAATTTTAAATAATCAAAATACAACTTATCTAAGGGTTTCTTAGAACCCCCCTACATTACGCATGCTTATTCAAGAGAAAAATACAATCGTTATTTCTTCTCAACTTCCTCTAGGCTTCATGCTAATTTTGAATCACTGTGAGAATCTATTGCTAGCCATCAGCAAAAAGATATAGAGGCCTCCTTTTACTTCTAGCTACCCTCAGGTTTACTGGGAGGAGGCTACTCACTGATCCCTCACTAAACCAAAAATGCAGAAAACATTTCTAAAAGTAAGTTGAAGGCCCGTACCTATATCTCTGTGCTATAAAATAAACTTTATATCAAATTTATTGTGCGCCAGCATTTCAATTCGTTTCAGTTCGAAAACAGGAGAAAGAGACTATGAGTAAAACTATTTTGTTGTCTATTATTTGAAAGTCGAACCCCTGTTGACTTTTGAGGCAATCATAGAGATAGGTGCACACCTCCCAAGCCGATCAGGAAGCTTGAGCTGAAGTCGTGGGGTAAACATAACCCTTTGATGCTTGATGACTTATAGGGGACCACTTAATTAGGTAATAAAACATTATTTCAAACTAATTCATTGCATGAATATTGTATAAAATTTATATAATTTAAGAAATGTGTGAGTTTTTGAAGAGAAAAGACAATAAACATACCTGAGTTTTGTAATCTCCCTCCCTCCCTCTCTCTCTCTCTCTCTCTCTCTCTCTCTTATAAAAATGTTCGTTTACGGCTTGAAACAATAGAAATGCCTTGCTTTTGCTCCAAATGTATAATTCTATAGTTAGTATGGTTTTAGATAGTTCTATTAAATTTTCAAGCTTAGTAAGTAATTTTTTAGAATTCCTTTGGTTCTTCTCCTAATTATCGATACACCCATCATTATTTATTTACATAGACAAATTGATTTTATTTCCCCTTTGTTTTGTTCTCTCTTCTAATATTAGTGTTGCCTTATCTTTAGCAATATTAATATCACAGTTGGTACATAATTTTGTTCATTTCACTATTATTAATACAAATATTATTATCATTATTGTTATTATGATTATTACATTATTATTATCCTTATTATTATTATTATTATATCATTGTTGTTGTTGTTGTTGTTGTTGTTGTTATTATTATTATTATTATCTTCATCATCATTGTTATTACCATTTTATTTCCTTGGTTGTTATAATTATTGCTAGAAGTAATATTATTGTTAGTTGCAGTGATTTATTCACAAACACAGTTAGAGTTAACCGATTGTGATTGCCAAGTTATTTCCTATATCGAGTACATGGGTTAATTTTGGTCCAACCCAAAGGCTCCTTATTTTTCATTCATCTTTTTGAGTCCTAATGAAAACTTAATAGTCATTAATGCCATCTCCAACCCATTAATCCTCGTCACTTAAATCAAGCTAAAAGGTCCAACCCCACAATAACTCAATTACCTTACGTTACCATCCAAATTTACACACTTAATTCATCCAATTTTCACATAAAAACTCATTTTAACCCCTCAAATTAATTTCAAGGGCTTAGTTAAGCAATTAATTTTTAAAAGACCCAATTAACATTTCCCTCCTTTACTCCCATTTTTATCCTCAAGTTCAAGCAACATTTTTCATGGCAACCTCACATAACACACACGCATACTTCACTAATTTCATTCAAATACAATTAAAATTTATCAAAATTTTGCAAAATCAAATGAAACAAAACACAACTTTACATCCAACCACCAAACACCATTCCACCATAACCACCCATAAACTCCAAAATATCTCTAGGTCTCAAACTCATCATCAACACTCAAGATAATCACAAATTAACATTTATCTAATCTAAGCAATACCTTTACTAACAAAAATAACAACCCCAAAAAATGGTCAAAGTGATTAACAGAGAATTTAGGGTTCACCTTCTCAACCCAAATGAAACAAGTCAAGGAGGTGTGAAAGGAGGATGGTGGCACAGCTGGCAACCGGTGGCTAGACGGTGGGATGGCAATGGGTCGGTGGCTGGTGGCTAGCAGTAGGCAGCGGTCCAAGGGGGGATAAAGGGGACAAGTGAAATATGGGAGGGGTTTGGGTCCTGTATGAGGGAGTGAGTAGAGGAAAATACTGGGTTTTGGGGGGGGGGTGTTAAATTATTTTGTTTAAATTTAAATTTAGTAAATTTTGGGTTTTGATTTTATCCAAATTCTAGATTTTTCTGATTTTTATTTGTTATATCCTGTTTTCTCGCTTTTTTTCTTTAAATATTTGGCCAATTTTAGGCTACTATTTTTGGGTTAGTAATAGTATATTCATGGTATATTTGGAAAAATTATTAACTTTGCCTACATTATTTTATTTGTTCCTTGCTTTTTATCTATGTTATTTCGTACATTATTATTACTATTTTCTTTGTATATTATCGATGAGCAAATATATAATCCATGGTTTCCCACTTTTATGAATAAGCTTATTTGTTCTATTCATTTATTCATGTATTTATTTATAACTTCTTCTGAATGGTTTAATATTAACATGATTAAATTTCCTTTCGATGCCACTTCGCCATCTCAACCTGTAATTGCATAAATTATGCCAATGTTGAATTGAAATGCGATCAACTCAATTAATTTAAATAGAGATTGACCAAAATAATTAGCATAGTTTAGGTTTGGGCTATTACACTGTCCTTATCATCAACCCACATCTTCTCCAATTTAAATTTTTTCTTCATTATCCATGTCTTGGATTTAGTTGGGTAAGTGACTAGAAAAATAGAGGAGAGATCATGATCTGACTTGCAGAGAGTCAAGTTTTCAATGTTGGCTTTTGGAAATTTAGTACTCCAGGCATAGTTGGCAATGTACGATCGAGTATGTCCCTCATGCAGCTCTTCTCATCTTTGCCTCATTTCCATGTGTACCAGGAGCCTATGTAACTAAGATCTCTATGATTACATTGAGCTAGTTTCTCTCTAAAAACATCCATCACTCCTTAGTCTCTGTAAACCCCACCACACTTTTCCTTCGTGGCCCCATGGATAAGATTTCATTAATATTGCCTTCCATGACCATAGGAATAGAGGTATCTCCCACTATTTGACATAGCAAGTCCTAAGTGCGCCATTTGTTATATCCCTCCAACCAGCCATATATCCCTAGAAATCTCAGATCACATCACCTACGATGACATCTCCAAGAATATGATTGTGGTTGCTAGAAATCAACTAAAAACTCACATCCTCACTCTAATATATCACCAACCCCTAAAACGGCCCCCACTGCTCAATCCATCAGCAGTTTTCAAGTCAAACTTCAACTCAAGTTTCTCCATTTTATAGGATTCTCACATTGTCTTGAAGAAAAAGATAATGTCAAGGCTATGTGTTTTACTCCAAAACTAGAGCGCTTGAGCTGCAAGAGAGTGCCACACCCTTTGTAGTTATAACACAAGATTTTTGTGATGGTAGGTTGGGATTGGTTATGCTAGTCTTTGCCTTTTCAATATTTTTCCCCTTCTTGTTTACCACATGCTTGATCTTCCTTTCTCCTAGCTTGTCTCCATGTACATCTAAGACTTTTCTATTGACATTATCACCATGTCAATGATCATGTATGCAGACTGCTCTTGCACCCCCTCAGTTTCTTCTTGGCTTACCCCAATTTGAGAGCCATATCAAGTTTCAGTTCGGGCTTGACCGTATCATCACTTCCTTTCCCTTGAAGTTCCAAAAGTTTCTTTGCTTCTTCGTTCCCTTCCTCTTTCATAACTCTTCTTTTTCTTTTCATGGGCAAACCTTGCAGCTCTGGGCCATATTATAATTTTGATTTTAATGTTTCACCATCGTAACTTTGACCACCATTATATGTGCGACTAATGAGTCAAGAAGCATAGCAATAATTGAGTAGGTTCTAATATTTGGTAGTCACCCATTTCAGTTTTCTCTCGACATTAATTCTCATACCCTATGTAGAGGATTCAAGATGTCCACATCAACTCTTATCTTTAGATATTTTGAAGGGGCAAAAATATCCTCTTCATCCACATTAACGTAGACTCCTGTTTTGGATCCTAGAAACTCAGCGAGAGCAAAGGTTCTTTTTTTTTTCATTGGCAGATCACATATTTTAATCCCAAATCTCGCTTTCTCAAAATCCACTTACGAAGGTTGCTCTTCCCCTTTGATATGTTTAAGTAGCAGTATGCAGCCATCAAAGGCCCAAGAGCCACCGTTCAATACCATCTCCTTATCAGCATGGGAAAAAAATTTAAACGCAAAAAATTTTTGTCCAATTCTTCTATAATCACCCACTTTGAGGGTTTCCAAACATTCTTGAAAGTAGTTTTCATAGCATCTGGATTGAAATGGTTCTTGGTTAGTAATTTTTCAATCAAGCACTAGGCTATTTGTGCATCAACCTTTAGCAAACTAAAGTCCTACAAATCCATTATTTCTATGAATTTAGAAAAATAAAATTATGATATAGAAGAGTCCGTAGCAAAAAGTTCACAGAGGTTCAGACATCATCAAAGATTTAAACTGGCATAGCTAAATTCTAAAATTATCAAATTTACGCAAGATTTAGATTGGGTTAACTCATCCATCTAATAGAGAACTACTACAAGAGGTATACAAAATTAAGTTTGGTTTGCAGCCATCATTTTACTTTGATTATTGTACAATTTCAATTTTAAGATATCTGTAATTAAAATTGATTCAAAATTTCAATTACCTATCATTGATATTTGGAATTCAGTGTTAGATTAATTTTGAGTAATAGATTGTAAATATTGATATTCATAGGAAAATTTTTTTAAAAATGCAAAAGAAACCCAATTATTTGCTTAGCCATTTATACTTGAAGTTTTATGTCGGATTTAGCTTGAGTGATAGGTTTTAAACATTGAACTTGACAAGAAAATAGAATGGAAAAGAAATCTAACTAGTACATACTTGTCTAAAAATGGTTAAGGTGCTTGCACCAGGGCAATGCAATTGGATATGAGTAAGTTGAAGACAAGGTTTAGAGTTGTTATGCTAAAGCGCAGTTTAGACATTCTTGGGTTGACATGGTTATGAAGTGCTTCTAATATATGTCTCTCTTTTATTGTTAGTGGTTGTTCTTGAGGTATAGTAGGCACCTTTGGTAGGGGGACCCTATCTCGCTATATGCATTCCTTTTTGTTACTGAGGGGTTGATTGGATTACTAAGGAAAGTAGAATTTGGAGTGCAGTCTTTTAGGTAATCAAATTTGTGTTTGTGCACTTACTATTTCCTACCTAATATTTAAAATTATTCAATTTTTTCTACAAAGCTGATGTGGATTAGGCTCGACTAGTAAAGGAGATACTTTTTGCTTATGAAAATGCATCCGACCTACATATTAATTTTGAGAAATCTAATGTTGTTTTCTCAAAAGGAGTCTAGGAGGAGCCCATGATGAAATTATTGAAACACCAGATATTAGAGAGGTCTTAGAATAGGACAAATATTTGGAGCTACCTACCTTTGTGGGTTAGTCTAAGAAGAAGACATTTCTTCAACTCAAAGATAAAATCAGTAAATGCCTCTCAGGTTAGACAAACATGTTAGTTTCTTTGGGGCGGCAAGTAATGGTTAAAGCAATTGCTCAAGCAATCCCCAATTACGCAATAAGCATATTAAAATTACTTAAGGAATTTTAGTCGTCTATTCAATTTAGTATTAATTGATCCTAGTGTGGACATAAAGGCAATTGCGAAAAAATTCATTAGGTCTCCAATTCCCAACTTTGTTTGGGGGGGGGGGAGACTACAATGATGGTTTGAATTTTTGGGATCTTGATGATTTCAATGATGCTCTCTTGTCTAAGCAAATGTGGTGTTTGTTGCATGAATCCAACTTTTTGGTTTGCTGGTTGTTGAAGGGTGCGACTTTTCGAATTCAGATGTTATGGAAGCAAACCTAGGCCAAGCTTTACTCGAAGAAAACTTTGCATCTAAAGGAACTTGTTTGTAAAGGTTCTCATTGGGTTGTTGGCAATGGCGATAACATTATTATTGAAACGAATAGATGGATTCCATGTCCACATTCATTCAAGGTAATTATTCCTTCTTCTAATAATGTCTCTGGTTCTATTTCTAAAGTCTTTGACTTAATTGACAAGGAGGGCGGTTCTTGGTGGGAAGATATTGTTAAATACATTTTTTGTCGTGTGATATGATAACTATTCCAAATATTCCTCTATGTTTGTCATAGACCAAGGGCAAGCTTGCTTAGTACTTTGCTTCAATGGGTGCATTTTCTATTAAGTCTGTGTACCATATTGCTCACGAGGTGAAACGCTTGGGTGTTGCCTTGATTAGCTCTGGTCTTGGGAAACCCATCTGGAAAAGGTTATGGTGGTCCAGGTTCCTACTTGCATTAAAATTTTTAGTGGATGGTATGTGTCCACGATCTTCTCAATAAAGTTATTTTTAAGAAAGCTCCTAACTTTAGCATGGGTTGTAAAATTTTTGGGGTAGTAGAAGAAACTAATTTTCACATCCTATTGAAGCATCCCTTAGATTAGAACTCTAAGGGAGAGTGATTGCAGTGAAAAGCTACGGGGATGGAGGTGTCGTTCAACGGTAGATTGTTTTAAGAGGCAAAATAAGTGCTTGATGCAAATTATAAAATAGAGAAAATGCCCAGAAAGTATTGGACAAAATTTATAGCAGCCCATGAGGTTTTTATGGGACACTTAAGTGTCAATTTATGTGGGTTCCGTGGTTAGATAAAAATAATGAGGTGAAAAATACTTAGGTATTGTGCTGCCCATTTTACCCTTAATGGGAAATGTGTTTGGGAGGAAAAAGGGGAGACATTTCTGCGGTAATTGCTGGGTAGCTAGACACAAAGAAGGAGTTGGAGGAGATACCGTGAGGACCTGCTACTAGTCTCATCTCTCTCTTTCGATCTCTTTTAGCTAGAGTTAGAGGCTTAACTGCTGCAAACGTGGAACCTAAGCTCTCCCCAGGATGTGAAGTGGTGGGGTTAAAGGTTAGCGACGGTGATGGTGGTGTTTGGCGTGTAGGTGGCAAAGGATGGTGAATGTTGGGCGGACATTCAAGGAGGTAGGTGATCCCTTGGGTAGATTAGTCATGGAAGTGTAAGCTATGTGCCTTGGTTAAAGTAATTTTTGCATTAATTTAGAGAATTTGAGAAAATAGACTAAATTGTAATGACCTCCATATGTATAAAATAGGCTTAGATAATTGAGAGAGGCATTAGTGTTGTTGGAAATTTGAATGCCATTGAAAGGTAAATGTTGATTTTTCCTTATAGTAATGGGTGTTGCAAAATGGTGAAATGTTTATGTTTTGCATGAGTTGAAGGGGTTTAGTTTGTAGTTCATTTGGTTGATGAAAAAGTGAGTTGTTCTTGTGTGGTGATTTTGGTGAAGGGTTGATTCATGTGATAATGATGGTTGTGGTCATATGCTTTTTATGTGAAGCTGTAAAAGTGAGCTTGACATCCTAGGATGTAAAGCTGTAAAAGTGAGCTTGACATCCCAGGATGTGAAACTATAAATGTAGGGATATTATGGCAATCAGAATGTGTTCAGCTGAGTTGTATGCTTTTAATGTGCACTTTATGTGTTGGGAGGGTGGGGGATAATATTCTGACATTGTTTTATTTATGAGAGGCAATGATAGGTAAGGTAGTGGTTGGTTTAATAGTGTAATGAATGAAATGTTAAATGGTGTATGTGAAGTATTTATGAGATGATAGTTTGTGCGTAATTGCCTATCAATGTAATGGAATGAATTGATTCTCTACGTGTGTCTTTGTTTTTTTTATGTTGGGGTAGTTATCAAAAGGCAGTATGAGTCTTTATATAGACGGTTGGTAGGGCTGGAGTATCTAAAAATAGGGAACTACTTTTGTATGTTGCATAGGGCAGGTCCTTAAAGGATAGGGTGAATGGAGTCATGACTTACATGGGAGGAGGTAATCGTTGTATATAGATTACAAAGAATATCAATGCTGACGGAGTTAGGAAGTTGGTGAGGGAGGCATGGGTGACGGGTCAAGGGAATAAAAATTGTAGTAGACTTTGAAGTATGGTTGAAGGGTGTTGCTGCCGTTTACAGGTGATTAGGACGTGGTGAACTTGATGAAAGGAACGATGATCATGCATGTATATATGTTACGGGGGAGGGGGTTCGTGTTCCAGAATAGTAGAGGGTAGTAATGCTACAATAACAATTAAGTTGCACACATCCTGCTCCCTTAGAGTGAGGGTGCGTAGATGCTTGGGTGATGGAGATGCAACCTTGGGTGAAGGCGACGGTCATAGAAATTTGCCTAGGTCTACGAAGAAGTAAGTGGAGGCAAAGTACACTAGTAAATTTCATAGTCTTGTTATGTTCCTATTGGCGGCATGTTATGTACTTTGTTGTGTTATGTAAATATGGTCCGAACGATGGGTATTATTTGTTGATATAGTTATGTTTAATTCGTATGGCTGTCGCTGAGAAGTTGGCTAGGAAACATGTGAGGGAGTGGCATCGGATTCAGCAAGGGTTAGTGTAGCTGTGTCTGGTTGTGATGAGGAATTGGACGAGTAAGACGTGGACAATGTGGATAGTGGTTTAGAGCTAGATGATGATGGTGTGGTGTGGCGTGGTCAGGGTTGCAGGCGAAGGCATGTTATCGAAGGATAAAGGTGTGGAAAAATGAGATTAAATGGGTTGGTTAAATATATAGTTCTGTTGATAGTTTTTATCGTAGCATGTGGAAGTGTACAGTAGCGCATTGGTTTGAGTACCAGTTTGAAAGAAATTGCTTGCAATGCATAGTTGTTGTTTGTAATGGGAAAGATTGTGAGTTTTGCATACACATTAGGGGAGCAAAGAATAGGGATAGGATGATTGTGAAGGATTTTTGATGGAAGCGAACGCAATGTACATGGTCAATGCTAGATGGGATGGTGGGGGAAATGTAGGATGAGAGCAAAGTTGTTGTGCTCGTTGATTGACTCTAAGGTTCAAGTTTCAGATGACTACTTACCTGTTCATATCATGGACGCCTTGGGGCTTGAGTTGGGCTTGCAGTTGGCGTATAAGCAGACATGGAGGGTTAAGAGTATTTTCGTATGTTGGAGTTAGGGAGGCCGATTGGTCACTACAAGTCGCTGAGGTGGTTGTGTTCTTCCATTGTTTGGGCAAATCCCGACCTAATGGTGTTTTGTGAGTTGGAAGGTGTGAGGTTCAAGTGCGTGTTTGTGGCATATGGGGTGTCAGTAAATGGGTTCGTAATGGGGTGTTAGAAAGTATTGTTTGTAGATGGGGCTCATTTGAGTAGTTCGTATACGGGGACCTTGCTGGCAGCAATGAGCTCAATGCAAATGATCACTTGTTTGATGTGGCATATGCAGTGGTGCTCATAGAGAACAAAGAGGAGTGATTTTGGTTTTTTACAATGCTCGTGGAGTGTTTAGTGGATTAAAGCCAGCGACCATGTTAGACAATCGCGATGGCCTTCTGTATGTCGTCCCGAGGGTATTTGGAGCTCAGAACCACTATTACTACTTGAGGCATCTTCAGGAGAAGTTTGTGAAAGCGACTACGAAGCATAGGATTCGAAGTGATGCATCCAAGGAACTTGTGAAGCAGATGTTTAACAAGGTAGCATATTGTAACACCCCGAGTGTGGTTTAAAAGGATCGAAGTGACTACTTATATCACCAAAGGTGCACCTTTCTTTTCGGGAAGCCTACTCTTAAGAACTCCACAGCTCAGCGTGCTTGCTGGGGAGCAATCTTGGGATGGGTGACCTCCTGGGAAGTTTCTCGGACAGCGTGTGAGCGAGGACGAAACACGTCGGAAAGACTTGTGATGATTTGTGGGGCTAGTCGTCGATCCTTGAAGCCATTACTGGTAAAACATGCGATCGAGAGGGGTCGAGGCATTACAGATGGTATCAGAGCCGACCCACGACCGTGAGCTGCGCCAGTAGATGGAGAGCCCATGGGCAGTCACCTAGTGGGGAAAGGATACTGGGTGTAGACCGCCGGTCAAGAGGACCCGTAAGTCAGTTGGGTAGTGAGGCACAACGAGGATGTTGTGTGCTTCAAGTGGGGGTGATTGTAACACCCTGAGTGTGGCTTAAAAGGATCGAAGTGATTACTTATATCACCAAAGGTACACATTTCTTTTTGGGAAGCCCACTCTTAAGAACTCCACAGTTAAGCGTGCTTACCGGGGAGCAATCTTGGGATGGGTGACCTCCTGAGAAGTTTTCCGGACAGCGTGTGAGCGAGGACGAACACGCCGGAAAGACTTGTGATGATTTATGGGGCCAGTCATCGATCCTTGAAGCCGTTATTGGTAAGACCTGCAACCGAGAGGGGTTGGGACATTACATATATACACCAATGCCATTGGAGTTTGATGTTACTATGGAGGAGTTAAGGCAATATAAGGTACCATTGGCAACATGGATTAGGAGAATGATCCACAACATTGGGTGGTAGCTAAATTTGGTAGGAAATAGTAGGTAGGACAAACATGAATGCCTTTGAGAGTTGGAACAAGTGGATGGTTGAGTTGAGGCAGATGTTGACACCAATGCTAGTGTCTGGTTACCTGTAGAAACTAGGACTAAAGATAAGCATGCGGAATGCTGAGGTGTAAAAGTGAAAGAATGGGGTGGGAGATAGGATCGAGAAGAGGTTGAAGAGGATGTTTAGTAGGATGGTGTTAGTGGTTGATGTGTAGATGTATAGGCACAGCGTAGGGGAGTTTGCAGTGCAGCTAAATAAAAGTCGTTGGTTGGTTGTTAGCCTATCGACAATGACGTGCATGTGCAAGCGGTGGCAGAGGTAGGGTTTGCCATGCACCCATGTGATGGCTATCATATATAAGCAAAAGCTGCATGTGTATGACTAGGTACACCCCTGTTACAAGGTGCAAGTGCAAATGGCAGTGTACATGAATGTCATTCACCCTATGGAGACCTACGATATGATCACTGCGAACAACAGTACTGGGGAGGTTGTAGGTGGCAAGGACCTGGACGAGGTCTACAACCGACGCACACTGCCTCCTACTAATCCCCATTTAAGTAGACAACCAAGAGTGAAAAGATATGAATCACAGTCATAAGATGTGAAAATGAAGAGGTGCTCTAAATATTGTGAACTTAGGCACTACAAGAATACATGTCAAAATCCACGTGTGGACTTTGACGCAGATTATGAAGGGGATGTTGTGATTTTTAAGAACTTGTTTGCAGTATAGTAGTGGACAAGGTTGTTTGATAGGGTTGAATTTTAAAAATTGGAATTTGTGGATTAATTAAGAACTGAATTTCCTATTTTGAGTTGTACTTATTGGTGAACTGCAGGTGATTGAATGGTGTGTATTTTGTGTTGTAAATACCTTGTGTATGCCTGCACATGTACATGTACTGAATGACATAGATTTGAGGGTACATAGGAGTTGCGGGAAGGGTGTTGTTCTATTGGTGCAACAATATCCTAGATATGCCTATTGGAGTATCCTGGGAAAAGCAAGGCACTCTAGCAGAGAATTACTTTTTGTTTCTTTGTACATGATTGCATGGTTATTGCGAACATATAGTTGTTTCATACAATTACTGCAGACCTTTAAGTTGTAACCCCTTAGTAGTAACCATCGACCACTTTGTTAACGTTCATGCAATTATTTATGTTTTCCATAATGTATTGGCAAATGTGTTATAAAAATGTGCCAAACATGATCTGATTAGTTATAAAAGTTGTATTGGTTATATCAGACAATGGTGAAAGATTTTAAAGTTGCAATTAACAACATATATCTTAAAACATGTAATGTAATACTTATTTAATCTTATTTATCTGAATAATGGGCCATTTTATATTCCACTTTCATTTGGGATTCCCATATATATAAAAAATGTCAACTTAGACTTGGGTATAACTTAGGTAGTCACTAACTTCAACATAATGGTGGTTGGTCAGGGGGTTTGACCTTTGTTAAATGGAAGAAAGTTTGGGTTTTCTTTAAATTAAAGTGCAATTAAATGCGTCCTTTGTAAAATGGTGAACAAGTTGATGTTGGTGGGTAACATTAATGACATTAATCAAGAAGGTCGGTTTGTCTATTAATGCAAGTAGTGGGGGTTGTGGTGGATACTGGAGAGCAAATTAAATTTCGTGGCTTTCCAAATGGGAAATTGCACCAGTGTCACTTAACAACTGAGCCAAGTAAGTTGATATATAAGGCAAGGGAAGTAGCTCACCTTCATTCATAAACCCCACATAAGTACCTAGAAGCTCCAAATCTGAGTCAATATTTTAGTGACAAGGGGGTCCTAAATAGAATGGAGAAAACATGCCACTATGGAGTTAAAGTGAAAATTGTAGAAAAGTAGGGATGATTTTTACCCGTGTCGTTATGCTTGTTACCCTAAAAGGGTAAGTTGTCCGTTGTAAACAATTATTTCTTCTTACTCAGTTTTACTTTTGCTATGCTCTCCTTAAATGTCTTCCTTTATATTGATTAGAATTACTATAACCGGATGTGTGTGCAACATGTATGGTTTTTATAGGCGGACATTGTGTATTCATGCTATAAGATGATTCATGACCCATATTAAAAGAGACCGACAGAGGTGATAGATGACCTTATATGTGAGTAGTTTCAATGGTGGGACTTACTGTGGGAGGAACGCAATGTTGAACGCCTTAGAGAGGAGAAGAAGACACATTTCGTGGATGACATCACCACCGAGAATGCAAAGTCAAAGCAAATGGGCAGTCTTGCAAACAATGATAGTGGTTGTCCTCTTTCCTATTGTTTTCTGCAAGTGGGTTATATAAGACCTATGTTTAGGTCATGCTCTTTTAGGTACCATAATATAAGTAAAAGGGTAATAGTTAGATGAGGTCATTGTTTATACGTTATCCATGTGGCCCTTATCCCCTCTTAATCATTAGTACGTTGGCCCCTCATATCCTTTTCCAGTCATCATGTAAGGCTGATTGTATGATATAGTGAATGTCGATGCGACCTACTATACCCTCTTTGTGGTGTGTATAATGTAGTCTGTGCTGTGGTTTATAGTTATGATCCTTGGATGTACTACATACTGTTCATGATAACTTTAGTCAGTTACCCTTTGAAATTCTAATTCATCCAACGTCACGATCTTCTATTCATTGTGCAACTGTGGACGTACACTATCCCATATAATGAAAAAAAAATCCCATGATGTTACTAACTATACATTTTATATCCTGTATATTATAGGACAGCATCCCGGGATGGGGTACTATAAATTGTTCATTAAGTCGGGATGTGTAGGTCCGGTAAATGACTTTAAGGTATTTCTAATTTTTAATACACTAATTTCGTAACTTTTGAAACCATCCCTCTATATTTGGTGTAAAGTTGTTATTCCTGGTTTAGTGCCCTTAGCAACATCTCAAGATACTATTAATGTTAACCTGAGATATTTATGAAGTTAGCAAAGACAAGCATAGTACAAGTGTAAATCATAGGATGGTCTAGGTCTAAACAAAAGTACAAATGACATTACGATGGTTATTATTTGCGCGAAAAATATGCTATTTATACAATGCCCTTATACTTAAGTTATGCTCGAAATAATTATTATTTTCAGATTTTCATTTAATTTTATTTTGTTTCTAGGTATTGAATAATTTAAGAAAAATGCGAAAAAAAGATGAAGCGATGCTGAAAATGAAGAATTGGATCAAGCTATTCAAGCTCATCCCCTTTTATCCATTAACCCAAAAGAAAGAAAAAAAGAGAAAATAAAATCCTAAAAACTGCAGCTGCCCGGTCACGTGCCTCCTAACCCCCCTTCTCACTTGTCTCCTTATTTTGTCTCTCTACTCTCTCGGTCTTCAGCACCTAGAAGACCCGAGACCCTGGACCCCGATCTCTCGGTCTCTCACTACTCTCCCTCATCATCTCTGAACTCATCTCTCTCTCTCTCTCTCTTTGACACACTCCATCTCCAACACAAAACGCATCACCACTACCTCCTTAATCCATCTCCACCATCACCAATCGCCAGCACAGTAGTGCATCCGCCATCCACGCCATCTGAAATCAACAATCGAGATTGAAGGGATCTAATGTAAATTGGAGGCAATGGCGATCGAAGGAGGTACTCAATCGAATTAGGGTTTAGGCTTAAGTTTTTCAGGTTTAATTTAGGGTTCCTTGTTAGTTTAATTTTAGTTTTCAGATTTTTAGGGTTTAAATTCAAGTATCGTTTTAGATTTTAGGGTTTTCAATTGCCTTCGTCTATCTAGTTTTTGTAATTTCAGATCTATTCTTGTTTGGAAACTTGTATAATTGAAGCTTGGTCCGTTGATTTGGAGTAGAAAATTTTAAGGTTCGTTAATTTGGAGCAGATTGTCATGTTCTTAATCTGGACTAATTTCGGGTTCTGTTTTTGGGATTCTGATTCAGTGTCATTACTCCATCTCATTGACCTTCACGAAATTTGGTTTGATGCTCCATCCCTTGTAAAGCTCTTAACTAAGTGCTGTTGAAATGTGCGAATTTGCCCTTCCTCGGTTCTCTGATTGTTTGATTCTAAATCTGGGCTTTAATTAGAGGGTTTAATTTGGTTTTATTACAGTTTTTATAGGCTTTGATTTGGACTGAACGGTTCTCTTTTTGCTATGTTTTCGGTTCTATTGCTTCCCCCTACTACTCTTTTTTTTGTTTTCTTTATTAGTTTGGTTGATTCGAATATGTTTTGATTTTAGTGAGTTAATTAGAATTTCAAATTCTAAATTTGAGTACTTGCAAACTTTGAGTCGATGATGCTAGCATTTGAAATGATGTCATTAATTATGTGCTGTCTTTGATTCGTGACCTTGAGCTTGAGATGTACATAGATCATAAAGTTTGATTTGATGTTATTTTAGTTAGATTTATGATGTCTCATTTAGGTTATAGTAATTGATATGAAAAGTTAGTGATTCTCTATGGTTAGACTCATTTATAATCTTTAGTTTTATTTGTTTATTAATTTAATTAATTTAGAATGATACTAAATTAGTTTAATTTCATGCTTGGTGACCTTAATCTCATCCTCGTCCCTGAAGAGACGACCCTCAAGTACTATGACGATAGTTGTATACTTGCATCATATATTTTTCACTGAAAATTATCATACAAGTTTTTAGTGTTGTTGCTAGGGACGACAGCATGAGATTAGGACGCATTTTCTTTTTCTTTGATACTTTCCTATTAGTTGCATAGATCTTGTTTTACTTTCTTTGTTTTGTTATTAATTGTTAGTTAGCTTAGTTGATTCCTTGAAAACAAGTTGATTCCTTGAAAACAAATTGATTCTTTGAAAACAAAATCCAAAAAAAAAAAAAAAGAAAAGACTAAACTTGGAAAAAAAAATTTAAACAAACTTAAAAACCCCTAAAAGTTGAAAAACTCTAAAAGCTTCAAAAACAAATGGCAAGTTTCTATTTCCCTCAATTTGAGCATGAAGTATTTTGGCGATATTTGAGTAGATTGAATGAATTTCATGCTCAATGTGTTGATCATTGTTTTGAGCAATGGGAAATTTGCTAAGTGATCTTTGAGGCTCTTAATGATGAATATAGGGCGTCACGTTGAGAAATGTACCCCTAGGGTTTGGGTTCTTTATTCACTAAGACTCCTGATAAAATTTGGAATTTCTTTGAATATTTGGCTCATGATACGTGGGAGTTTGATAATGCTAGAGAGACCTTTAGTCACCACTCTCTCGACCCTTATACGATGCATGCTACATCTTTAGATGAGAGTTAGTTTGAGGGCATATCTTATGAGCACTCTCATACTCCATGTGCTCATGTTTCATGTGATTATTGTGATTCCTTTAACCATGATGTTCACACTTGTCCATTGTTTGGTAGACCACACAGAATAGTGGTGATGGCTGCCTTTAATATAAGATTTATTTGCAAAGTTTACTCAAGCCTGACCTTAGGTCTTGTGATGACTTTGATGTTAGGAATGAGACATTGATTCCTTTAGAGCATGATTGTTATGATGATACACATTCTGAAGATCTTATGGTTTCGAGTGATCCCTCATCACCTTTTGCATATACATCTCCCCTTGAGACTAGCACTCCTTTTGACACCTATGAGGATGTCTTGATTATCCCACACCCCTCTCTTCCCTTGGCTACCTTAGGAGAGTTCAAGGAGGGAGATGATTTTGAACTGATGCTAGCTTTGATGATAAGTGTGGTAGAGTAGTTGAGTCAGAGGATGCCTTTTCTGAGGAGCATTCTCTCGAAGAGCCTTCTGTTGTGGATTTTAGTGAGGTTACACCTCCTAATGAGCTTAATGATCCCATTTCTGATGAGTCTACCCTTGACTTAGCTCCCACCCTTCCCATTTCACCTTTTTCTTCTTCCCTTCCCCTTTTTCTTCCTACTTTAGACCCTCCTGAGTTCACTTTTATGGAGTCTGAGACTTTTATGCTTGGTAGTCCTTGTTTAGATCAGACTCTTGATGACAGTGACATAGAGAGACTTGAGGGTCACTTTGAGGTGAAGGACTTGACTTTAGGACATCCTATGCGGTTTGATTTTCATATTGCACCTGATTGATCTTGCCTTGGTCTTCTCCCCTCCCCCTTTAGAGATGTTGCACTTTATTTTAATCATTTAGACCACTCTCGATGGTCTTTGCATTCATATAGTTTTATCTTTGTTAAACCATTGACTTCTGCATGTGATTTTACATATACACATCTCTTTTTTGTTTGGGCTGAGAGCTTTGATAATCTCAATAGAGCATTGAGTTGCATTGCATTTATGCACTCTATTTGGGTTACGCCTCTTGTTGCTAACTACTTTCATTCTACGATGAATGTGCCCGATTATTTGACAAGTTGCTTCGATTGTTGGTTGGTTTTGATATGAGTAGCAGCTTGTGAGTTGTGATGAAGCAGTTGATGCTCCATGGTCCTCCTCGACGTCATATGAGTGAGGCGTTTAGTTTGAGCCATGGTCCTTCTCGACATCATATGAGTGAGGCATTTAGTTTGAGTACAATCTGTACTGAAAAATAGGTCCATTAAGGTTTGGACTAATATTTTTCTAACTAGGTAATTTTGGGAAAATATTTCCAGGTCCATCCAAGTTTAGGCAAATATTTCCAGGAACCAAAAATGACCAAAACTTAACTTTTTAAAATTGCATAAAGCTCCTTAAACTTTTAAAATTTACATTTTATCCTTAATCCTTAAAAACTTACTCCCAAGAATTCAAAAATTATGCTTGTAGTTTTCTGCTTATAAGTAGTACTCGATGCCCTCTTTCAATTGATATTAGAGCCATGTGACAAAAAATAAGTAAAATGCTTAAGCTAATTAACTGTGATTAATGCTAGAATCATCACCTGCTTGCCCTGTACCAAATTATTCACATATTATTCACTCACCAAAAGCCTTTCTCGAATAGCACCTCAATTAAACTATATCATTGATATAGTTTTAGAATTAAAAATAGAATTAGCTAAAATTAAGATCGATATCAAGAAGCTTAAAAAGCAAATATCGATAATTCAGCTTTCTCTAGTTAACGAAGTTAGACATAGCGAAAAATATATTTTCAGTATTAGTACTCCATGCCAGCATAAATATCATTTCCAAAACCTAAAAAATAAATTTCATTTCATTTGAACGATATAAAAGTCCAAAAAGAAATAAGGAGAAAAATCAGGTGAAAAATCGACTGAAAAAACAAAACAAGAAAAAGAAGATGAAGTATAAGCAGTATACTATTGAACAACTATAGAATATGTTCGATAAAGAACAGAGTCCCGAAGAAATAAACAAGATTATGGATACAATTAGTGATACATATGACATTTTATCTGATGACAATGAAGTGACTGATAATATCTTATTAGAAGAAGAAATATGTCAGCAGACAAACCTCATTAAACTAGAAGATTTTAATGTATTACCTTTAGAAGAAATTAGAAGAAAATTACATTTAAAAAAATGGTAAAATGGTTGTTGAAGATGATATTAATGAAATCGAAGAATAACTCGACTTAAGTGAGATAGAGACTAATCTCATTAACAATGTTGTTCCTAAACCTGAAGAATTTGGCGAACCTTCTAGAAGAAATACTCATTTTATAAGACCTAGGTACATTCCAGCAGGACGTACAACCAACTTTTCCTTCGGGTTTATCCCAAGAAAAACTACAACCTTTGAAGAAGTTGGCCTTATCCCAATTAGTCAAACAGGTTACATCTTAAACATAGATAGAGCTCATAATAGAGAAAAAATATTTGAGCATTGGAAAAGGGGCATGAATAGCATCTTAAACTTAAACACTGCATAGACTGCTACAAATTTCCTAAACTACATCGAACATAGCTTTTCTGGCACTGTAGCTGACTGGTATGATTTGTTAAATGATGATGGTAAAAATAGATTAAGAATAATGGAAACACCAGATGAAATGTTCAAAAATCTTTGTAAGGAAATTGAAACTAAATTCATTAGAGCTAAATTTGATTCTGAAGAAAAAGAAAGAGAATGGCAGGTAAAGATTAATAACATAGAATTATAGGATATGAAATATCCGAAAAATTATATTGCTGAATTTAGCCAATATTATTACAAAATTTGGTATAATAAAACTAATCTGGGTGTGTTCTATGATAAATTACCATATCCTATAAATTTCATAATTAATGAAATATATATTACATGGGTTGAAATAGTAGATGTCCTTGACACCCTTGGTTTAAGAATCTCTTATTTATGAAAATGAGTCAATGATCAATGTCTTGATCACCAAAAGCAAAAGAAAATTAAGAAGTAATTCCTAACTTGTTGGGATGCTCCTCACCAATGGGGAAAACAACTTAAAAAAGGAAGGAAAAAAAAAATTTTATAAGAAAAAGAGTTTTAACAAGCAAAGGGGTGAGAAATATAGAAGAAAATATTACAACAAACCAAGTCCTAAAAAAAAGAAGATTTTTTAGGGAAGCAGCTTATTGTCCTATGGGAAAAAAACAATTGCAAATGCTGGGCATATGGAGAAGTAGGACATTATGCTAATGAATGCAAAAATAGGAAGAACAACAAGCTTACTAAAACCTTGGAAAGCTTAGATTATGTTGAGCTTAGTGAACATGAGGCATTGGACCAAGCTCTACATAACAACAAAGGAATTGTTGAAATTATATTGGACAATGAATATGAAAAGAGTGATTATGAAGAAACAAGTCATATGATGGAAAGTAGCTCGATCTGTCTTGGTGATCTTCACAGAGAAGAGCTTGTTATAGATAATGAAAACAAAGATGTCAAAGGAAATTGGGTTCTTCCCATAATCCAGAAAGACATGATCTATAAAAATTCATCTTTCAGCTAAAAAGCAAATGCGTATGTGAAGTGATGGAAGGAGATATAGAGGTAAAGGAGTATAAGTATGAGGTTGGAGATGTTAATCTCATTAATTAGGATAGTATCCTTAAGCATAATAAAGATAGAAAGTATAGGTATATCTATGTCAGAAGTGTCCAAGTTAAAATCACTCCATTATAATATTAAAGTAAAGATATTGATCTTTATGCTTTACTTGGTGACATTAGGCATACTAAATTCAATAATCAAATTATCATAGGGATAAAAACAAATCTGTGCAATGGGTCAGTAGGATTCAATTGCCGACTAAGATATTATATGAGTCTAACAGATGAATTTACTAAAATCCTTTTATATCGTAAGATAAAAATAGTTGGGATAGACATGAAAAGAGGAGGATATCCTTTAAGAATATTCTAAAAAATTATTTATAAATTATATAATATAATAGACCCAAAGACTAAGGTAACAATGATAGAAGTAGAAAAATTTGAAAGTCCTACCCCTATGCAAAAGATCCTGAGGATTAAGTCTAATCCTCAGGAAATAAAAATTGATCGTTCATAGATATCTAGTTCCCTATAAAGATCAATAACAAAAATATAATGAAAATCGATGAGAAAGGTAAAATCACTATTAAACCCCAATTATTACGAAGTATGAGTACAAGATCATATTCGGGATAAGGATCTTCATCAGCTAAAGAAGAGCCTAAAGAAGATGATACAATTAGCTTGACAAGTGAAATGAGTAGAATGAGTTTTTGAATCTGTAAGACCCAGTGTAGATCGAAGTATGAGTCTAGAAAGAAAGGTCATTAGGTACAAAACTAGAACTATTAGTGAACTAATCTATGAGGATAAATTAATCAAAAACATGACTATGGAGATACACTATGAAGCTACCAATACAAATTCTAATAGCATCTATATCTTGATAAAGGTATGTTTAGAAGAATATAATAAATATGAGCCGTGTGCTTGCATAGATAGTAGTTGTTCTGTATGCTTTGGAAAGAGAACATTATTTCCAGAATTTATGTGTAAAAAAGCCAAGAATCCTTTACAAGCAAGGATAGCCAATAATAGTATTATAAGCCACAATGAAGCTATAGAAGGGTTATTTATAGAATTAGAAGGATTTCAATGCATTATACCAGTTCTATAGGCTACTGATCAACCCTCTCATGATATGATTATTGGAAATAATTTTCAGATATTATATTCTCCATGTACACAGACCATAAACCAGATAATATTCATAATTAATGGTCACTCAGTTCCTATTGAAAAATTAAGGCTGACACTCATTAGATAGTTAAATTTACACGCAGCCAGTGTGGTGAGAAGGTAATGTCGGCATAACGAGAGGTAGCATTACCAATTTCAGTACTTGAGTTATCTATTAAAGAGCAGATTGTCAAATAATAAGAAAAATTATGCAAAGAACTCTACTATGATAATCCACCAAAATTTTGAGATAAAGATAAAACATTTGCTAAAATTACTCTATTAAACCCCAACACTATTACCCGAGTCAAACAACTGGCATGTACACACCAGGATATCTAAGAATTTGATAAACAAATCAAAGAACTTCTGAATAAAGGATTAATCAAAAATAGCAAGAGTCCTTATACCAGTCCCACTTTCATGGTAAGAAATCATGCAGAAGAAAAAAGAGGAAAAGCAAGGATGGTGATCAATTACAAAGAGCTTAATGATAATACTATTTTTGGTGGATATTATATTCCTAGCAAAACAGTCCTTTTTAACAGAATTCAAAAAGTATCTTGGTTCTTGAAAATAGATTGCAAAAGTGGATATTGGCAGATAAAGATGGATGAGGAAAGCATTCCTTTAACTGTACTTAGTGTACCACAAGGACATTATGAATGGATAGTAATGTCGTTTGGTCTTAAAAATGCAACTTAAATATTTCAAAGAAGAATGGATAATATCTTTAAAGACCTTAATCATTGTTGTTTAGTTTACATTGATGATATCCCTGTCTTTCACAAAACCATAGAACAGCACAAAGATAATGTCTTAGCCGTCACCCAAAGATGCATTGATCATGATATCATACTTGAAAAAAGCAAGTGCATTTATACTGAGCAAGAAATTGAGTTTTTAGGTCTAAAGATAAAAGTTGGACAAATCATTCTATCAAAATACATTCTGAAAAAAATAAAGAATTTTCCTGAAAAGATTGAAGATGGGAAATAGCTAAAAAGATTTGTTGAATGCCTTACCTGTACTTTAGATTTCATTAAAGATTTAGCTATACTAAGAAAGTCATCGCAACAAAAACTCAAGAAAGAAGTAAGTTAGACATGGACCACTAACGATACAAAGATTATTCAGAATTTCAAAAAGATGTGCAAAAATCTTACTGTTCTTAATTTGCCTAATGAAAAAGATAACTTATTTCTTGAGATAGATGCCAGCAACGAGCACTGGAGCACAGTACTCAAAATCGAAGAAGGTGAAAAACTCTATAAATATTGCAGTCATGAGGGGAATTGAAAAGTTCTTAATCTTTTTATCCCCAAAACCTTTTCTTATTTGAACTGATTGCTTATCAAATATGCAAGTACAAGGGCGGCTCCCACATTGACAATTATGGCTTAACTAGTTTTTCTTCTCTATTGAACATATACAGAGATTGAAGAACTCTCTAGCAGATAGTCTAACTCGAGAACTCGCTAATGGTGATGATGAAAGCCGACCTCCTGCCAGAAAAGGAGGAAATCTATAATGAAATGCCATTCCTACTAGAAAGGGTTTCTCCTTCTAGTAAAGTTCCTATTGATAATTTGCAATTCCAAACAAGAGGTGGATCACGCTTTCATCTACTATCATCTGCCTACCTAATAGCCCAATGATTTTCCCTTTTACAGTTACAAGTTAATTACCTTAGATGTCCTTATGGTATCCAAGAAAAAATAAGCTCTGATGTCTAAGAGAAATGGTTCAATGAGTGGTATACAGCTTGTGTTGATTATTATTATTATAACTATTCTTATGACATTTGGGAGTCTTGGAGTACAATGATCTATTTGTCTGATAAGTCTGGAGTTGGTGGTGTTAGTTTCCCAGCCAACTCAATCTCTCCAAATGACCCTCTCATTAAATCCAGGGAATACGGGATGATAGTTTACTTTATGGAAATCCCAAATCCAAAGATTCCCATTTTTCTCAACATTAACCAAGTTCTAACAACGTATGTTCAATAAAATCCATTGGATTCTTATATCTCCTAAGGGTCCAACAAAAATTCCGTACAACAGACCTCTATATTTCGAGGTGCATTGTGCACCAATCGAATATGAAAATGAAAAAGCCAAACCAGCCCATTCTCTTATCTAATAGTTGATTACGACGATTCCTATGATCAGCGACAAGACTGGTTTCCAGAACGAGGTGGGTTTGTTACTGACCCCACTTTAGCAAGAACCATCGGTTTTTATAACATTTATCATCAAACTTGGGCACTAATTGAGCAAAGAAAAACGATAATGCATTGTCGAAATACTACTTTCACCTATGACAGTGAGTTTAAAGAGCACATGAAGGTGGAAGGAGCAGACTCAGAAGATATCTTTGATTATCTCTTTCATGTTGGAGGTGGAAAATTCTTATCAGAAAAAGAAAAAAATATCTTCTGGAATTATTTGAGAAATAGGATCTAGAGCATCTTCAATTAGATAGAGATTTTGATGATTATCCAAGTAATGATGGTCTGGAAGATACAATTGGAGATAAAGGCATGTAGAATCTCAATAATGATGACTAGTATTATCATCATTAAGAGCTCTGAAAAGCGATTGCTCCATTATGGTACTATTTTGACAAGTGTTAGGTCTATAAAATAAAGTAGTGTACTGTAGTCATCAGTGTATACTGTAGCCATATGAAAAGTCTTTATGTATTGTGGTGATGTGAAAAATCAGCATGTGCTATAGCTATTAGAGCTTCCTATGTACCCCCATCCCTCTATAAAAGGAGAGGTTGAGTGCTAAGAAGGGACACGGTCATTTGAGCATTCTTGAGGTAAAGAGAAGTCGGGATTCTCTATTTCTGTATGAGGAAGCATCTCTAATGATCTAGCTTAAGTCCTCTTCAAAGCTTTCCATTGTAATATTTCCACCTTTAAGCTTTCAATAAAAGAAGTTTCCCAGTAGAGAACGTTATTTAATTAAATCTTATGTCATAAATATTATAATTTCTTGATTAAAGATTCACTATCATTGAAAAAGATTAAAAACTTGATTAGTGACTACAGTCCAAGGCAGGAAACGAAACAAATTTGTGTTGTGCCTGATCTAAGGAAGGTGGGGTTGACATTAGCAATCTTTATAAACCGAAAGCTAGAGGGACCCCGGAGCCCAGTGCTGACTAAGTTCAGGTAATTAAATTTTAATTATTTTACTAAGCATGGTCGGCTATTAATCACAGAAAATATAATATTTGAGATATAAGTAGTAGATTGTGATAACTAGTACCAGTAAAGTCATTATAAGAAGTCCAAACAAAAGTATAAGCTTAGTTTTGTAAAAAAACCCAATGAGTTTGAATATTGTAAGAAAGGCCAAAAAAGAATAGTAACCCAAACAGTAGTTCTCCGAAGAATTATTACCCATACCTGAGTGGATCAAAAAATATTTATCAAAAATTAGTGGACCAAATAAATATTTACCCATACCACAGTAGACCCAAGAGTTAATTGTTCAATCTGTGCCCAACCTGGTATGATCGTTCCACCCCCTTTCGTATTTTCCTTTCTCGTTTCTTTTCTTTCTTTTTGTATTTAGTTGTGAATATTTAGGATTGTGATTGTATGGATGATCAATCTCGAAGAGCAATTTGGGATTTGCTTAGCCGAGTTGGCTGTGATCACCCTAGATTGTGTTATTGTTTTATAAATACTTGTTAGTTGTGGATATATAGGATTGTGAATAGTTGTGAATATCTAGGATTGTTTGTATGTCTTAGTTTGTTTTGTTTCCTTGGTTTTGTGAGTTTTGTTTTTCTTGGACTTTGCTTTGTTCAATTTGTTGGTTTTGTTTTAGTTATGTGTGTTTCATTTTCCTTTTTGGTGTTTAGTGGTTTTGTTTATGATTTCGTATTTTGTTTTGCTTTTCTTTTGATAAGTCTTGTTGTGTTTTGTTTTGTATTTGGTAGTTCCTTGTTTATATTGAGTACTTTTGTTTTTGTTAGGATGTTTTAGTTGCGTGCTGGATAGTGGTGGTATGTTTTTGTAAATAGATGGTAATGGCTTTCTTTTCCTTTTATTGGTTATATATTTTGTTTTTGTATTGTCTTTTGTTTCGTTTTAGGTCTTTTTTGGTTTAGTTTGGTATTTACTAGGTCCTCGGTTTTGTTTTGTTTTTATTTTGGTGATTATGTGTGTTTTATCTTGTTTTAGTTTGGTTTGGTTTTGGTTTTGGTTTTAGTTTTGTTCTGTTTAGTTTTGGCTTTGGATTTTGATTTGCTTTCTTTTGTGAATTTGATTTTTGCTTTTTGTAAATATGTGTGTTTGGTTTGGTTTTGATTTTAATTTTGATTTTGGTGATTTTAGCTTTCGGTTTTGTTTTTGACTTTTGGTGGTGTCCTGGTTGTATATACTTGTGACTTATAGGGTTTTCCAGCTGTATAGCTTATGTGATTGCATTTGAGTACCTTAATTCCCACAATGAGGACATCATTAAGTTTTGGTGTGGGGATGAGGTACCCATTTGTACGTATTTTTCAAATTTCAGAAAAAAGTTCTTTTTCTTTTGGTTTTTGTGTGCTTTCTTAGGTGAGTGTGATCCCACGTGGTTAGGTCACTAAGTTATATGTAAATAGAGTTTGCATGATGAGATGTCTTGTCGAGAATGTAGATTCAATTTTTCATAATAAGCTTGTCTTGTATGTGTGATTTTGTGCTACCTTGCTCACTTTATCGTCAATTCTTAGGGACTTATTGTTAAGTTGGCATGTGAACTATTTGTTTGTCGAAATTGCCTTTTGAGTTCTTGAAAAATGAAAAAAAAGGAAAAAAAGAAAAAAGCCTAAAAGAAGTGAATAAAAATCCGAACACCAATGTTCAAAGTGACTATCTTTATTTCATATCTTTAATTGGCCTGAATATGTGCTATTTTACTTGATTACACATCTGTTTGGGCAATGAAATAAGTGCTTTGCACATTCCAATAAAATCCCTTTTTAGGGAAGGCTTGAATATTTGTAAGTCAAGCAGGTTCGATTGTGTGTGTTATTATTCTTGAAGGAAAAAAAATGAAAAACTGGAGTAAAGAATGCAATTAAGCAAGGAAATAGGGGCCACATTGGTGCTAGCAACTTGATTCATGAGAGTTGACACACATTAGCACATGCACTAAGGTATACATATCATTGCATATTGTGTTTGGGGTGAAAAATGAGAGTCGGGATGCCTCTTTTGACTTGAATGTCTTCTAATTATACATTCTATTTGTATATAGTTTGGTGACTTGGTTATTAGGGTGTTGCAATTGTCTGAGTCATGTACATAATTTCCCAATTGCTTGTATATATGTTCATGTTTTTAAAAAAAAACCAAAAAGATTTTTCTTTTGTCTTTGAAATAGTTTTGTGGATATTTTACTTGAAAACTCTCACGAGACCTCATGAGTCCACTTGGGAAATTGAGCCGTTTAAAGGGCTTGTTGCATATGCTAAATGCAACTGTGATTCCTACAAAAGTGAGTTAGGATTTTCTTTTTCTTATTTTCCCTTCATTTTAGTTAGTTTAGTTGTTTTACTCGAGAACGAGCAAAATCTTGATGTGGGCGTAATTGTTTGTGCCAAAAATATGTTATTATACAGTACCCTCGTGCCTAATTTATGCTCGAAATAATTGTTATTTTTAGATTTTTATTTGATTTGATTTTGTTGGTAGGTATTAAATAATTCGGAAAAATATAGAAAAAAGGTGAAGAGATGTCGAAAATGAAGAATTGGGTCAACCTAATTCAAGCCGAACCCTTTTTATCCATTAATCCAAAAGGAAAAAAAAAGGAAAAAAAATCCTAAAAACTCCAGCTTCCCGGTCACGTGCTGGTCACATGCCTCCTAACCCCCCTTGTCACTTATCTCCTTATTTTCTCTCTCCTCTCCCTCGGTCTTCAACACCCAGAAAACCCGAGCCATGAGCCTTCATCTCTCGGTCTCTCATTACTCTTCATCATCATCATCTCTGAACTGATCTCTCTCTCTCTATTCGACAAACTCCATCTCAAACACAGCATGCATCACCACAAGCTCCGTAATCCATCACCAGCATCATCGAGTGCCAGACAGTAGTGAATCCGCAATCCATGCCATCTAAAATCAACGATCGAGATTGAAGGGCTCTAGTATAAATTGGAGGCAATAGTGATCGGAGGAAGTATTCAATCGTATTAGGGCTTAGGTTTAAGTTTTTTAGGTTTAATTTAGGGTTCCTTGTCAGTTTAATTTCGGTGTTCAGATTTTTAGGGTTTAAATTCAAGTATTGTTTTAGATTTTAGGGTTTTCTATTGCCTTTGTCTGTCTAGTCTTTATAATTTCAGATCTGCTCTTGTTTACAAACTTGTATAATTGAAGCTTGGTCCATTGATTTGCAGTAAAAATTTTTAGGGCTCGTTAATTCAGAGCAAATAGTCATGTTCTTGATTTAGGTCATATGATTGTAGGTTCTTTTTTTTGGAATTCTGATTCAGTGCTATTACTCCATCTCATTCACCTTCACAAAATTTGGTTTGATGCTCCACCACTTGTAATGCTCTTAACTAAGTGCTGTTGAAATGTGCGAATTTTCCCTTCCCTGTTCTCTGATTGTTTGGTTCTAAATCTGGGCTTTAATTAGAGGCTTTAATATGGTTTTTATTGCAGTTTTTATAGGCTTTGATTTGGATTAAATCAGTTCTCTTTTCGCTCTGTTTTCAGTTCTATTGCATTCCCCCTACTGCCCTAATTCGTGCATCCTTTATTAGTTTGATTGATTCAATTGCGTTCTGATTTTAGTGAGTTAATTAGAATTTCATATTTTGGGTTTGAAAACTTGTAATCTTTGAGTCAATGCTGCTAGCATTTGAAATGATGCCATTGATTATGTTTTGGCTTTGATTCGTGACCTTGAGTTTCAGGTGTATATAGATCGTGAAGCCTTTATTTGATGTTATTTTAGTTAGATTATATAATGTCTTATTTAGGTTATAATGATTGATATGAAAAATTAGTGATTCTCTATAGTTAGACTCATTTATAATCTATAGTTTTATTTGTATATTGTTATAATTAATTTAGAATGATGCTAGATTAGTTTAATTTCGTGCTTAGTGACCTTAATCTCATCCTTATTCCTAAGGAGATAAGCCTGAAGTATTGTGATGATAGTCATGTACTTGTGGCATATATTTTTCACTCAAAATTATTATATAGTTATCATAGCGGGTCTAAATTAACTTAACAATGATAACATACATCAACGACGTATGAACATAGTTGTTGAAGCTTTATATGTAGAAGACTCGCTCTGACACAAGTAAAGTCCAAGTACTGGCAGTAGGGTTTCACACATCATGGTGCACCACTCAAACCAAGCCCTGCTTGCATGTGAACATGACCAAAGTTAGATGATGAATTGTTTTGTACGACACAGCTGAACATGGTAATGCCAGTGTGTGTCATACCTTAACAACAAATGACACGTGCATTGGCTCCTTAGTGATTCGATTGGAGTACACTTTTGAATTGTCCCACAGTAGTGCTACACCTCCAACTAATTTGAGCAGTTCGGTGTAGAAGTGGTTAAAGTCGTATGCCGGTGACAACTGCGTCCTAGCATTCCGTATAGTTGCACGGTTGTTTATGAGTAGCATAGCTGCACCTTCAGTCATGAACTTTATGGTGACCAAGTTTGGCTGAAATGACGCTCGTGTAACGCCTCTACAATTCGAAATGTAGACGCGCACATATTGAGTCATGTGATCTAGAAGTCCAGGCAACATCCTGGCCATGGAGTTTGTGGGATGACTATGAATGTCGTATACTACTCAGTCCAACTCTTCGGGTGTCGTGAAGTTGATGTTGAATTTGGCTGCACAATGACCGATGGGAATTACATGTAAGTATGTGCGTTAGTCCATCCACCGAACCGATGCCTGTGACATCCCATGTGACAAGGTATGTGGACAATGGAGTATACCGAGGGGTGAGAGTTAGGTCAATGTGGTATACCTCATACATACCATCTTTTTCCATCATATGTCTAATACGCAAGCAACACCTTTCATCTACCTACATATTTTTCCTCTACTCCGGGGGCCATTGTGCGTCTAACTCCTTCACTATGAGTATTTGTCAAGAGACAAGATGGCCAGATGGTTAAATTCATGAATGCAATCGATCTTCCATGATGAAGTCATTCCATGAACGGATAGGGAAGTCCATGAACGTCTGCAATATTACATCATCAAGAGTGATGAAAGTATTGCTTTGAGCCCACCCTAGCACTGGTAGGTCGAAGTCGTTGTCTACAAAACCAGCCATTATAATTGGGAGATGGGTGTTGGATGTATTTTGTGTGTTATGGAATAAGTGATTTTGGTATGTCATTCACATTGGTTACCATGTACATGCCAACAAAATGATGTATAAGTAAGGAAGTTATGTGTTTAAATTTATGATTTGGCCAACCTCCAACCAACTATTGTACGAGCCAATCTCATTAATGTCTGAAGCAACAGCCAACCAACGTGGTCGCCTACTTATGTATTCTCTTCTTACTTAAAGGGTTTGACAAATATAGGTGATTATATTAACACACATACATGAGAAAATTAATACCAACATATTACAGGATATGCTGTCAAGTAGAATAACCAACATTACTTCAATAATAATAAAGGGTCAACCTAGTGCAGCCAATTAATAAGCTCAAATTGTATAATTGAAGCCATGACGAATAGGTCTCATCAATCACATCTATTATACTAGGTGGGACCTATATATGATTAGGTTGTGTATATTTGGCGGGAAGTGAGATCAAGTTGGCATAAAATAATGTCCACCTCGACTACAGTAACAATTGCAGACATTATTTAATACACCTACCTACTCATGTATTCTCTTCTTATGGTCACCTGCTCCTGTATTCTCTTCTCATGTGTGAAGCAAGGTCTAACCAACATCGTCACCTACTTATGTATTCTCTCCTCATTTAAAGGGCTTGACAAATATAGGTGATTATATTAACACACATACATGAGACAATTAATACTAACATATTATCGGATATGCTCTCAAGTAGAATAACCTACATTACTTTAATAGTAATAAAGGGTCCACCTGGTTAACGAGCTCAACTTGTACAATTGAAGCAATAACAAATTGGTCTCATCAATCACATGTATTATAGTAGGTGGGGCTTATATATCATTAGGTTGTGTATATTTAGTGGGAAGTGAGATTAAGTTGGCGCCAAATAATGCCCACCTCCACTATAGTAACAATTGCAGACATTATTTACTATACCTACCCCCACGTCTTCTAATTCAATCAACTGACCTATAGAAATAACCCACAATTACTCCTCCAACCACTAATCTAATTTTCATTAAAATGGGTTGCTTCAAAGAGAAGGATGAATTTATGGATATCCCAGATGATATGACTGAAGATGTTGGGGTCCTTTGTGATTGTGGGCAACTCGTTCATGTAATCCCTGCCATGGGTGATCAGTATCATAGGCACACAATATGCTCGCAGGTACGTACAGTTTGGGATTTGTTATTTTTACATTTTCCATTATGTCCTCACATTGTAATTGCATCCGTTGAATTGTTATCCTTAATTGCATTTCATTTGTACTACACTATCCCAGTGAATTTGTGTGCACTTCAAATGGGTTGATGACCCCCTTACCCCGACAGAGAAGGTTTGTCTAATGACATTAAAAAATGAATGTCGGAAGCTGAGGTCTCAACTGCTCACAACCCAGGAAACTGTGCGCACATCTCGGGACATTCATGGGAAACTAAAAGCACAGTTACATCATGCCATAAGTGGTTAGCTGTTGTGGATGACTATGTTCGTAATGGCCTTGGCTATATCTGTATTTGTTCTAGATTGAGTGGTGTAGACCACCAACATATCAAGCACCTTACAGTTGTGTAAGTATTGCACCGTACAATTTTTTGGATGAAGTTTCATGTAATAATATCGCTCAACCATAATTATATAATTAAAGTTGGCAGTAGGCTACTCCATTGAAAAGCCTCATTTAACGTCAATTATGTGCAATAAGTGTTTATGCATATAATTAACCTTTTGTGTACTATATCAACCTTTTAGAAAACCCATGGGTGAAACCTATATTTTGTAATGTGTACATTCCTGTATGTGTGGAACTACTTGTGTAATTTGGGTCAACGTTGGAGGAGATGTTCCACTATGTCATGTGTGTAATTGTGTGGTTATGTGTAATGTGACAAGTAATATTTCTCCGCAGTATCTGCACATCTTTATATGTTAATCGCTCATGTTCCCAACCATACATTCAATGTTTGCAAACATGCCAGACATCCAAAAGGTAATACACTAGCAATATGAGAGAATATCCCACATATAAGCAAACACCTATCCCCGAATGTCGAGTCAAACATCCTGGGATGTCACGATGAATATCCCAGGGTATGAACAGTGTGGTACCAAAAAACACCCCTTCTAAGACCTGGGCATTCCCCATGTGTTAGGAGCAGTACATGAGGACAGTACGTTATTACATGGTTAATACGACTGTACACTAATAGCACCATGATCAACCCAGGGTTCAACAACAAATACAACCATCCTGGGATAACAACACCATGTTTATACAAGGATCATCACCAAATTTCTTCACATTTTAGTGTATTTCAACGATAACTAGTGGATAACAGTAGCAAATATCCTAGGATGTCAGCACTGACCCATAGTAACAAATATCCTATCACAAGGTTGTCAACATCCCAGGGTGTGAATATTCCAATAAGTGAAGAAATTTACCCTCTAAGAGATGGGCAAGGAGCAACACATACATGACCACAGTGCCTTGTCGCATAGTTCATACAACTGTACAAAAACTTAAGGCACCCATCCTCGAATGATGGCACAAAGTTTATCCTAGGCTACAACAACAATTTGTACACAACAACAATTATGCCCATCACAAATTGTCCAACATCAGAATCCACTACTAGTGGGGTTTATTATAGTTTTGTTAACCCTAATGTAACCTAAGCATGAAACAAGCTCAATGGAATAAATAGCAAAAGTGTAATTCATGCATGCATCGTACCAACAGTCATACAGTCACATGCCTAACTCACGTATCGTACATCAAAAAATGGAAATATCACTGCCAGATACTCTACTTTGTGTGGAAATTATAACTAGTGGACCATGTTATTAGAATATATTTAAAAGGCTCAATATTTGTGAAAACTATTTTAAGGGTACCGTTCACTGTTTTTATTTTAATTTTAGCCCTTAAACTTTTCATATTTACATTTTAAGGCAAATCCTTAAAAACTTACGTTCAAAAATCTAAAATTTGTGCATGTATAATTTTTCTTATAAGTGCTACTTGAAGCCCTCTTCCAACTGGTATCAGAGCCGCATAACCAAAAATAATTAAGATAATTAAGCTAATTAATGATCAATTAAGCTAATTAACTATAATTAATGCTTGAATCATCTCCAGCTTGTCCTTGACTTTCACACATTGTTCACTGACGATAAGGCATTTATTCAGTAGCACTTCAATTAAATTATATCACTGATATAGTTTTAGAATTGAAAGCAAAATTAGGAAAAATTAAGACTGAAACTAAGGAGCTTGAGAAGCAATTATCTGCAATTTACCTTTCTCTAGTTAATGAAGTTAGGCATAGCGGAAAATCTACTTCCAGCATTAGTACTCCATTTCAATATAAATATCCTTTCCAAAACCCAAAAAACAAAAATCCATTTCCCTTGCATGATATAAAAATTCAAAAAGAAGTAGGAGAAAAATCAGGTGAAAAATCGGCTGAAAAAAGTAGAAAAAGAAGAAGACAATGGAGTATAAGCAGTATACTCCTAAAGAACTACATAATATGTTCGAGAAAAAACACAATCTGGAAGAATTAAACAAAATCATGGGCGCAATTAGTGATAAACATGACACATTATCTGATGATAATGAAGAGACAAATAATGTCCAATTAGAAGAAGAAATATATCAACATATGAACCTTATTAACCTAGAGGATCTTAATGTGTTACCTTTAGAGGAAATTAGAACAAAATTGGGAAAAAAAAATATGGTAAAATGGCTGTTGAAGATGAGATTAATGAAAATGGAGAAGAAATCGACTTAGGTCAGATAGAGACTGATCTGGTTATTAATGTTGTTTCTAAACCTAAAGAATTGAGAGAACCCTTTAGAAGAAATACTTATTTTATAAGACCTAGGTACGTTCCAGCAGAACGTACAATCAATTTTTCCTTCGGGATCATCCTTAGGAAAACTACAATCATTGAAGAAGTTGGCCTTACTCTAATTAGTCAAACGGGGTACATCTTAAACATAGATAGAGTTCGGAATAGAGGAAAAAGATTTGAACATTAGAAAAGAGGCATGAATAGTGTCTTAAGCCTAAATACTACATGGACAACAACAAAATTCCTAAATTACATCGAACACTATTTTTCTGGCATTATAGCTGACTGGTATGATTCATTAAATGAAGATGATAAAATACATTAAGAATAATGGAAACACCGCTGCAATATTCAAAATTTATGCAAGGAAATCGAAACTGAGTTTATCGGAGCTAAACTTGATTCTGGAGAAAAGCAAGAGAATGACATAGAAAGATTAATAATATAGAATTATGGGATATGATATATCTGAAAAATTATATTTCTGAATTTAGTCAATATTATTACAAAATTGGGCATAATAAAACCAATCTTAGTATGTTCTATGACAAATTGTCATACCCAATATATTCTATAATTAATAAAAAATACATTGCATGGCTTAAACGAGCTGATGTCATTGACAACCTTGGTTCAAGAATCTCTTATTTAAGCAAATGGGTCAATGATCAATGTCGTGATCTCCAAAAACAATAGAAAATTAAGAAATAATTTTCACCCACGGATGGGGAACAGAACCTGAAAGGAGAAGAAAACGAAAATTTTATAAGAAAAAGAAGTTTAATAAGCAAAGGGGGGAAAATATAGAAGAAAATATCATAACAAACTAAGTCCTAAAAAATGTAGACTTTTTAGGAAAGCAGCTTATTGTCTTATAGGGAAAAACAACTGCAAATGTTGGGCACGCGTAGAAGTAGGACATTATGCTAATGAATGCAAAAATAGAAAGAATAACAAGCTTATTGAAACCTTGGATAGCCTAGATTATGTTGAGCTTAGTGAAGATGAGGCACTAGACCTAGCCCTAAATAACAACAAAGTAAATGTTGAATGACAATGAAAAAAACAAGCCATATGATGGAAAGTAGCTTGGTTAGTCTTGATGATCTTCAAAAAGAAGAGTTTAATTCAGACAATGATCACAGGAAGTCAAAGGAGATTGGATCCTTCCCATAATTCAGAAAGGATCTATAAAAAATTCATCTTTTAATTAAAGAGTAAGTATGTATGCGAGATAATAGAAGGAAATTTAAAGCTAAAAGACAGTGAGTGTGATGTGAGAGTAGTTAATCTCATTAATTGGAAAAACATCATTAAGCATTAACAAAGATAGAAAGTATAGGTATATCCATGTTGCAAGTGTCCAAGTTCAAATAACTCCATTACAATATTATGGTAAAGATATTGATCTTTATGCTTTGCTCTGTGATATTAGGCATACCAAATTCAATAATCAAATTATCATAGGAATTAAGACTAATTTATACAATGGATCGGTAGGATTCAATTATCGGCCTGGATATTATGTGAGCTTAAAAGATGAATTTGCCAAAAACTTCTTATCCCTTCAGATAAAAATAGTTGGGATGGATATGAAAAGAGGAGGATATCCATTAAGGATATTTTAGAAAATTAGCTTCAAATTAGATAACACTATAGATTCAAAGACGAAAGTCACAATGATAGATGCAGAAAAATTTGAAAGTCCTACCCATGTGCAAAAGATCCAAAGGATTAAATGCAATCCACAGGAGATAAAACTTGATCGGTCATGGATATCTAGCTTTACCAACCCTACAAAAATCAATAAGAAAAATGTGATAAAAATTGACGAGAATGGTAGAATTACCATCAAACCCCAATCATTAAGAAGCATGAGTGCAAGATCAGAATGGGGAGAAGGATCTTCTTCAGCTAAAGAAGAGCTTAAAGAAGATGCTACGATTAGTATGACCAGTAAAATGAGTAGAAAGAGTTTTCAACTCGCGAGACACAATGTAGACAGAAGTATGAGTCTAGACAGGAAAGTCATTGGGTACAAAACAATAACTATTAGTGAGCGAATTTATGAGGACAAATTAGTCAAAAATATGACTATGGAGATACGTTATGAAGTTACCAACACAAATCCTAATAGCATCTATATCGCAATACGCGTATGCTTAGAGAGATATAATAAGTATGAGTTGTGTGCCCATATAGATAGTGGTTGTTCTGTATGCTTTGAAAAGAGATCTTTCTTTCCAGAGTTTATGTTCGAAAGAGCTAAAAATCCTTTACAAGTGAGCATGGTTGATAATAGTATTACGAGTCGCAATGAAATTATAGAAGGTTTATCCATAGAACTGTGAGGAGTTCAATGAGTTATACCAGTTCTATGGGCTATTGATCAACCCTCTTATGATATGATTATTGGAAATAATTTTTAGAGATTATATTCCCCTTGCACACAGACCATAAAGTAGCTAATATTCACACTTAATGGTCACTCAGTTCCAATTGAAAAATTAACCAAGGCTTAAACTCATTAGAAAATTAAGTTTACATACAGCCAGCGTGGTGAGAAGGTAATGCCTGCACAACATGAGATAGCATTGACAATCTCAGTACTTGAGTTATCTACTATAGAGCAGGTTGTCGAACAACAAGAAAAATTATGCAAAGAACTCTACTCTGATAATCCACAAAAATTTTGGGATGAAGAAAGACATTTGCAAAAATTACTCTGTTAAATCCCAATACTATTATTCGAGTTAAACAAATGGAGTATGCACACTAGGATATCAAAGAATTTGGTAAACAAATCAAATAACTTCTAAATAAAGGATTAATCAGGACTAGCAAGAGTCCTCACACCAGTCCCGCTTTTATGGTAAGAAATCATGCTAAAGAAAACATAGGAAAAGAAAGAATGGTAATCAATTACAAAAAATTTAATGATAATAATATCTTTGATGGTTGTTATATTCTTAACAAGACTATCATTTTCAATAGAATTTAAGGAGCCTCTTGGTTCTCAAAAATAGACTGCAAAAGCAATATTAGTAGATAAAAATGGATAAGAAAAGCATTCCTTTAACTGCATTTAGTGCCCCACAAGGATGTTATGAATGGGTAGTAATACCATTTGCTCTTAAAAATGCACTTCAAATATTTCAAAGAAGAATGAATAATATCTTTACAGATCTTAATCACTGTTGCCTAGCTTACATCGATGAACTTAATCACTGTTGCCTAGTTTGCATTGATGAGTAAAAGCTAGACAAAACATCCAACAAAAGTATATTCGGGACAAAATAGAGAATTTTTCTGAAAAGATTGAAGACAGGAAGCATTTGGAAAGATATTTGGATGCCTTACCTATGTTTCTTATTTCATTAAAGATTTAGCTAAACTAAGAAACCCATTGCAGCAGAAACCCAAAAAAGAAGTGAGTTGGACATGGGCTCCTAATGATTCAAAGATTGTTCAAAACTTTTAAAAGATGTGTAAAAATCTTCCTGTTCTTGATTTACCTAATAAAGGAGATGATTTAGTCCTTGAGACAGATGCCACCAATGAGCATTGGAGCACAGTACTCAAAATCAAAGAAGTAAAAAACTCTGCAAATATTGCAGTGGAAGTTTTAATAAGGCAAAATCCAACTATCTCACAATGGAAAAGGAAATCCTTATAGTCATAAGGGGAATTGAAAAATTCTTAATCTTTTTAGCCCCAAAACTATTTCGCATTCGAACTGATTGCAAAGGAATACTTGGTTTTTGAAAAAAAATTTATCAAATATGCAAGGGCAAGGGCAACTCTTGCGTTGGCAATTATGATTTAATCGGTTTTTCTTCTCTATTGAACATATATAGGGATCGAAGAACTCTCTAGTAGATAGTTTAACTCGAGAACTCGCCAATGGTGATCATCACAGCAGAACTCCTGCCAGAAAAGGAGGAAATCCATAATAAAATGTTATTATTACTAAAACAGGTTTCGTCTTCTAGTAAAGTCCTTATTGATAATTTGAAATTCCATATAAAAAGTAGATCATGTTTTGGTACTGCCTACCTAAGAGCCCAAAGATTTTCTCCTCTAGAATTACAAGTTAATTACCTAAGATATCCTTATAATATCTAAGAAAAAATAAGTTCTCATGTTTAAGAAAAATGGTTCAATAAGTGGTATGTAGCCTGCATTGACTATTATCATAATTATTTTGATGATATTTGCAAGTCTTGGAGTATAACGATCTACCTTCCCGGTAAGTCTGGAGTTGGTGGTGTTAGTTTCCCAACAAATTCAATCTCTCCAAATGACCCCGTCATTAGAGCCTGTAAATACGGGATGGTACTTTACTTTATGGAATTTTTAGATCCAAACTACCCATTTTTCTCAAAATTAACCAAGTTCCAACAATCCATGCTCAGAAGGATGCATTGGATTCTAACATCTCCTGATGGTCTAACAAAAATTTCAAATAATCGATGCCTAGCACTAATCGAGTATGAAAATGGAAAAGCTAAACCATCCCATTATCTTGTTTAGGTTGTTGATTATGATGATCGCTATGATCAACGATAAGAATGGTTTTTGTATCAACGAGAATTAGTTACTGATTCTGCTTTAACAAGAGCTAGCAATTTTTATTACATTTATCTTCAAAGTTGGGCATTGAATAAAGAAAAATGTTAATGCATTGCAGAAACACTACTTTCACTTATGACAATGAGTTTAAAGAATAAATGAAGGTGAAGGGAGTGGTTTCAAAAGATCGTTGATTACGACGATCCCTATGATCAGCGACAAGACTGGTTTCCAGAACGAGGAGGATTTGTTACTGGCCCCACTTTAGTAAGAGCCATCGGTTTTTACAGCATTTATCATCAAAGTTGGGCACTAATTGAGCAAGGAAAAACGATAACGCATTGTGGAAATACTACTTTCGCCTATGACAATGAGTTTAAAGAAGCACAAGAAGGTGGAAGGAGCAGCCTCAGAAGATATCTCTTTGATGTTGGAGCTGAAAAATTCTTATCGAAAAAAGGGAAGAAATATCTTCTTGAATTATTTAAGAAATGGGATCCAAAGCATCTTTAATTTGGTGAAGATTTTGATGATTACCTAAATAATGATGGTCTAGAAGATATAATTGGAGATGAAGGCATGCAGAATCTCAATAATGATGACTAGTCTTATCATTATTAAAAGGTCTGAAAAGTGATTGCTCCATTATTATTCTATTTTGACAAGTGCTAGGTTTGTAAAATAAGGTTGTCTATTGTAACCATGTGAATGTATTGTCGCTATGTAAAAAATCAGTGGGTACTGTATCCAATAGGGCATTCTATATACCCCCATCCCTCCTATAAAGAGGAGAGGTCGAGTGCTTGGAAGAGACACGATTATTTGAGCACTCCTGAGAAAAAGAGAAGTCGAGATTCTCCATTTCTCTTTGAGCAAGTATCTCTAATGATATTAGCTTAAGTCTCTCTTCAAGCTTTCCATTGTAATACTTCCACTTTCAAGCTTTCAATAAAAGAATTTTCCCCGCAAGGAACATTATTCAATTGAATCTTACGTCTTAAATATTATAATTTCTTGATTAAAGTCTCACTATCCTTTACAAATGTATAAAACTTGATTAGTGACTACGGTCCGAGGTAGGAAACGGGATGGATCTGTGCTATGCCTGATCTAAGGAAGCTAGAGGAACGTCGGAGGCCAGGGCCGACTAAGTTCAGATAATTATCGAAACTCTCTAATTAAGCTTTAATTATTTTACTAAGTATGGTGGGCTGTTAATCATAGAAAATAGAATATTTATGATGTAAGTAGTAGATTATGATAATTAGTACCAGGAAAGTCATTATAAGAAATCCAAACAAAAATATAAGCTTAGTTTTATTAAAAAGTCCCAAAAACTCGAGTATTTACACTTTGAACCTTATTTGGGACAAAAATAGAAAATTTAGAAAGTTCAGGGACTAAATTGCAAAAAAAAACTTCAAAAAGTAACTGTTCGTAAAATATTAACCCCTACTAATAGTTTGCCAAAAATTATTTCCATAGAATCCAGGGTACCCCAGAGTTGCAAATTGTTAAATAATGT
The DNA here is from genome assembly GCA_029747015.1 of Carnegiea gigantea. Classification (NCBI taxonomy): domain Eukaryota; kingdom Viridiplantae; phylum Streptophyta; class Magnoliopsida; order Caryophyllales; family Cactaceae; genus Carnegiea; species Carnegiea gigantea. Next base: position 614,695 of record JAKOGI010000288.1, read on the forward strand.
TGTAGAACTCTACTGCCATTAAATAAATTGAACATACACATGATGATTAAAGAAAGGCCCCTATGCATCCCTTAGTAGCACGAACCAGCATCAATGTGCCATATGCGAAACAAATGATAATAATCGTCATTGGGATGTACAATAACAATAGTTGAAGAAATCCGACTGTGACTGACATCTAACCTTATAAGGCATTCAAGAAGTGTGCAATCTTTCCTTGCAATAGGTTTAGCAAATACTTGTCCCTCATAGACTTCACGTCACCCTACTCGAAGTACAATCCATCGATGTTCATGGATAAGAAGTTCATGAATGCGAGGACAAATAACCCACAATCATGTCTGCTGCATTCAAAACATTGACTAACTTAGCACTAACTACAAAAACCAAACAAGGAACATGAATGATAGATGACCGCTATAGTATTGAGCACTTACTCCTGTTGTTGTGGACAATATAGTCATTCCATCGGCCAAGACAGTGGCAATGTAAACTCCCGAAAACGCATCAACATCATATCGATGTTGTACCTCTACATGCAATATAGTACCCAATGCTTTAGAAACCTCAACAAGTACAACCACATCCATTGTAGTTCACCGTGATCCACCACTTAGCGCATCGTTGATGACCTCCTCCCACGATTGATCATCCTGTGCTAAGAAGTCATGCACAATGTACCGCTCTGATGCAAATTAACAGTCATCAACAACCAGTGTGCACTAGGATCATCAAACAGGGGCAACAGCAACGCAAACAAGGTACACAGTCAGTATGCAGCCTTCCACATTGAAGGACATGGTTAGCTAGGCAGATAACGTAGGCACTTACATATCGAAGGTTCGGATAGAAGTGCTTCTTCACATGTGTCGATATCTTTCCTGGGATATCCTTACCCCTTGTAAACATATGTTGTAATGCAAGCACACTTGTACTGTTAAATGACCATTGCATGAAATGAAACTTTTACTTCACTTGCACATCCTTGCCCACCCACGATACCTGATCATATCAGAGTAAAAACACATTCTGTCATGCTAATTCTGAATACGTATGATGCCTCTACTGAAGAAGATCCGAGTACAAGTCAATAGCAAATCCCCTCAAACAATATTTTCCCATATCATCTCACGCACCGTGCTTGGGGACGATATGTATGCGGCCCTTCACAATGTCCGCAAACACACACGTCTAACGTGCCTCCTCTAAGTCAATGTTCTTGATCAATAGTAAGCGTAATTGATAATTACACTGATATCTGTGAATGCTAAATAAATTAATTCATACAAAGCTATAGCAATGAAGCACATACCAATCTTTCTGTTTGAAGTACTTCCCCCTAACGGTCTTCAACGAGATCACCTTCAATTCTGCAAATGCAGCTGACAAGTACGCCCTCAAATTTTACTAAACACAACACATTGTGAATGTAATCATCGGCAAAAGGTCCCCCTAGATACACAAGCTAACGGCCCAATACCTCACTTTCTCATTGAAGAACACAAGGGTGTCATGGAACTATAGGGGATCCCTAAATGAGACCGTAGACTTTGGGCTCTGAATATATCCTACACAATAGAAACCATAATGTTAGTCTGAAATGAACAAAATTAAGAACAAAAAAACACATCCACATAGACTAACATGGCAGTCATGTACATCCATCTCAGGGCGAACCTCCTCTGCTGGTGGGATATCACCCACATCCTGCACATTCGTACCCTCATTCTCCTTGTGCTACCCCAGGCTAACTTTGCTAGAACCTTTACGTTGCATTTCTGCTCTATGGTGGATCAGGATCACATACGAGGAGCCCTAAAATCAAGCCGCTTTCTTTTTCCTAAGCCTCTGCTTAGACCAATCAGCAAAAGTTGACGGAGGCTTCCCATCTGTATCATCGCTGGACACCACAACAACCTCCTTCTCTGTCTGAGACCCACTACCATCCTCCACTGGACTTTGGACTTCAGCCATCCCCACGTCGATTGTACTCCATGGGTCCATGTCTCCATCACCATCCCGAGGTTACAGCTCACCTACCCCAACAACGATGGCAGCTGTGATAATAACCTCAATTTGTTAATGGCAATAGCAGGGTCCTCAACATTGTCATTCTCACTCTGCTCAGCACCCTCTCATAGTGGCTCCTCATTATCACCCTTATCGAGTCGTATACTCTCCCCATCATCATCAGTGCAGGAAATCTCTACATCAATGACATGGACATCCGCCGTAAAGTGCACACTCTCACCTGACACCCCAATAACGAGATCCACAGAAGGCGGCAACTGAGCACTCAGGTGATTAGGTTCGAGCATGTAAACAGTCGGTTCCTTCAACGGCAGCACATCTATAGTTGACAATTCCTCAGTGGATTGCTCCACTGTTGGTACCTCTACAGCCGATACCTTAGCAGCTGACTCCTCCACAGTCGGCTACTCCACCGGTGGCACCTGAACCGACTGCTTCTCAGTACCCGACCCCTCAATAAGCTCATCCTCAGATGTTAGCAGTTGAACAAGCGGCTCATCAATGACTGGCACTTCAACAAGGTACTCCTCAGCAGCTACCGATCAGCCTCACGTTGCTCATCAGTGGCTGTCTCTTCCGTGCTTTCTGGATAATGCTCATCTGGACTATGCACATCATCATCAGCTAGTACCCCACCCTCATGGTTTGCAACAGTCGGACCTTCATTTGCTTGGTAGTACTCAGGAATGTCATCATGCTTCTCTAGTCTGCCCCCAAATCATGAACATGACATGCCAACTTCTCGACCTCCTTCACCACTGACTTACGGTTCTCCTTTTCCAACTGCAAGTCTTCATAAACACGTCGCAACTGCTCATCATATGACAGCACTCCCTGCATGTACCAAGACCATCAGAATCTATTCAGACAATGCACTAATTGTATCACAACTACAACAATAAAACGTCATGCATTACATCTCCATCGTCTAAGTAGTATCTCCACTCATCCGTCTCCAAAAAATTCGTCACAATCTATTCCTCCTTCTCGTCCTTTGTGGCATACAACGCTGGTATCACCTACACATGTCCACGGTTTTACAACACAAAATATTAACGCATAAATTGTACAAAAAAGAAGCAAATCTATAAAACTTTCAAGGAAACAGTGACACACACATGATCGACACATCCCCCTTCCTCCTTCACTTTGACTGAAAGGGCATATGCATCGTGATGGCCCCCATGGTCTATTGTATCCCACATGTCTAGAGAACCATGTTGTCTGCTCATAAAACCACACCTACAAATTCTACATACATCAGTGGAAACACAAAGCTGTAAACAATGACTGCACATTGACATCGAAACAATCAATACCACCATTTCCATAAACAATCATTACCACATCATGGTACATTAATATACACTTCCACCATTCACCAATATCAATACATGAACATGCACACACAAAATTACATATATAAGTACAAGTACGTAAATTGATATTTGAAGAAGGATGGCATAACCATTCAGCTGAACCTCGTTGACAGGTACTAACAGCTTCACCTGCAACTCATTAGGGGACTGTACAAGGAACTACCAAGTTGCCTCTGACTATGTGTACTCCTCAAAATGTTACACATCATCAGCATATCTCTCCATACAGCGTCCGCCGAAAAAATAATCCACCCAGGACCATCCACACAAACAGCCGCATTCGCACTCCCATGCTATCATCCTCACTATTCTCCTCACATAAATTAGACATTGCACGAACGTAATTTCGTAATATACTTCTCCTCCTTTCTTTCTGACACTTCCACTTCCCTCTCTCGGCCACTACTATTTCAGCCATGCACTCCCTCACCATCCTCTCTAAATCACCGCTGACCTCCTCACCATCAAACTATACCCTCCTCCCGGTCATTGCAAGATTGGTCATGAATGCTACATCAAAAATAGTAAATGGGATTAACCTCTCCCCCTCTCCGTATCCTAAATGCCCTCCTACGTGGAACCCATTGCCTGTTCCATCGCCCAACAAGTGCAAGGGTAAACTCTCTCCGGAGGCCAAACGAGTGATACTATAGGATAGGCTTAAGTACCGTCCCCTTAATAGCTTCCACATGCACAGGTCCCAACCTACTTACAAACTCAATAACTATATATAATGTCACCCTCCCACACAATATAGGATCAGGACCTACAAGTACCCCACCCCAGGATCATCCCCAATCACAACCCCATCCCCTACTACCCTATGCCACTTGTATCTTCCCTTCCTCTCAACTTGTATCCTCTTCCTTATATCACATTGTCCCCTATTACCCTCCATCTCTTTAGCACTATGCAAATTAACATCACCCTCCTCAGCTAAGAAGACATTACCATCACTTTCTCCCAAAACATCTACAGGATGATAGTCGCTTTCTGAACGCAAACCCTAATACTCCTCTTCTTCTGGAGTCGATGATTGCTGCTGTCTGTTTCTCGACTCTACCTTCCTCGAACTTTCTCCCTTCTCACCTCAACGAGCACCCGTACTCCGTAGCTTTATTATGCCTCACTGTATTCCTACATTACATACACAAAAAATATTAAAACCATCACTGCCTCACTTCAACAACGTTGGTAACAAACACTTACCAAGAACCAACACAGAAACATCCTACACAAATAATAGCCCAGGATAATCTCGATCCTTGGATATACTGGAAACATTGAGGGGTACTGAATACATATCCCAGGATGTAATCATCACAGGATACAATGTAGTGAACTGTAGATAAATACCCAAGGTTCTACAACTGCAGTTGAGTTGATAATATCCACTCTATTGCTGATAACCATCCAGGGTAATTTACCTCTACTTCAAAGGATATAATGCAGTCAATTGTAGATAAGTATCCGAGGTTGTAATCCTGCAATTGAGTTGACTGTATCCGGTCAACTGCAGATAACTATCCAGGGTTACTTACCTGTAGTTCAAAGGATACAATGCAGTCAAATGCAGATAACTATCTAGGGTTAGACACCTGTACTTCACAGGATACAACACACTCAACTATATACAAACGTCATAGGATTTACCTGTGGTTCATTCGAGTGTATCCAGTGAACAACACAGAACTATCACCGGGTCATTCATTCCAGTTAACATGGACAAACATTCAGGTGTCAACAAATTCACTCTAAACCACAACAAACTACAAGTTCAACAGTTAATTACCACCCTAAAATGCCCCCTCACCACTCAGTCTTTACCCAACACACCAAACATGCAACTACCATAACCATTACCCACCACCCCCCATCTAATTTGAATAAAAACACTTCAAACACTCAATTTGCTATCCACATAATCCCTAAACATTAAAATCCTACATTTACCCCCCCAAAAAAAACCATGAATCACAAATTAACTTGGAATTGAAGAACTTACCTCTCACAAACTGATGTCGTAACTTCACTTCCCATCACGAGCGTCATTGTACTCCATCTAGACTAACGACATAATTTCTGCAGCATAGCCTCCCTCCATCATCAAGCACCACCGCCAAGCCAAACAATCTTTGCACCAAAAAACATCAACCACCACCATGGCCTTCTTCTACCGAGAAGCCTTTCCCTTTGTCGTGACATCCTTCCTCACTTTTAAACTCACCCTCAAGGGTGTCTCCTCCCCCTTCTTCTTCCCCAACTGATTCTCTCTCCTCACTCTTTCTCTGCAATAAATGTTAAACATACCTAACAAAATAGCATTCAAAATGTAAGTTAATGATAAGGGTATTTTCGGTAACTCACTCCATCTGACTCCGTGAAAGCCACATAAATTAACACTCAATTGTCCCCAAAAAAAAGCATTATTGGCCGATGTAAATTGGCCCAACACTTTCTAGGCGTTTTCCCAGTTTTTTTGGGAAGATGTGAGTTGGCACCTATTGGACTCAGATTTTGTCAAGCTTATTGGTAATGTTGGCAAGGTTAGGGAAGATGGGCACAGCTGGCTATTGCTCTTAGAGACAACATGGGTGATGTTTTGAGATAGGGATGGAGTACGAGAGCTGTTTTACGGAGTGGAGGTTGAAGAAGCAAGGTTGTCCTCTTTGCCCATTGGAAAGCAATCGTTCATGGAAAGGAATTGCCTACCTTTGATCTCCAATCGCAGGAGTAGGACAACTATCAATAATTTTTTAGGATTTGTTATTTTAGAGATTATTAGTATTGGTTCGCATTTGAATTTTATTTTTTAGTTATTAAGAGAGAGGGTAATTAGATTGCTTACACAATTACCTGTCTTCAATTTTTTGACTCTAGCGAGAGAGTGCGTTTGGAAGAGGGGGCCAGATTTTCTTTATAATTTGACTAATAAAGATGTGTACTTACGTTGAACATGGTTTAATAAAATCTCCCTCTTTCCTTGATTAAAGAAAAAGGCTAAGGTGTTAATTAAAAAAAAAAAAAAAAAACAGAACCTAAGGTCTAGTGCATTCAACACAAAAATAGCAATTTTGCACGCAGGCATATTGCACATTTTTGCCATTTTATTTCCTTGACAACATAAAAGTCAACCTTCTAACTTGTTGCTACTTAAAAAGAGAAATCCACACCACAACCTCACGAAATTAATCTGAGATCAAGATTCTTATTGAATGACACGAATTTACAGTCAATTTGATGTCAGCATAGTCAATCCAAAATCCAAATTGAACGGATTTAATTTGATCCATGTTTTACATTTATTTTCCTTCAAATAGACAAATTATTGTAAAATATATAAATCTACCCAAAATTTAGTCGAAAGGAATTATCAACTTACAATTAACTGAGCCCAAAACCAAACAAAATGATCCAATCACAAATGTAGAATTAACAAACAGGAGCGACTGACAATAGTTTCAGTCGTAAAATATCCACATAAGGGCCTTGCCGCATCATTCATCTTGTTTTAGGTTACCTTAATCAAGGAGATGTAAAAGCTAAGGTCGATATCTAATCATTTGCTGCCTGGCTCAAACTATATTATGTATGCGTTGTGATGTCGACTCAGAAAGGATATGCATCGGCAGCGCGTAAATCAACTCCCCTATAGATCTATTTATTGAGCTCTCAAGAGCGTATAGTAAGAACATTCATAGTAGAAGAGCCCATCCGACTTTTTACTCCACATTATTGAATTTATCAATTGAAAATTAAACTATAATTGAATTTATCAATTGAAAATTTAAACTATAATTGGTACTCAAAAAGATATACAACTTCATAATAAAAATAGCAGTTTTTGACACTACACGTAGATTAACAGTAGAAGATTATTGTAAGATGAGCTAATAATTAAGGGCCACACTCTTGAATTGGTTTGCCCAAACTTCCGCCTATTTTTAGGCTTTCGATTCCATATTTGGACTCACACAATAACTAAATCATACCAGCTAGCACCCCACAAACTGATGGGATTAAATATCTGTTGTAGATGCGGTAAGGCACTTCAAATACTGAATAATCACAATTGAAGGAATGTCAATATTATTAGTAACCAACCTAAAAAGAATTATTATTATAACTATTGTCTACAATTAAATAAATCTTATTCGTAACTCATTATTGATGGAATCATTATTTAACCGCACTCCCACTAAAAATTGTTTTATACTAGCTTTTATTTTAATAAAAATTTATAGATGACAAGTTTAAATCAATAATAATTTTCTTATATATGACAGCAATTTTTTGGGTGTGGGACTTAAATAATAATTTCAAAAACAGTGCGTTAGAAATAAGATTTACCTATATATGAAGGAAGGTATATAATAATACTTCAATTTAAAAATTTAATATGAAAATATCCAATTCTTAATTTTTAAAAATTTAATAAATACTAATTAATTTTTGTGAGGTCCACTTTAAAAGTTTTAAAAAAATTATACAAAATTTAAATTGACGTTCAGCTAACGGAATCGGTGCACAAAAGGCCTTCTTAGCATCAGTATGTGTCCGTACAAGTCTTGTTAGCTTCAGTATGTGTCCGTCGATATTAGTCACGCTTACATCCAGCGCCATCCTTCAACAGTCTGTGGGGGATAACATTATTCACGGCTTAACCCAAGAGTTCTTTACTCTCAAATCAGGACAGTTGTACTTACACATGACATACGCAGCTAATTCTACTACTTAGAGGAGTTCAGGTCCAAATTGTGCAAAGGGACTTAGAGTAGGAGTTGGAGTTAGTGAAAGAATTACCATACTCTAGAAGTATGGTGGAACGATAGCTAGGTTACTAAGATGGAGGTGGAAAAGCCTACAGTATCGTGAAGGAGGATGGATTCATTACTTCTCGCCAAATTGAAGACATAGAGCAAATCGACCACTGGACGTTATGCTTATGTAATGAACTCTTTTGTTTGCAAATGTATGACTGATTTGACATATCAAAATTCTTAATCGCTTCAATACACAATCGAATCCTCTTTTTTAATAATTGAATATATCTCTACAGTTCATATATTAACAATTTCTAAACTCTTTCTTCGAATTTTATGAGTAAGATTAGACATCAAACATTTAATTTTGCCTAACTAAAATGATAGGAAAGTCTGAATAACTATTCTACTCAATCATGTAATCCTATGAAGCACCGGCACATCACCCAACCTCGTGTATTTGTGTCAAACGCGTGTCCAACACTAAGAGAAATGTGCCCGTTAAAAGAAAAAATCCAGAAAAAAGTTTCTTGACATGCCTTTGGCTCGCTATATGTTCGTGTCAAAAATGTATTATTTTTACAATATTTTTACAACTGATTTATGCTTGTTATAATTGTTATTTTTAGGTTTTTAATTAACTTTATTTTATTTTGTAGGTGTTGAATAAATTGAGGGAAGCTTTGTCAAAAAAGGCAAAAAATACACAAAAATAAAAATAAAAATAAAACCTAAATAATTCTACCCATTCCCCCCTACGCGCGTGTCACGTGCCTTCCTAGGGCCCCCCTCATTTCTCCTTCTCTTTCCTCTCGGGTAACTACAAACCCTATACCCCCTCCCTGTTGCTTCTCCATCTTCGTCCTCATCATCATCTCCTCTCTCTCTCTAATCATCCTTATCAACCATCACCAACACTACACCACTTCACCATCTTCATCCACCAAAACGCCAGCACATCATCGCCTTCCACGCATCAATCGACACCTACATCCTCATCTCCACCATCCACGGCACAAGCAAATTGAGGACTGAAATTGAAGATTGTTGAGTACAAATTGAAGGGAGCTGGCTCTAGAGAAAAGGTTAGGAGGTTTTGAGGGTTCAAATAGTTATAATTTTTGAGTTTTTAAGCTTCAATTTTCATATGAGTTTTCGATTTTTCAGAGTTAGAGTTTTAGAAACTTGGTTTAGGGTTTAGTTTTAGATTGGTTTTTGGTTCCAAATTTCATGTAATTATGCTACTATTTTGGGCTTCTCGGTTGTAATTCACGATTTTAGTTTGTTTTTGTAAGATTTGAATGTTGGTTTTGCTTAATTTCGGTCACCCACCCCCTCTCCTGTTTTCATTTTGTTGAACACGTTTTTGGTGTTTCCACCATTATTAACGATGGGTGAAGCTTGTTTTTGATTTTGTTGGTTGAAACCTCGCTCCTCTCCTCGGTTCAAGGCCTTGCTTCGCTGTTCTACACCAGGACATGGTTTGGGTTTAAATCTTAATCTTAAATTATGCTTTATGCTTGTTGAATGATAGCTGAGAAATCGAACCCTCTTGCTCAGTTTCTGGTTATCTTGGCTTAATTGAATCAATGATGTTTTGATGTTAGTAGAGCAGATTTTGGATTGGGAAATCTGTATGAGCTTTTCGATTGTGTAGAGTTGATATCGTGGTTGATGTTAGATGATTTTTAGTCGATTATACTCTGAGATTTATTTTCGTGCCTTTAGGTTTGATTGATGATAGTTAAAATAGCATGTTCTTAGTAATTCAGAATGAGTGATTTTAGTTTTGGATGCTTGTTGCTCTACTTTGATTGATGATAATAATGGATGTTGGTGACATTTGATCTCCTATTTTCCTCTCCCCTATTCAGTGCCTCTATTTCAGCTTTAGAGATATGGGTTTGTGATTTTCAATGATGAAGTTTTGGGTGTTCTTGAGTGTCCTTGAAATTTCAGTTTGCTTGAAATATTCGAATGATGAAATTACTGTTGGAGTGTTCTTGAGTGTTCAGTGATGAAATTTCGAATCCCACTTGCTTGAAAGTTCTTAAGTGTTCATCAATGGAGGTGCCCGAGTTTTGTTGCTTTCAATTTTCCCTTCTCCCCGACCTATGACTATTCGGTTTTTGGCATGCCTTGCTTGTTCGTTCAATTCGTTCTGTTTCCTCTGTTTGTTTTATTTCTCTGCTTGTCTTAGTTACGTAGCTTTCATTTAGGTTAGACTAGCACTGGAATGAGTCTTATTTGTTTGAATTTGGTTATGGCCTTAATATTAGCTTAGAATCATGTTAGATTAGCTTATTTTCATAGTTTAACTAGTGATCTAATTCTCTTCCATCGTCCCTGTGGAAATGACCGTCAAGTACTACAGCAAAAGCTGTACACTTGCGGTAATTTGTTTGACATTAAAATTTATCCTAACAAGTTTTTGGCACCGTTGCCGGAGACGACAGCATTAGATTAGGTTGCGTTTTTTTTTTTTTTCCGTAGCTACTTTGGTATTAGGTTGCTTTATTATGTTATTTAGTTTTTACTTGATTTAGTACATTGTTTGAATTATTCAAAAATCCAAAAAAAAGGGAAAAGCCTAAAATTGAAAAAAAAATTGAAAAACTTGGAAACCACAAAAAATTGAAAGATTTAAAACTCCAAAAACAAAGTGGTAAGTTTATGTTTCCCTCAGTTTGAGCACTCTTCTTTTTCTTAGTTTCGTTCTTATTAGTTGCTTATGCTTTGATTTACTTTGTTTATTCATTGTTAGTAGTGATATTTTTAGTTCATTTATTGAAAAAAATCCAAAAACTCATAAAAATTAAGAAAAACTTGAGACTTCAAAAAAAAAAAGGGTTGATTGATAAACTCTAAAAAAACAAACGACTTAGAATTGATTTATAGTTTTTGTTGACTAATGTGTTTTGTAGTTTTAGGATTAGTAATTTGAATTTAATTTTTTTGTTGGGATGTGTCTTACCTTTATTTTAGAGATTGATTAGCTTTTTGATTTGGCTAATTCTTGTTTGCAAATCATCTTTGGGATTGAGAAATATTTTATTTTGATTTTGTACCTAAAAAAAGAAAAAAGAAGAAAAAAATTAGAAAAATTCAAAAATCCAAAAAAATATAGAAAGAGAAAAAAGACCAAAAATAGGACATTTTGTGAAGGTGTGGGATTTATATAACTAATTGGGTTAGAGACCCTGAAAATCAAAGACTCGTTAGGAGTGAGTCCGACTCTGACTTAGAACCCAAACCTGAACCTAAACTTGAGTTAGGGAATATGGCACAAGGAAGGACTTTGAGTGATATTTTCTATCCTCCTAGGACTACTTTGCCATCATATTTTATTATGCCTAATCTTGCACCAAATGTGACATTCGAATTAAAAACCCATTATGCTTAGATGCTCCCTAAATTTACATGTTTAGATGATGCTTATTTATTTTTAAGGGAATTCAAAGAAGTTTGTTATATAATGCATTTCCTTAATATTTTCCTTGATGTTGTGCAAATGAAATTGATTCCTTTTGCAGTGAAAGATTTTGCTAAATGTTGGATGTATGGCTTGGCTGCTAATTCTGTTACTTCTTGGAATGATTTTGTAAGAATGCTCTTAAGAAAATATTTTTCTAATGCCAAGACTATTAAGCTAAGGAATGAAATCAATCAATTTGTGCAACGTGGTGGGAAATCATTGTGGAAATATTTTGATAGGTTCAAAACTTTGTTGGCCCAATGTCCCCATCATGGTTTAGACCAAGCACGTTTACGCGAGATTATATATGAAGGACTTGACCAACAAACTAGGACCATGGTAGAGTGCATGTGCTAGGGTAGCTTTCTTTCTAAGAACCTTACAGCTGCTTGGGAGTTTTTAGAGGACTTGACTGAGAAAACCATGCAGTGGGAAATCGCTCATGATGACAGCCTGAGTTCTACATTTGCAATGGATGGGTTGCATTCTATTTCTGATGTAAGTCATTTGGAGTCTAAGATTGCTGTTTTAGAAAATACGCCGAAGGGATTATCTCCCCAGATGTCCCAATTATCTCAGATCTCTATAGTGTCTTATTCTCACTGTCAAGCCCTAGATTATTCTTTGAGTTCTTGCCCTTATTTTGCTGATTAGTTAGCAACTGAACAAGAGCAAGCGAGTATGGCCTTCCAAAGACCTAAGAATGACCCCTTCCCCTCGTTATAACCCAGGGTGGAGGAATCACCATAACTTTTCATGAAATAGTGGACAAAATACAACGGTTCCTAATTCTCAACTTGGGATGATTCCTGGAAACAACTCCTAACCCATCTCTCATCCTTCAAACTCCTTTCAGAGATCGGCCTTTTCAGGTATGCCTAATACACCTAGACCTCCACTTCCCATAGCTCAAGTTCAACGTCCTCCTGATTATACTGATATTGATAAATTAGAGATGAGAGTCAATAACAATGTGGAGAGAATGATTAATGCTAACATGAAAAGAATAATTAGAATGATGACCGAACAGTTTTCTCAGTTAGCATCATCTTCTAGGAGACCAGGTACTTTCTGAGTCAACCTGAGGTGAACCCTAAGGGTCACGCCTCCCCTTCTTCTGGTAACCCTAGTGAGCCTGTGAGGAAAGTGAATGCGGTTATATCTCTTCGTTTTGGTCGAGAGATTGATAACCAAGTGAGAAATTGTAATGAACCTTGCAGGTAGCCTCACCAATTCTTCCAGAATTCTTCTCCGTCTTCTCCTCCAGAGACTAGCTCATCCAGTCAGTCAGGGGATGCTACTGACGGTGTCTCCAATGCCTTAGATAGTCCTTTCTCTCCTGAGTCACCATCTAAGAAAGAGGAGCTTAAAGAGAAGGACTCCTCTAACTCAATAAGTTCTTCACCTTCTAAGGATTCTTCCTCCCGTTCTTCTTCTGCGAAAATCCAGATGCCTTTACCTCCTTTTCCCTATAGGCTAAAGAAGAAAGATCAAGATCATATGGAGAAGATGAGAGAGACCTTCTCTCAAGTTAAGATCAACATTCCCTTACTCGATGCTATTCAGCAGATGCCTCCTTATGTTAGATTCTTAAAGGAGCTATGTACGACCAAGAGAGCAACTGATATACCTAAAAAGGCTTTCTTGATCTCTAGTGCTAATTCTATCCTTTCGAAGATCCCGATGAAGTATAAGGACCCCGGTTGCCCTACTGTATCTATAGTCATAGGAGACCAATTCATTCACAGAGCATTACTTGACCTAGGGGCTAGTGTTAACTTGATACCATTTACTGAGTATGAAAGGTTAGAGTTAGGTGAGCTGAAATCTATTAAGATGGTCATTCAACTGGTTGATAGATCGACTAGGGTGCCTAGGGGGATAGTCAAGGATGTGCTGATTAGAGTAGGTGAATTCATTTACCCAGTGGATTTCGTTGTGATTGAAACTGATAAGGTGTCCAACTTAACTAGTCAAGTTTCTATGATTCTACGACATCCTTTCTTGGCCACTGTTAATGCCCTCATTAATTGCAGGAATGGTATGATGAGACTGTCTTTTGGCAACATGACTGTGGAATTAAACATCTTTAACATGTAAAGACAGCCTTCTGGATTTGATCATATGGAATTTTCTACCTTTAACTAGGTAGGAAATTCTGTATTCGATGATGCTTTTGATGATTTATTTGCTGCTGAGTATGAGTCATTTCTGATAAATGAAGAGTCTGAATATGATGTGTTTGAGTTTGATGACTTGTGCTCTACTGCTGATTGTTTGCTCACTGCTGTTTCTAAGTCTGCTGCTAAATCTGTTTCCCCTATTGCTCTTGAATTGAATCCTCTTCCTGATTCTCTTAAGTATGTCTTCGTAAGAACCAATGAATCCTTACCTATCATTATTGCTTCTGATTTAGACCAGGACCAAGAGGACATACTGATTTCTTTACTAAGAGAGAACAAGGAAGCTCTAGGATGGACTTTAGGGATATCAAGGGTATTAGTCCTTCTATAGTGCAATATAGAATTCATATAGAGGACAATACTAAGCCTATACCGTGACCACCAAAGACGTTTGAATCCCACTTTGCAGGAAGTAGTTAAGAAGAAAGTATTGAAATGGTTAGACCATGGGATTATTTATCCTATTTCTGATAGTGAGTGGGTTAGCCATGTTCAAGTTGTTCCTAAGAAGATTGGTATTACCGTGACTAGGAATTATAAGAACGCGTTAGTCCCTACTCGAGTTCAATCTGGGTGTCATGTGTGTATAGATTATAGGAAATTGAATACTGCCACTAGGAAAGACCATTTTCCCCTCCCCTTCTTCGATCAAATGCTAGAGAGGTTGGCTGGACATTCCTTCTATTACTTTTTAGATTGATATTTCGGTTATACCCTGATCTCTATGGCTCCTGAGGATCAAGAGAAAACTACTTTCACCTATCCATTTGGGACATATACCTTTAGAAGAATGTCGTTTGGACTGTGCAATGCCCCTGCTACCTTTCAAAGATACATGATTTCTATTTTCTCAGATCAGTTAAGTAATGTATGAAAATTTTCATGGATGACTTTTTCGTGTTTGGATCTTCTTTTGATGATTGCTTGTCTAATCTGAGAAAGGTGTTGAAGAGGTGTAGGGAGAAAATTTTGACTTGGAACTGGGAGAAATGTCACTTCATGGTTAAAAAGGATATAGTCTTAGGACACATCATTTCTTGAGATAGAATTGATGTAGGCAAAGCGAAGACTGACCTAATTGTTAATCTTCCCCCTCCCACTTGTGTGAAAGAGGTGTGATCTTTCCTTCGACATGCTGGCTTTTATCGTCGTTTTATTAAGGACTTTAGTAAGATAACAAAGCCTTTGTCCAATCTGCTAGCTAAGGATGTGCCATTTCATTTCTCTGAAGAGTGTCATGAGGCATTTTCTAAGCTTAAAGAGGCCTTAACTTCTGCTCCTGTTCTTCATCCTCCCATCTGGGGAGAACCATTTGAATTGATGTGTGACGTGTCTGATTATGCTATTGGGGTTGTTTTAGGATAGCATATTGATAAGAAACCCCATGTTATTTACTATGCTAATCACATGCTGAATGATGCCCAGCTGAATTACAATGTTACTGAGAAAGAATTTTTGATTGTGATCTTCAGTTTTAAAAAGTTTAAACCCTATCTGATTGGGTCACATGTGATTGTTTATACTCACCACTCTGCTCTTAAGCACCTTCTTTCTGAGAAGGATGCTAAGCCTAGACTTGTGAGATGGATTTTACTTTTACAAGAATTTGACTATGAAATTAAGAATAAAAAAGGTTCTAAAAACCTTATAGCTGACCATTTGTCTAGGATCCTTTATGATAGGGAGAGTGAGTCCAGTGTTTCTGAGTGCTTCCTCGATGAGTGATTGTATGCTGTTCACCCTGATCCTTGGTATGCTGATATTATGAACTACTTAGTTACTGGTAGGATCCTTGAGGGTTAGACTAAGAATGACAGAGATAGATTCTTCCACCTTATGAAATTCTTTGTTTGGGATGACCCTTACCTGTTTAAGTACTGTTTTAACCAAGTCTTTAGGAGGTGCATTTTCGACTATGAGGTGAGACGTGTCCTTTCTTTTTATCATGACCAGGCATGTGGGGGACATATTAATGGTAGGAAGACAGCAGCTAAGGTTCTTCAATATGGTTTTTACCAGCCTTCTTTATTTAAAGATGCATTTGAGTACTGTAAGAGTTGTCCTAAACGCCAGCAGTTGGGTAGAATAAGCAGGAGAGATATGATGCCACCGAAACCCCATCATTGTTGTAAAGGTTTTTGATGTGTGGAGTATTAACTTTATGGGATCATTTCCATCTTTCTTTGGGAATAAGTACATTTTATTAGCTGTGGACTATGTTTCTGAATGGGTTGAGGCCATCCCTTCTAGGACCAATGATGCTAAAGTCATTGTGAAATTCTTTATGGCAAACATCTTTGCTCAATTTGGTATGTCCCGTGCTATTATTAATGATCAGGACACCCATTTTAATAATAGATCTTTTGATGCCTTACTGAAGAGATATTTCATAGTCTATAGGCTTGTCATTCCCCACCACCCCCAAACCAGTGGCCAGGTTGAAGCATCCAATCGGTAGATCAAGCAGATTTTAGAAAAGACAGTGAGTAGGAATAGAAAAGACTGGGCTAACAAGCTAGTGGATGCTCTTTGGATATACAGGAGGGCTTCTAAAACTCCCTTAGGTATGTCACCTTATAGGGTAGTTTATGGTAAACCTTATCGTTTACCTATGGAGATAGGGCATAAAGCTTGGTGGGCCATTAAGAAGCTTAATTATGACTTGACTAAGATAGGTGAGGAGAGACTACTGCATGTGAGTGAGCTTGATGAGATTAGAGCTGAGGGTTATGAGAGTGCTCAATCTTAAAAGAGAGCGCAAAGTTGGTTCACGATCGATATATTTTAAGAAAGAGTTTGCGCTAGGAATGAAAGTACTCTTATATGACTCTAGGCTCCATTTGTTTTCAGGGAAATTGAGGTCCCGATGGACAGGTCCTTATATTCTCTCACAAGTTTTTCCCTATGGTGCAGTTGAAATTCAAGATCCTCAGAGTGGTGCCACCTTTAAAGTGAATGGCCAGCGTTTGAAACAATTTTTGGAGCTACCATACCAAGAAGATGTGGAGTGTTTGATACTCCATGAACCGAACCATGATCAGTGATTGTGATGTGAGATAGCTTGGGTGTACTTTGCCCCCGACCTAGTTTGTTAGAAATTTCTTCTCTTCTTCTCTCCTTTTCTCTCTCTTTTCTTCTCCCTTTTTCTTTTTTGTCTTATTCCAGTTTCTTTTTGTATAGTTGGTTGCTTTTCTTTTTCTATGATTGGTTGTTTTGCTTTGGGGTCTTGTTTTTATTTTTAAACATATGTTTTCTTTTTAGATTTTTCTTTTTGGTCTTCATGTGTCTATTCCACTCTCAATGAGGATATTGTGAGATTTTGGTGTGGGGGTGAGGTGCCCATGTGTACATACGTTTTTTGGAAAATCCAAAAAGATTTTAGTTTTGTTTTTAGGGGACGTTTCGTACTAGTTCTTATTAGCTTGAATCCCTTATGCTTTGGTTATTAGCTTGTATGTAAGTAGGATGTGCATGAAAAGTCTCCGACCTCAGTATGACATTCTAAGCTCTAATTCTAACTCCAATTGTTCATCATAGATTGCATAATTCAATCCTTGTTTATTCCTTCATCATTATCTTTAGGTCTTAGGCTTCCATTAAGGATTCTCCTACTTGCTTGTGACACGATTACTCTGGTGTTTGTCACTTTCGGAAAAAAAAGAGGAAAAAATTAATTATGAATAAAGAAGAGAAAAAAAGAAAAAGAGATGAAATAAAATTTGGAATGACAAGTATCCCTTTGAGGCATGGTCTACCAGGCATTACCCTTTGAGGCACGTGCTACTGTGTGTTACCCTTTGAGGTAATACTGCTACTGGGAAAGCTTGCTTCCTATGTTAATATGTTAATAATGTAGTTGTGTCTGTTAAGTGGGATTGAGTCTAATTCTGGTATATCTAAGCCTTGAGATGATGATACACTTACACACGAGCACTGGGATGGATTCAGAATCTTGATGTACAAGGGGTGAAAAGTTAGTGCTCTGATGTCATTTATGGGTTAGAAGACTTTGAAGTACATTATGTACATATGCAGGCTAATAACTTGGTTACATGGGTGTTTTGTTTTAGTAGAACGTGTACATATCTTTCCCTAATTCTGTACATATTAGCTTTGAGGAAAAAAAACCAAAAAGATTTTTCTTTTTGAAATAATTTTTGTGGGTATTTCACTTGAAAACTCTCACGAGACCTCACTCGTCGACTTGGGAAACCGAGGGGTTTAAAAGGCTTGTTGCATATGCTAAATACAACCATAATTCCTACGACAGTAAGTTAGGACTTTCCTTTTCTTATTTTTCATTTTCTTTTAGTTAGTTTAGTTGTTTTACTCGAGGATAAGTAAAATCTTGGTATGGGGGTATTTGTTCGTATCAAAAATATGTTATTTTTACAATATTTTTACACCTGATTTATGCTCGTTATAATTGTTATTTTTAGGTTTTTAATTGATTTTATTTTATTTTGTAGGTGTTGAATAAATTGAGGGTAGCTTTGTGAAAAAAGGCAAAAAAATACACAAAATCAAAAATAAAAATAAAACCTAAATAATTCTACCCATTCCCCCCCACGCGAGTGTCATGCTTCCTAAACCCCCCTCATTTCTCCTTCTCTCTCCTCTGGGGTAACCAAAAACCCGATACCCCTCCCCTGTTGGTTCTCCATCTTCGTCCTCATCATCATCTCTTCTCTCTTTAACTCATCTCTATCTGTCATCACCAACACCACACGACTTCACCATCTTCATCCACCAAAACGCCAACACATCACCGCCTTTCATGCATCAATCAATGCCTACATCCTCATCTCCACCGTTGACAGCACAAGCAAATCGAGGGCTGAAATTGAAGATTGATGTGAGACTCGCGTTCTTTATTTTACGTTAAGCGGTCTGTCTTGCTTTTTACGTTATAAAATTGTATTTTTATTAACTATACGAGTTAAATTATTACTGATGTGCTTATGTGAACGATAATTTTATTAAAAAGTATTGTTATTTCTATTATTGATTTTAAAGTTAATTCGTGTGATTTGCGCCTCTAAATTGTACCGATAGTTTAATTTAGTCATTTTCTGAGTACGATTAAGTTGTCAACCTTAGAAGTAGTTCGATGTATAATAAATCAAACCTTTATATATTTAGGAATGAATAATCGA
Source organism: Carnegiea gigantea (assembly GCA_029747015.1). Taxonomy (NCBI): domain Eukaryota; kingdom Viridiplantae; phylum Streptophyta; class Magnoliopsida; order Caryophyllales; family Cactaceae; genus Carnegiea; species Carnegiea gigantea. Next base: position 633,682 of record JAKOGI010000288.1, read on the forward strand.
TAGAAGGTCTTGTAAACGATTCGGGTTTAGAGTTCACGATACGAACTAGACTAGCGGTACCAATTATAGATCAGCTTAAGACAAAAAAAAAAGAAAAGAGAGAGAGAGAGAGAGAAAGAGTAAAAGGGGCAAAGCTTCTTTCTCCTTCTCGGCTGGGGGCATGAAAACACGACAGAGGAGGGGGGGATCTCAACCCAGCCCTGCGACCCCGACACCTAGAGAGAGGAAGAGAGAGAGATTGAGCGAAAGAGAGAGAGAAGGCTAGCGGTGGCTGCGCCACCCTAGTGCACACGCCAGCCCGGAGGATCCTCCACCAGCGTGACACAGCAACCACAGAGAAAGAGGGAGGTCGAGCGAGAAGGAATTCGAAGCACTACGAGAATAGGGCGCGATTCCGACTACTAGGGCACTGTTTCGGTGGCCAAGGTAGTCGACACTGGTAGGGTTGGTTCGTGCGCAGGCTGGTGAGAGAGATGGGTTGAGCGAGAGCCACAGTTCGGGGGGGTTAGGGTTTGAAACCTCCAACACCACCATCATCGCAGCCCACGCCACCACCACCGTGCCCACTACTAGTGGTGGGCTCGAATTTGACAAGAACTAGACCAAACGAGGGCTGGAGGTAGGCAAAATGGGGCTGCAACAGCAACCAGCGAGTGGGGAAGTAAAAGGGGCGAGCCAAATTCCGTGCATGCCAACCGAACAAAACCTTAAGTTGGTTTACTAGCTTGGATTCGATGTGGGTGTTTCTCGCCTCTTAAGTATTAGTAATTTCCAAACGTTTTAACCCTTAAGATGAGAAGCATGTTAGTTTAAGGTTGATTAGGCTGACTGAAATAATGAAGTGATTATGTATGTTTAGTTCGATTGAATTCAGGCCCAGATTATGCATGTTAAATTAGTTAATTCATGCTTAAATTGATACTTGCTAAATTAGCTAAATTATGTTTAAAAGTAGCTCCTGAATCATCCTAAGCACGCTTTAATTCGATGCCTGTTAATTTAGTTAATTCGTGTTGAAATTGGATTAGTTGAACTCAATGTATGTAATGCTTGACTAGATGACAATAGAGCTGCATTTATATGAATCACGTCCATTTATATATGTATCTCATGTGTAAGAAAGTAGCATGGTCGAGCATTCAGGGTCGTGTCACCTTATATATGGACACTTACGTCTATCATGCGCGGTCATTAATGCACTATAGGAATTAGGTCATGACTACTTATGTGTTTTATGAACAAGATGTTGCACTTTTTGGTGTTTGCTTAACTTAAGATGGTTTAGTATATGACTTGGTCATTTAGATAATGCAAGTTTTGTAATTCATAGCATGATATGACCTCTGACTCATTGTTTGCCTTTTGTGAATTCTATGATTCCATGTTATAGCTAAGTAACTGCATACACCCGTGTTTGAAGCATGATGAGGCGACCCTAGAAACCTGCATTTATATATTCTTGCACTTATTTGATTGATCAGAGTAGCGTGGCGGAAGCATGTAGGCCCATAAGCCATAGGCCCAGGACTCACCTAGGAGCATAACCATTCATTTGTATGACTCTATGACTTAAGAGACAATCAGCTCCAAGTAGTGACCTTACGAAAAGTCTCCCCCATCAAAAACCCATGGATTTACATTCTTACCTTGCAGTTTTCTTTCCAAATTGTTCCTATCAACATGTATTGCTGGTTCGTGTTATATGTGAATCTTAACCTTTGGTATGTTCTCTGATTGACTCTACGTGATGCCAATGTGATTTCAAATGCCACTTCAGGTCCCTTCATTGCCGATGTGGCATAATTTGATGTCTCTGCTATCTTAGTGTGACGTGGTAACTTTCTAGTAAATGATTTAATCTTAGATTGACCTAATATCTTCACGCTTTTGAATGAACCTGACTAAGATAACTTCCTTCATATGACTTTTGCATGTCCTGTCTAAGTTGCCATGAATGAAATGCTTAAAAGTTAGCCGGAATCAATATAAAAATATAAAAATGTTGGTCACATATGCTTTTGTATTGTAAACTACCTACTATATGTACATTAGCCAGTTACATGTTGCTTTCAACTCCTAGGCTTAAGAACATTGGATTGCTGATACTATACAATACTATGTGATGCTATTGTACTTAAATGATGCTATGTGGTGTTATGTGACTTTCTTATTATTCTAATGTGTTATGGAAATTTCTAAGTTAACCGTTGTGATCCCAAAGGTGACTTGAATTCATGTTTTAGAATGAGACTACTAGTGTATGACTTTAAGATGTCATTGTCCCGATTGTCATGCCTTTAGATGCCCACTTATAGATGCATATGCATAGAATTATTGCTTGCCATGCGAACTGGGTCTAGATTATCGAAAATCTAAGACCTGGCTTCTTTATTTTTACGATAAGCTGACCGTCTTGCCTTCGACGTTATAAAATTTGTATTTTTGCAAACTATACGAGTTAAATTATTACTGATGTGTTTATGTGAAGATAATTTTATTAAAAAGAATTATTATTGCTATTATTGATTTTAAAGTTAATTCGTGCTATTTGTGCCTCTAAATTATACCGATAGTTTAATTTAGTCGTTTTTCGAGTACGATTAGGTTGTCAACGTTACAATGAGTTTCGAGGTTTAATAAATCCAACCTTGACGTATTTGAGAACGAATAATTGATGAAGGATCATGTTATCGATTTGGGTTTAGAATAAGACGTTTGAGATTGCACTAGCTAATTTAGTCGATAAACTAGCTTAAATCCAAAAAAAAAGAAAAAAAGAGGAAAGAGAGATGGAGGGGCAATTTGGTAAAATCGCGTGAGCCCCTTTTTCTTCCCCGTGTGTTCGCGACAGCCCCAAGCTCCATCTCTCTCCTCTCTGGTTCTTCTTCCTCTTCCCCTTCTCCACCATGCCTGCGGTCAGCAAGCTCCCAAAATCCCCGATTTTCGACTCAACCCACCTCGAAATCCTCCATAATTCGCCTCTCTAGCCTCAGTCGAGCCCTATGCTGCAAATCTGGCAGAAATTCGAAGGATTTAGCCATGTTTCGGTTGAATTGGGCTGCGATTCGACCCCCCAGATGCGAGCCCAAGCTTGGTTGACCAACCTACCTTCTAGTTGCTTCGAATCCTCTACAAACTGGGAGTAATTCGCGGCCCCAAGCACCCACCACGAGTTTAAGTCAGTGAGTCAATGTAACACCCCCAGCCCCTACGGCCAAGAGCGTTACATTTTCTTACTTCTTACTTAATTTCTGGGGAGAAATGGACAGATTTTCCCCTAAAAACTGACCGTTTTCAGGCTAAAAGCTTACAATAAACCCCTGTAATCAACGGAAGCGTATAACATTATAAAATAAGCTCAACAGCTATGCACTGGAGTTCATAACTCAATGAGCAACTCACTCAGAGTACTCAGACAATATAGTTCATTAATAAAGATGAAATGAAAGATACAACTTAACGGTTCACACAACCGGAGTATTGTGGTTTACCTCCCAAAACATAACTAACTTTGACTAAGAAGACATCTAGCTAATTAGATGGTTGGCTCATACGGCCATACAGAGCGACTCGTAAACAATATGCATTATATGAGCTAGAAAACTTAGTTACGAATGTTTACAATTCTAGGAATACATTCATGACTTTGTTGAACACGTAAGAACCCTTTCAAATGGGCACGTATGACACCTTGCAAGCAAGAATAGAATCCATCTTGGCATAAGCGACTTGGCTTCTACTTGTCATAATGCAAACCTGGGGACAAAGGGGAAAGAGTAATGGGATGAGCAACCCCACGCTCAGTGAGTATTCCCCGACTCCTTAAAACCAAAACCATTGCAGGCAATACTACCCGTAGTAGTCACATACTACGCATTTATACTTTACTATCATATTAGGGAATCATAAATCCGTAGGGAAGGATCACTATCCATAAATTTCATTTTAGCCATTCAAACCCATTTCTAGGCTTCTAAATAACGAAACTTCTTAAAAACCAAGCACTCAAGTCACACAAGCAAGCAATGAGGGCTAAGCGCAGAACTTTCTTTCATTGGTTATGTGATATACATGTGAGTTATGCCTCCTAACCAGTGTGCTTACACGACATGCTTAAACACAAAGAGTAGAGATTATGCAGGGAGCTTTCTTTCATAGAACATGCACATTTAAACTCATATGCTCGATGCATTATAAGAGTATGGCCACATATTACTTAAAATCGCATTCAACTGTGCTTAGAAACCTTTTTCATTAGGCATTCATAGGAATTTTCCTTTCTTTCGTTGAAAACACTTTTCATAACCTCTTGAAGTTCACATTCTTTAAGAGGAATTTCCTTCGTATTGGTCCTATAAGGACCCTTATAAGCTTATCACATTTCATTCATTCTGGCCTCTCAATGGCCCTTAAAAACTTTCTTTCTGAAATACTTAAAATGGCGAGATGTCGATTGCTTTTCTTTGCTTATTAGGAAAATACTGCTGGCATAAGATCATTACAGGGTGCTGATTGGGTGGGATCTATTCTCAATCCCATAGTGAGACCTAATGCTCACGCATAAGCTCTTACTCCCAGAATGGCTATATTTAACATATTGAACCATTACCCTCGTCAGGGTTTTCTAGGGTTTCCTAGTACCAGGACTTATTCTTTAGCTAACATCATTCATATAATATTATCCAAAGCACATTATCTTAGCCAATTTAAAGCATATGGCCATAATGGCTAATAAGTTCGCTGCTTCTCACAGCGAAATCACTTCTCATACAACTCACGCCTTTGTAAAACTCCTTAGGGATTCCCCCGTTCAAGTGAGTTCACTCCCAAAACTGTATTCATTTAGTTAAAATAGGCCATCTTGCACTAATAATTATGGCTACTATCATTTCAAAACATGAAATTCTTCTTTTTCAAAACTCACCCTTATGCAAATAACCAAACTTAATGACATAGAAAGGGTAGGGGTGCACATGTACTCATTCCAACACTTCGTAATTCATCTTAGCAACATGAGCCACACATGGCCTCGCAATCCATACGATTGTGGTCGATCACAACCCAGGCTTCCTCCTCACACAACCCTGATCACAAAGAACCTCAAAATTCTCATTAGTTCATCCTCAAACCATCCAACTACCAACTCGGTTTCATTTTCATAACCATAGCATATTATCATGAAAGTCATAAAGAAATAGCTATGTATAAACTTACCGAGCGAGTAGCAACCATCTGGCAGTGTGTTATAGCATATATAAACACATGTACACATACAACTATATTATCTTAACTTGAAATAATGCTTAACGAACCAACTTAAACTAATCAAAGCATGGACCTTATCACATTCGTATTTCACAACAGAAGGTAGCATGTCGTTTTCAAGCGTAGCTTTTACGAACTTAACAAGCATCAATTACATGCACGTATAGGTTGTTTCGAAGCTACTTATGAGCATGAGTTCACTAAACTAACCTATTTCCATTTGAAGCATTACTAGGTTAAATCGAAGCTACTAATCAGGCATAAATTAACTAACTATTCAAGCATCGATTTTAAGTGCTCACATATCATTTCGAAGCTACCATTCAGGCATAAACTAACTTAATTAAACAAACATCGATTCGAATGCTAACATGTTAATTCGAAAGTACTCTTTTAGGTATGAATTAACTTAATTAAACGAACATCAATTCGAAATGTTCTTAGTTTATTTCAAGGCCACTTATAATCATGGATTAACTAAACTTAACTTGCATTGATTAGAAACATTCTTAGGTTCTTTCGAAGCCAATTTCAAGCACGAATTAACTAAATTAACAGGCATCGAATTAAAGCGTGCTTAGGTTGATTGAAGAGCTACTTTTAAACATGATTCAGCTAATTTAGCAAGCATTGATTTAAGCATGAATTAACTAATTTAACATGCATAATCTGAGCCTGAATTCAATCGAACTAAACATACATAATCACTTCATAATTTTAGTCAGCCTAATCAACCTTAAACTAACATGCATCTCATCTTAAGGGTTAAAACATTTCGAAATTACTAATACTTAAGAGGTGAGAAACACCCACCTCGAATCTAAGCTAGTAAACCGACTTAGGGTTTTGTTCGGTTGGCATGCACGGAATTTGGCTCGCCCCTTTTGCTTTCCCACTCGCTGGTTGCTGCTGCTGCCCCGTTCTGCCTACCTCTAGTCCTCGTTTGGTCTAGTTCAGGTCAAATTCGAGCCCACCACTAGTAGTGGGAATGGTGGTGGTGGCGTGGGCTGCGATGGTGGTGTTGGAGGTTTCAAACCCTAACCCCTCCGAACTGTGGCTCTTGCTCAACCCATCTCTCTCACCAGCCTGCGTACGAATCAACCCTACCAGCGCCGGCCGCCTTGGCCACCGGAATAGTGCCCCAGTCACCGAAATCACGCCTAATTCTCGCGATGCTTCGAATTCCTTCTCACTCGACCTTCCTCTCTCTCTGTGGTTGCTGCGTCGCACTGGTGGAGGATCCTCCGGGCTGGCGTGCGTACTGGGGTGGCGCCGCCGCTGCCAGCTTTCTCTCTCTCTTTCGCTCAATCTCTCTCTCTTCCTCTCCCTGGGTGTCGGGGTTGCAGGGCTGGGTTGAGATCCCCCCCTCCTCCGTCGTGTTTTCATGCCCCCAGCCGAGAAGGAGAAAGGGGCTCTGCCCCTTTTACTCTTTCTCTCTCTCTCTCTCTCTTTTTTTGTCTTAAGCTGATCTATAATTGATACCGCTAGTCTAGTTCGTATCGTGAACTCTAAACCCGAATCGTTTATACAACATTCTATCAACTATTCATTCCCAAATATATAAAGGCTCGATTTATTAAACATCGGACTACTTCTAAGGTTAACAACCTACTCGTACTCGGGAAACGACTAAATTAAACTATCAGTACAATTTAGAGAGACAAATAGCACGAATTAACTTTAAAATCAATAATAGAAATAATAATACTTTGTAATAAAATCATCGTTTACATAAGCACATTAGTAATAATTTAACTCGTATAGTAAATAAAAATACAATTTTATAACGTAAAAAGCAAGACAGACAGCTTAACGTAAAATAAAGAACGCGAGTCTTACAATTGTTGAGTACGAATTGAAGGGAGCTGGCTCTAGAAAAAAGGCTAGGAGGTTTTGAGGGTTCAAATAGTTTTAATTTTCGAGTTTTTAAGCTTCAATTTTCATATGAGTTTTCGATTTTTCAGAGTTAGGGTTTTAGAAACCTGGTTTAGGGTTTAGTTTTAGATTGGTTTTTGGTTTCAAATTTCATGTAATTATGCTACTATTTTGTGTTTCTCGGTTGTAATTCATGATTTTAGTTTGTTTTTGTAAGATTTGGATGTTGGTTTTGCTTAATTTCACGCCCTCCCCTGTTTTCATTTTGTTGAACACATTTATGGCGTTTCCACCATTATTGGCGATAGGTAAAGCTTGCTTTTGATTTTGTTGGCTGAAACCTTACTTTTCTCCTCGATTCAAGGCCCTGCTTCACTATTCTGCCCCATGACATGGTGGGTTTGAATCTTAATCTCGATTTATGCTTTATGCTTGTTAAATGATAGCTGAGAAATCGAACCCTCTTGCTTAGTTTCTGGTTATCTTGGCTTAGTTGAATCAATGATGTTTTGATGTTGGTAGAGCAGATTTTGCATTGGGAAATTTGTATGAGCTTTTCGATTGTGTTGAGTTGATATCATGGTTGATGTTAGATAATTTTTAGTCGATTATACTCTGAGATTTATTTTTGTGCCTTTAGGTTTGATTGATGATAGTTAAAATAGCATGTTCTTAGTAATTTAGAATGAGTGATTTTGGTTTTGGATGCTTGTTGCTCTACTTTGATCGATGATGATAACGGATGTCGGTGACGTTTGATCTCCTATTTTCCCCTCCCCTGTTCAATGCCTCTATTTTGGCTTTAGAGATGTGGGTTTATGATTTTCAATGATGAAGTTTGGGGTGTTCTTGAGTGTCCTTGAAATTTCAATTTGCTTGAAATATTCGAATGATGAAATTACTGGTGGAGTGTTCTTGAGAGTTCAGTGATGAAATTTCGAAACCCACTTGCTTGAAAGTTCTTGAGTGTTCATCAATGGAGGTGCTCGAGTTTTGTTGTTTTCAATTTTCCCTTCTCCCCTACTTGTGACTATTCGGTTTTTGGCATGCCTTGCTTGTTCGTTCAATTCATTCTGTTTCCTCTATTTGTTTTATTTCTCTGTTTGTCTTAATTATGTAGCTTCCATTTAGGTTAGACTGGCACTAGAATGACTCTTATTTGTTTCAATTTGGTTATGGCCTTAATATTAGCTTAAAATCATATTAGATTAGCTTATTTTCATAGTTTAACTGGTGACCTAATTCTCTTCCACGTCCCTGTGGGAACGACCTTGTAGTACTACAACAAAAGCTGTACGATTGCAGCCCTATGTTTGACATTAAAATTTATCCTAACACTATAGACACGCAAATCCTACTCGACATACGCAACTTAATCGGCTTCCTCTTTGCCTAGCAATGTCCGCTGCTTGCCAAGCTGCAGAAAATCGCCATAGCTTTCTCTATCTCTGTGGTTTTTAATGAATGCGGACGGAGAGTGATTGAATGGTTTTAGGGGGGAAGCCGTTCTCTCTCCCTCTAGCAATGGCATTTTATTACAAGTTGAAATTTTCAAAAATCAGCTTTTTCTAGGGACAATGCACTGAGATATTATGAGGGGATACAGGTTGAGGCTGATGGTTACAATTCTCCATAGCATAGGTCGGCAGAAATTGCATTGAGTCAAAGTGATGCGCAGTTGTAGAAGCTTTTCTTTGTTATATTTTCACCTCTACTGGTAAAGTATTACTGCGATCTCTCTCTAAAATAAAAGAGGGAGTAAAGGGAAAATGGATCACAAGAATTCTCCACCTGTCTGCTTGCATGTTTGCTTGGGTTGTCATTCCAAAGCACACGTTGCATTTCCTCCCTCTAACACGTCTCCTCCACTTTGGTGCTTCTCTTTCTTCACTCTCTCTATCTTCTCTCTTTCCCTTAGTCTCTCTCTATATTTCTCTCACTAATTCTCTCTCAAAGTCTGAGCATGGTATAGCCAACGGCACCATCTTTGCTTTTCTCTTTTGTCGAACAACCACAGATTTGATTTGCAAACTCATCAAGTGAATTTCTCCTTTTTGTTTTCTCTTCATTTACAAAATTCTATCTGAGACTTTGTTCATTCCTGATTTAATTTCTTATGATGGTCTGCAAATTCTTCGAATATGGCTATTTGGTTTTCTTATTTATTTTTCGAATTTAGGGGTTGTGGATTTGTTTGTTAAATCCTCTAATTGTTTACTGATTCTACTAATTAGGGACTCTATTGTATTTAATATTCTTTGTTCTCATTGTGAAGAAGTGGGGATGTTAACGATCTGAAATGGTGAATGATGATTGACAATTAAAAAGAGAAGTAGAAGAGCCTAGAGAGACAGACAGAGAAGAGCATGGAGCAATGTGAGGAGAGAAAAAGATGTGGGGGAAAATTGAGTAAACTAATACACAGAAGAAGCATGAGACTTAAAAAAAAAAAACACACAAGGTAAGAGAGAGGTAAAAGGTGGACTCTTCAATGGCCCCTTGAATTACAAACCCCAAATAAAAAATAAAAATTGAGGCTTTTATTTTGGTACCCTTTTCCCCCCTTCACACAATTAATAGAGGACAGAGAAACAAGGGCAACAAGATTTTGATTTTTGAGGTTAGAGAGAGAACCATATGAATGAATGAAATGAATGCATGTGAATATGTGAGTGAAAATGAAAGAGGGTTAAGAAGAAAGATGTTGACCCAATTAATGTGTAAGGTTTTGATGATAATAATCCAAATGTACTAGTCAATATGTTGTGCTTGAGTTGTGTATTGAGACAGGATCCAGAAAATACTTGGAGCGGTTCGAATGAGTGTGGAGCATCAAAGTCAATACATATGCAAGGAATCCAGCTGATAACAAGAGCCTTAGGTTTTGTATGTGCATTATTATTTTAGATTCTTCTTAATATGCCAATTAGAAGGTTCTTGACTTAGCGTTTGCTTTGAATGGTTTTGAGGTACTTAGAACACTGCCTCAGAACAGTTCTGAGAAGTTAGGTTTACAGTGTTTTGAGGCCAAAAATAAAAAATGAGTTTCAAGGTTTTTAAAATGATTTTTAATTGTCAAATTTCATGAAATAATTGGGATTAATTTTCTGATGTCAGTTAAGTCTAAAATAGTTTCTCCCTTTATGAATAATATTGAGAGATTTAATCCTACTTTCTAGGGAAGAATGTTTACCAAGTAATTAATCATACTTTTTAAGGAATGGCTAAGATAGTGGCGAAATGTGGGGGAGTGACTGTTGAGTTGATCAGTTCAAAGAAGTGGTTTTCACTTCTTCCTATTCTTGCGTCACAAGCACTTAGTGGGATAATTGTTCTTCTTTCCCACTCACGCACATTTCTCTATTTAAGTTGCCTTTTTCCCTCAATGTTTTTTCAAGGTTTTCCAAGTGTTAAAAATTGTCTTTCTAAGTCAAAATTTTCTATGAGAACAACCTTCAAAGAGAGTGCTAAAATCAAGTCTTCAATACTGGCATAATAGGAATTGTATTGTACCTTACATTCGGCTTGTTTAGAAGCATTCAAGTAAGGTGTTGTTATCTCTTTTCCATCAGTGAGATAAGAGTTTGTCCAAGTCTTGGGAGACGTTGGACGTGGTGTCTGTAAGAGTTTGTCCAAGTCTAGGGAGATGTTCAACGTGGTGTATGTAACTAGGGTCTCGGGGTAGGCTAAGTTACCTGTGCGATTGTTGTATGTGTAACGTGTTCGACTCGTCTAGTGAAAGTGTTGCTGAAATCCTACAGTGGTAGGTCGTGGTTTTTACTCCTCAATTGGACCAGAGGTGGTTTTCCATGTAAAACCACTGTGGCTCCTTTATTATTTTCGCAATTAGCTTTGTTTCTGCTTCACTCTAAACATGCATTCCAAATAGTTTTTACGAGTGTTCTGAAACAATCGAAAAAGTTGGTAGGCACAATTCACCCCCCTCTTGTATCCTTGTGCGATTAAATCCAACAAGTGGTATCAGAGTAGAGTTCTCATACCTAGGTTCACTCCTTGAGAGATCCTTAAAAGATGAGTGCACCACAAGGAATTTTAGAGGGTTAATATATGACTCAACCACCATACTTCAATGGACAACATTACAACTGGTGGAATAATCGTATGGAGAATTACATTCAGGCTGATGGCGATGAGCTGTGGATGATCATTGAGAATGGTCCTTACATTCCAATGAAGACCACAGAAGATGGCAAGACCGCCCCTAAGAAGCCAAATGAGTTCGACTTAGATGACTTCAAAAAGATGGAGAAAAACGCTAGGGCTATGAAGGAACCAACCAGGTCAAACAGTCCAGGATCGAGCTATTAATGAGAAAATACGAGGTGTTAGAAATGAGCAATGAAGAGACGGTGATGGATATGTACGCTCGTTTTACCTACATCACCAATAAGCTGAAATCGTTGGGGAAATCCTTTACCACCGAAGAATTGGTAAGGAAGATCTTACAGTTTTTGCCTCAATCCTGGGAAACAAAAGTTACAGCCATCCAGGAAGCAAAGAAGATGAATGAGATCTCTTTGGATGAGCTCATTAGGAATCTTTAGACATACGAATTGAGGAAAAGCTCCCAGATGAAGGAAGAAACAAAGAAAGACTGAGGCCTTACTTTAAAGGCTGTGGAAAGTGATGATTCGGATTTGGATGATGAAGAAATGGCCATGATAACCCAGAAGTTCAAGAAATTCTTCAAAAAGGCTGAAGGGAACTTCAAGAAGGGAAGTACTAGCAAGCCAAGGAGCAGTGATCATGATCAGTCCTTGGGTTGCTTCAAATGTGGGAAATATGATCACATCATGAAGAATTGCCCCATGCGGAAGGAAGAACAAGGGTCAGAACAGTTCCGAAACCGTGGCAAGAGACCGCAACAAAGCAGCTCCGCAAGGCGTTTCACTAAGGCTATGATGGTAGCCTGGGGTGAGACTTCGGAGGAAGAAGACGGCTCTCGAGAAGAAGAAGCTGCAGTTGCCCTCATGGCTAGAAGTGAGTCCGAATCGAGCTTTGAACTCATCGAAATCTTGTCCCAACTCAAGGATAAGGTACGTGGTCTTAGGAAAGCTAAAGTTGAGAAATTATTGCTCACTTTAATGGATGGATGTGATGCAATAAATGCTTAGAATTGCATGCTTAAAGATGTTTGTTCCAAATTGAAAAAGGATGTTAAAATGCTTGAAAGGAACAAACAAGAACTTGAACGTGTGAATGAACTCCTCAAATGTGAAAAGTTTAAAGCAGATGAAAAGACCCCTACCTTATGTAAAGACCTTGACACGCTGAAGGACCTCATGAACACGAGAGAGAAGGTGCTTAACACTGATCTCTCAAGGCTAGAAAGTGAGTTCCTAGACCTAAAACTTAGGCTAGAATCCTTGGTGAGCGAAAACAACCAGGTGCTTGAAAAGGCCCATAAGGCCGAATCTGATCTTGCTCAGAACAAGTGCTAGAATAGTTCCTTAGAAGCGCTTAATTGGTTAAACACTTACCATAGCCGAAACAAAAAGGGACTAGGATTTGTGAATAGGCGTGTCATTAAACCAATAAACAAAAAATATGTTGGACTTTAAGAAAATATAATTTGTTTTCATTGTGGAAAGACTGGTCATTATCGGTATAGTTGCCCTTTGAGAAAAAGGCCTGTGGAGAAAACTCATTGTATGTTAAACGAATGTGGATCAAAAAAGGTGAGTTAACCTCCATGTCAAAGAAAATGGGACCCAAGTGGATCTTGGTTCCCAAGGCCAACACTTAGCTATTTTGCAGGCTAAAGTGAGAGGAGGCAACTAACTATGGTTCTTAGATAGTGGTTGCTCAATGTATATGATGGGAGACAGATCAAAGTTCCTCTCACTTACAGCCTTTGATAGAGGGAGTGTGGCATTTGGAAATGGCAAGTCTGGGAAAATTATCAATGTAAGTAAGATAGGTCAATCACTCTCTCGCTCTATTGATAATGTGTACTTAGTGGACGGTTTACAACATAATTTGCTAAGTGTGTCTCAATTGTGTGATAAAGGTAATCATGTTGGTTTCTCTTCAGATCAATGCTTGATTACCAATATCAAATCTGGTGATGTTGTGTTGAGAAGGAAGCGACACAACAATGTGTATAAAGAATGTGTTCTTTCACTTCCTCAAAATCATGTGACTTGTTTGAGTGCTCTTGATGATGATGTTATGCTTTGGCACGAGAGGCTAGGTCATGCAAGCCTTTCTCTTTTGAATAAACTCATTTCTAAGGACCTAGTAGTCGGACTACCTTCCATCAAGTACAATGATGACAAGGTATGCGATGCTTGTGCTAGAGGAAAATAAGTTAGGACTTCTTTAAAGTCAAAGGACTGTGTTAGCACTTCCCGACCTTTTGAACTCCTATATGCCGATTTGTGTGGTCTTATGAGGATCACAAATAGAGGTGAGAAGAGGTATGTGTTTGGTATAGTGGATGATTACTCTTGTTTCACTTGGACTCTATTTTTAGCATCGAAAGATGAATCATTTGAAAAGTTTCTTGTACTCCTTAAGAAAATTGAAAAGAGAGTAGGACACTCATTGGTAAGTCTTAAGTCTGACCATGGGAAGAATTCGAAAACTCGAACTTCATTGATTATTATAATGATCGTGCTGTTGATCACAATTTTTCTGCCCCCAGAACACCCTAATAGAACAGGGTGGTAGAGTGGAAAAATCATACTCTAGAGGATATGACTAGGACTATGCTTGTTGCTAGTGGTCTTCTTAGGAACTTTTGGGCAGAGGCGTTGAATACATCGTGTTATTTTATTAATAGATGCATGATCAGACCCATGCTTAACAAGACTCCTTATGAACTTTTCAAAGGACGAAAACCCAATATTAAGCACTTGAAGGTGTTTGGTTACAAATGCTATGTGCATAATGATGGAAAGGAACCCTTAGGAAAGTTCAACCCCAAAAGTGATGAAGCCATATTCTTAGGGTACTCCTCACACAGTAAGGCATACAAAGTGTTCAACAAAAGGACTTTGTGTATTGAGAAGAGTGTGCATGTATTGTTTAATAAGACTAACTCCTTGACTAACTATGATACACAGGATGAAGAGTTCAAACTTGGTCTTGTGAGAAAAGACATTTTGCTCACTCAAAGCTCCATAGTAGATAATGGTAAGGCTCCTGAAGGTGAACCAAGTCCTGGATCTGATAGTGTGGAAGGTGGGTAGGGAGCAAACCACTCAGGGGGAAGCATTGTTGAACCTGATTTGGAACAGAACCAGCCCACTCAACTCGATCCTTCTCAAACTAATTTGAGAACAAGCTCCAGAACAGATCCAAAATCTATTTCACCAAGTATCCAAGGGAGATTGAAAAATGTGTCTGAGGATCCATTTACTCCACGACCTTGGAAGCACCAGAGTTCACACCCCCTTGACCAGATTATGTCTGACATTGACACAGGGGTGCAAACTAGATCTAAACTTAGAAACTTTTGTGCCTTCTATGCTTTTTTATCTAACATTGATCTAAAAAATGTTCATGAAGCTCTTGCAGATTCTGACTGGGTTACTGCTATATAAGAGGAGCTTCATCAGTTCGAAAGGAACAAGGTTTGGCACCTCGAATCACGAGCTAAGGACATATCGATAATTGGTACCAAGTGGGTGTATGAGAACAAATTGGATGAGTTCGGAACAATCACTCTGAATAAGGCCAGGTTGGTGGTTCAGGGTTATAACCAAGAAGAGGGGATCGATTATGAGGAAACATTTGCACCTGTTGCAAGGATTGAGGCTATCCGCATTTTGGTGGCTTTGGCATCCCACATGGAAATCAAGCTATACCAAATGGACGTCAAAAGTGCCTCCCTCAACGGATACCTTAAGGAAGAGGTGTATGTAAGCCAAGCCCCCGCTTTTGAAAATCATGATTTGCCTAACCATGTATTTAAACTTGACAAAGCTCTTTGTGGTTTAAAACAAGCTCTTAGAGCTTCGTATGAACGCTTGTCAAAATTTTTAATCAATAATGGTTTTCAAAGGGGCAAGGTTGATAATATCTTGTTTCTCAAATCAAAAGGGAAACATTTGTTGATTATTCAAGTATATGTCGATGACATTATACTTGGTGTAACCAACAGTGATTTGTGTGATGAATTTTCAGAATTGATGAGGAGTGAGTTTGAGATTAGCAAAATGGGCTGGCTTAACTTTTTCTTAGGCTTGTAAATTAAGCAAACTTCAAATGGAACTATGATACATCAACAAAAATATGTCAAGGAATTAATTAAGAGGTTTGGAATGGAATCAGCTAAGCCCATAGACACACCCATCTCTCCTTCAACCAGGTTGGTTGTGGATGATGGGAGTCCTTCAGTTGAGGAGAAATCCTATAGGGACATGATAGGGTCGCTTCTATACCTAACTGCCAGTAGACCTGACATAGTTTTCAGTGTTGGCTTGTGTGTTCGTTTGCAGTCAAATCCTAAAGAAACACATTTAAAAGCTGTAAAACGAATTTTGAGATATTTGAAATACACCCTTGACTTAGCTTTATGGTATCCTCGAGGGCGCAATTTTGATCTCATTGGGTATGCAGATGCTGATTATGCTGGATGTTTGGTTGATAGAGAAAGCACCTCAGGTATGGCCAATTCTCTCGGACCCTGCTTGGTCTCTTGGGCAACCAAGAAACAGCACTTTGTTGCCATGTCCACAGCAGAAGCCGAGTATGTAGCGGTTGCTTCTTATTGTGCTCAACTGTTGTGGATACGGTAACAACTCAAGGACTTTTCTGTTGACGCAGGATGCATTCTCATATTTTATGATAACACGAGTGCAATTAACATTGCCAAAAACCCATGTCAATATAAAAGGACTAAGCATATTCTCATACGTCATTACTTTTTGAGAGACAATGTTAAAAAGGGCTTAATTTCAATGAATTTTTACGCCACAGATAAACAAATTGCTAACATCTTGACCAAGGCACTGAGTAGAGAGTAGTTTGAGAGGAATAGACTTGAATTAGGTAAGATTAAAAAGACTTGAGCATGCTTGTTTAACCCCCAATGATTGATTAGTTAAGGGTTTTTAGGCTAAGTAAATTGCTTCAATGGATGCATTCAATTCATGTGCTATTATTGGCATATGTGTGGAGTATAACATGCTGATACTCATTGAAGTCTAATGACATTACTCTTAGTGTCCTTTGTCACCAAACATTTAGCAGTAAGAACAGGCTCTAGGAAGACCTGACCACTATTTGTATCATATGCTGACCAAGTGGGGCTGCTGAAAATATGTTGGAAAATGAATTTTCATCCTTTATTGCATCTAACCTATAATTTGTAGCATACCTAATGCGTAATGATGTGTTGCATGCAAAAATTCTCTCTCTTCAAAAAGGGGCCGAAATAAAACTCTCTAAAACCCCCTCGTTTTTCGGTTAAAACATGTCAACATTAACTTCTCCACTTCTCTCTCCTATAAAACCATCCCTCCATCTCTCTCTCTTTTCCACAAAAGAAATCGACCTCCCCCTTCTTCTTTAAACGCACCAAAACCCTAATTTCATTACGCGTCTATTCTTCAAAATGACAAGAACTCGCGGTGACAAAGCATCATCCGAGCGTAAAACTTCCCACCTGCGTTCACTACGTAACCAATTATCAAGAAAAAGGGGAGCAAGTTAGACGAGTACCGCAATAGCATCACCGTCGTCTCCACCGGCAAACGAGGTCACCATGGGTATGGATATCACTCCCTCACCTTCTTTTTCTATTACTCCTTTCATTTTCGGGTTCTTGAAGAGTTTATACTTACAGTCAGTGAGCTTGAATCTTGATATGACACCCTCTGTAAACCTGATTACGGGGTAGGAGATGGTGGTTTATGACTCGGTTGTGGCTGAGTCAAGGATAGTAGGAAATCAGTCTTAGTCCATTGGAGAGTCTGTTGGTATGGTTGTTGAGAATGTTACTGAGGAACATGTTCTTAACAATGATTCGATTATGGTTGAGGACATTGATGAGGATGAACCAATCTTGTGATTCAAAAGGACTGTCCAGACCGTCCCCCAACCAGCGACTAAACCGGTTATCAAACTCCAAAGAAAGACTATAACCTCACCCAACGTACCCATCAATGTACCCGTACCACGACCCCGAACTCACAGTTCAGGTCCTCTCATTGTTTTGCCCTTTCCAGAAGATAGAGTTGAAAGCCCCATCAAGAAGAAAAAACCAGCTCTTAAATCCACCAAAACACCCACCAGACTAGCTCCATCCAAGAAACCTGCCCAAAAATGAGAGGCCACAGAACTGGTGTCAGAACTGGTTGAAGAATATGATGAACCAAAGAAAAAGAAAGTTAGGAAAAACATGACACTTGCTGAGAGGTACGACCATTTGCTTCAAAAATCTATGGTTCGGAGCAAGGTGGTTAAAGTGTCTTATTTTTAGGAACAGGGCCTTAGAGTGTTTTTAGAGAAGTTGGATGCACAGGGTTGGTTGGACTTGTTCACGAACACTAAAAGAGGTTGTTCTGTTTCAGAGTTGGCTGAGTTCTATGTGAACTGTGTTGTCACCAGTGGAGTGGTGACAAGCACAGTTAATAGTCATGAGCTACGATTTGATGCTAGTGATTTAGGTGAGTTGCTTGGGATGTCATCTGAAGGTTTTGATGTGTATGTACATGAGGACAATAGTGTATTTGGTGATGAGCGTTTGTTGGAATTGACCCGGAGACTAGCCCAAAAGCCCTATCTGACTGAGTCCCGGTCTGTGATAAAGGAAGAAATGATGCCATTGCATTGGTTGTTATTTTGGTTTGTGATTAAGAATATCATTCCTTGAGGTCAGGGACGCAACCTTGCTGACCCTATGGACATGTGTTACACAGATTTGTTGGATCGGGGTGTGAAAATTAACTTGCCCGCAATCATAATTAGCCATATTGGGAGAATTGCTAACACGTCCAAGGATCATGATATGGAGTATGGGTTCTTGCTGACTTCAGTATTTGAAAAGCTTGGGATTCCCTTACAGAAAAGAGTAGGCTTTCAGGTCAGTGATGAAATTGGACACAGTACCTTGATTGGGTGTGGTTTCAAGGTGATAAAAGGCAGTAGTGCAGGTTCAGAACTGGGGCCCCAAACACCCCTTGGCTCTGTTCCTAATGAGGCTTCCACCTCAAGTGCTTCTACGTTTGATACACTGCTACAGGACCAGCTTAATTTAAAGGGGGAGATAGCTGAAGTGAAGTAGGCACTTACAGAGGAAAAGGCTCTCAATGCGAAACGTCATGAGGATCTCCTAAGTGCCCTCTCTGCCCTTACGACCAAATTTACTTCTCCATCTTCCTCTACCTAATCTGTCCTTGTTCCCTGTTTCCAACATTAATGTTTATTTTGCTTTTGAACCACTTGGTTGTGCGTATGACTTGTGGTGGTTTGTGACTGTTCCTAGATGGTTTATGCATTTATGCTATGCCTTTGCTTGTTGAATGTGTTACTTGTTTGTGTGTGACTTGGATGGCCAATATCACTACTATACCATACACTTGAGTGTATCACTGTTATTTCTCGTATTATCGCTTTGGTGGTGATTGCATCCACACTGGATTCCAACTTCCGGCCTACTCACCCTTTTCGATGATATCAAAAGCGGGAAGACGAGTATGACCTCATTTCGATTGGTTTGCCTAGTTTTAAGTTGACCTCTTAACTCTTGCTCTCTCTCTTGTGTGGATTGCATAAACTTTGTTGGCACGAATGTATTTGGCACTTTTGTATTTTGCCCTGTCATTGATGATGACTAACGGTCATTTAGTTTGTCATCATCAAAAAGGGGGAAATTGTTGACCCAATTAATGTGTAAGGTTTTGATGATAATAATCCAAATATACTAGTCAATATGCTGTGCTTGAGTTGTGTGTTGAGACAGGATCCGAAAAATACTTGGAGCGGTTCGAATGAGTATGGAGCATCAAAGTCAATACATATGCAAGGAGTCCAATTGATAACAAGATTTTTAGGTTTTGTACGTACTTTATTCTTTTAAATTCTTGTTAATATATCAATTAGAAGGTCCTTGACTTAGCGTTTGCTTTGAATGGTTTTGAGGTATCTCAGACCAGTTCTGAGAAGTCAGGTCTGCAGTGTTTTGAGGCCAAAAATAAAAAACGAGTTTCAAGGTTTTTAAAATGATTTTTGACTGTCGAATTTCATGAAATAATTGGGATTAATTTTCTTGATGTTAGTTGAGTCTAAAACGGTTTCTCCCTTCGTAAATAATGTCGAGAGATTTAATCCTACTTTTTAGGGAAGAATGTTTACCTAGCAATTAATCCTACTTTTTAGGGAGTAGCTAAGATAGTGGAGAAATGTGGGGGATTGACTGCTGGAGTTGATCAGTTCAAAGAAGTGGTTTTCACTTCCTTCTATTCTTGCGCCACAAGCACTTAGTGGGATAATTGTTCTTACACACATTCCTCTATTTAAGTTTTCTTTTTTCCTCAGTGTTTTTTCAAGGTTTTTCAAGGTTTTCCAAGTGTTAAAAATTGTCTTTGTGAGTCAGAATTTTCTGTAAGAAAAACTTTCAAAGAGAGTGCTAAAATCGAGTCTTCAATATTGGCATAATATGAATTGTATTATACCTTACATTCAGCTTGTTTAGAAGCATTCAAGTAAGGTGTTGTTATCTCTTTTCCATCAGTGAGATAAGAGTTTGTCCAAGTCTTAGGAGACGTTGGACATGGTGTCTGTAAGAGTTTGTCCAAATCTTGGGAGGCGTTGGACGTGGTGTTTGTAACTAGGGGCTCAGGGTAGACTAAGTTACGTGCGTGATTGTTACGTGTGTAATGTGTTCGGCCCGTCTGGTGAAACTATTGCTGAAATCCTACAGTGGTACGCGTGGTTTTTACTCCTTAATTGGGCCAGAGGTAGTTTTCCATGTAAAACAACTGTGTCTCCTTTATTATTTCCGTAATTAGCTTTATTTCTGCTTCACTCTAAACACGCATTCCAAACAGTTTTCACGAGTGTTCTGAAACAATCGAAAAAGTTGGTAAGCTCAATTCACCCCCCTCTTGTGTCCTTGTGTGATTAAATCCAACAAAAGAGAACAGGGGGAAGGGGTTGTTTTTGTTCTGTTTACACCATCTACTCTGTTTTTGGTTTTTTTTTTATTTATGTTCAGTGATTTTTTTTCCTGGTGCTTCTGCCATGATCTAGCATTGTACTTGCATGTCAAAAGAGCATCCCTCATGTTAATTGGTAGATTTACTGCAACTTTAGTTACCGTGCCTATGAGGGCATAATAGAAAAGTGTCAGATTCTAAGTTAATTGCTTTTTGCTTGATAAACTGGAAGATCAGGGTAAAAAAAGATATGTATCCCTACATGATGATATCCATACGTTAGAGTGAAAAACTATGCTCAGGTGGATATCAAGAACTCCATGTTACAATATGCTGCATACCCCTTCGATATGCATATCAATAATTACAAACCCTATTAATATCAATATTCAACTTGCTCATAAATTATCTGCATCTTGCAGAATGATTTCTTCCCTCCACAGATGTCGTATTGATGTTCAACTTAAAGGCTCCTCGGGATCAACCACGGTAGTGATATTTGGAGCCAAAGCAGAAAAACTATTCTCAACAACAGCCATCAGTTTAATGGAGCACACAAACAAGGTATCATCTTACTATATCCACATTTAAACATTGGTGAAGCTTGGCTACCTGCGTGTCCTGCCCTCCAATTCTATCTTCTTCTTCTTCCCCCCCCCCCCTCCTTCATTTCATGTGCAAAAAGGTGGATTACCACATTGCATTTTTTTTTTCCCCCCTTTGCACGTGCCACTTACACTTCTGCTTCTCTACTTCTATATCTTAATACTTATTTTCTTTTATCTCCCATTTTTCTCTTGGTGTTGGCTATCAATCTCAATTAACCAGATTGCATTTTTCTTAGCTTCCACTTTTCTATTTTCATCCTTTTTTTTGGTCTAATAAAATAACAAAAAGATAAGAGAGCCTAAGTCATAAAACATGAAAAATAAATAATGCTGGTTTTACTTACTGGTGAAACCCTTTAGTGATTGGTAGATCCTAAATAGGTATTTTATTCACTTTTTATACTGAATTATATTTTTACTTACTGGTGAAACCCTTTAGTGATTTGTTGCTCCTAAATAGGTATTTCATTTACTTTTTATGCTGAATTATATTACAAATAAAATTCATGATCAATGTTCTCAGTAATGTCCTAGAATAATTTAATTTTGTAATGTATTGATACTTTTGCTTACAGTGATATTAATACTACTTCAACATCCAAGATAACTTTTTACCATTTGCAGGATGGCTTAGTCGACATACAATGTTTACATAATTTTGCTTCTGGAGAAGAGCTTATGTTCATCATAAAAGCATCTCGCCATGAATACTGAGGAGAAATAGTAGTAAAATTTAGTATTATATCTGCGTGCGCCGAAACAGCGAGCCCTTAAACTAAATGCAAGTATAAAGTCTGCGAAGTTGCCTATCCACTTGTACATATCAGCTTGAACTCTTAGAACATGCATGAAGATGAACCAGTTCTAACATAATAGACTTTTGGCAAACTCAAGATGCATTTTGCGTGCAAGGAGCGTGCATCAAAGCTGGTTCAAGTAGCTTCAACAAAAATATCTATCTTTTGGTATGAAAAGGCAGCTAAAAATGCAACTTCTGCATATCCTTAGAGGTTTCTAGGGCATCAGCAACAAGTAAAATAAGTTTTTTTGGGGGCCAAGGGTAAAAAAAAAGTATTGTCTTAATGTAAGTTACACTCTTTGCTTTCTATATATATATATATATATATATATATATATATATATAAGTATAGGTTTGTTTTTATCTTAACCTTTTGAATATTTGGAGCATATACTTTGATGAAAACCGCATATCATACACATTTATTACATCTTAATCATGGCCTTGCACTGGCACTACCTACTAGTTTCTTCCTCAGAAAAGGCAGTAAATCATTAGAAAAATTTTACTTGTAACTTTCATTTTCGTATTTTTTTTTTTTTAATTTGAAGCCATTTATATAAAATAGACAATAATAATAATGGTGTCAGGCTTCGTGTCATAACCTTATGTTTTCAAAAATCAATCAAGCATCACCGTATCCTTATCACGTTGTATCCGCGTCACGTGTCCGAGTCCACAATCCACCTTTATCAAAGCTAGAAATAACATGCATTGTTGATTCATTATGAAAACTTGTCTGCCTGATCAAAACGGAACTGATACAGTTCCATTTCTACCCCAGCTGACAATATCATCCAAACAAGCTGACAGTATATATAGGCTGGATCACTCTGGCAATCAAAAGCCTTAGGTAAGGTGTCTGGCATTACATAAGTAACCATCTTGTTTTCTGCTTTGAACCATCCAAAGGCAATTCTCATAACTATGAACTGAAGCATAACATACCTGAATGTTGCCCAACTCAAAATTGAACCAACATGCTCTAAATCCAATCAAGACATAATACAAATCCAATCTCATTAAGACCAGCAACAGAAACACCCAGTTGCAAAGCACTTCTCTGTACCCGGACGTTTAAATCTGCACTTGCATTCAAGGCTCCAGGCATGGACTAAAATCTCATGCAAATTACACATGCACACCCACTGACGAAATGAAGAATCCTAGGGATTGCACAAAAAAGCACAGATAAATCTAGCTATGATGACACAAGTTAATAAAACAAGAACGTCAAAAGACCTGTGTCAGCAGCACAATTTGAGGTCTTTCAGATCGAAAATTCAGCATTTGAACTCTCCAGGGTATTAATCCAAGCAAAACATAATACCAGCCAATCTCATTAAGACCAGTCGTAAGATAGCCAGTTATAAGGCAAATCTCTGTACCTGGATGTTTAAATCTGCACCAACATTAAAACCTATAGATAGACACCAAAATCTCATTCACATAACAAATACATCCACTGACGAGGTATACACATCTCATGAAACAAGTACAGCTATCTGGCTGTGACAATACGAGTTTATAAAACAGAAACATGAAAAGATCCGTGTTAGTGACCATCGTTTGCCGCCTGCCAGAGACCTAACAACCCTTTAGGTGTTTTTAACTCTCCAGGGGATTCATCACATGTCCGATAAACAGCACAACACCGGTCATATCTTCTCGAATCAGGAATATAAAGGGATGATCAGCCACAAAGTCTAGTTGTTGTGCAATGGTGAAGCTTCTTAAAGCTATCACACCAGCAGAGGCAGCAGCAGCTTCTGTTCCCTCCTCATTGATTTCAATGAAAGATTTGTGGAAGATGCTTGAAACATATAGATTTTGAGCAACAGGAGAGTCCACCATTTCAGTGAGTCCACCCCTAGAGAATGGCAATTCAACGCCTAAGCCCTTCAGAACATTGGAAGCTTCAAACCCAAAGGACATCTTGAACCTTGGAAGCTTAAAATCACCCACCTTAACTCGGTCATGTGGATGATGTTGATCAAGGAAACCAGATTGGGAACTGATTTCCTCAACCAAGGCAGGCAGGCCATCTTTTGCATCTGGAAGATAGAAATACATAGAAAAACTTCTTTTGTCCTCTCCCTGCTTGTATGGTAAACGAAGGACTTTGAAACCATCAAATGCTCTTATGAACTGTTTCTTCTTGCTGGTCATGTAATGCACCTTAACAAGGCTACCGTTAAGTAGATGGAAATCATCTTCTTTTGTTTGTGATGCATCAAACTTGTCATTCCAGGCACCTTTGAAATAGATGGCATTTGCAAAGATTAGCCTGGTCGTATTATCAACTGATCCAGGGGGCAGTACTTCCTTAATAAGGCCGCTTGTCTCCTTTTCAGCCCACGAATTAACTTCATAGGTCACTTCAGCTGCCTTCACAGCATAAATAAACACCATTGTCATGTCATAACTACGTTCATTATATGGTTGCTCAAATATTCAGATCCATGCCACTTGCTGCAGCTTAAATCACAATAATGTATTTCCATCTCATAATGAATGCAGCCAAGTAAAAGTCACAAAATAAACAAAGGGCTATTAGAAAGGACCCCTCCCCCCTTTCCATGTACACACATGCAAAAATTAAAGGGAAAGAAAAGACAAGAAACCACCCCCCCCCCCCCCCCCCCAAGAAGGCTCCAACTCCCCCAGCCCATTTTCCCATAGCAACCCCATTTTTCTCTTACGCACTTTCCATGACTACTAATACAGTAAAATGCCAGCACAGATGACAGAACAATTAAAGAAGCCAAAAGGCTCCAGCTCTGCCACCCATTTTCCCATGGGAACCCCATTTTTGTCTTAGGGGCTTTCCATGACTACTACTACAGCTAAAATGCCAGCACAGAACAATCAAATAAGACCAAAAGGTTCCAAGTCTCCCAGCCCATTTTCCCAAGGCAACCCCATTTTTCTCTTATGCACTTTCCATGATTACTACTACAGATAAAATGGCAGCACAGAACAATTAAATAAGACCAAAGTTCAGCCTGTTTATTTTGTTCACAAGCTCCTCATATTAAAGTAAGGTTCTATTGTAGAGATGGGTGACTAAAGAGAGAAATATGTAGGTGGAACCCTAACACTGGTGAGAGCATCACCAAACACTGTCCATCCAAACCCAGGGAATACAGAGATAAAAGGGGGGGGAAATTTTGGATGGTGAGATGAAATGGCAGGCTGGCAACTGGGGCAAAAAACAGAGAAATGGAGAGTGATAAGAAAGCAAGCAAGACTCCTTGCTGGCATCTCTGAGGGATAGAGTTCCCCCAGGGGGGGGGGATAGCATTCATCATATTTCTTTTTTTCATTTGAGTAAGTGTACCTCATTGCACTCAAAATATGGGACAGCGGAGGGGATTAAGTGAAAAGTAAATGTAACAAAGGAAAAGGACTAATGAAAGGTTGCATAAAAAGTTGATGGCTGAGATGAAGAACAAGACCAGAATAAAAGCTGCTCATAAATGCTGGTGGTTCTGTGCTAAAGACCACAGACAGACAGGGGGAAGAAGCAAGAAAGATAAGTAAGAGAGCTGCACATGCACTGACAGTTTGCACCCAATGCAGACACACACCAGTTGAAATGGACTGCAATTCCTGCACGAAGGAAGAGTAGTAGCTATATAAAATAATTAAATCATAAGAAGAGGAATAAATGCTGATAAAGATCCTAATCATCATAACGCTTCTTTCAACAAGTGGGTTCTTTTTTGAAAAAAAGAAAAAAAATTAAAGGACAAGCATGTCATCACGCTATTGGATGGGTGATACTGATAATGCATATATAATAGTGACTATCTACGTTACCTCAGGAGTCAGGACTCATACCCAACCTGATTCCCGACGCTCCAACTGCTAGCTTTTTCCAAGCAACATGAGGTTACATAGTTGGTGCTCATGATAAGTTCAAAGAAGCAAAACATGTGCATCATAGCTCGTAGCTGCATCTGATTCTCTTATGATGATTCTATAATGACCAAAATCCTACATATTCGTGTCCTTTGTGGTTGAAATGTGTGATCATGCTAAAAGCAAATCAACATACATCTTTCCTATTTTAAAATATTTATTGATCCTTTGGGTCTATAGGCAGGGCAGGAGGCTGCAAAAGCAAGTGCATTGAACAATCATAATACTCTTTGAAGAACCATTAACCCGACCAAGTTGTTCAAGAACAAATATGGAGAACCCCAAAATTGATATTTAAGGATATCACTCTGGTAAAGAACGTAAGCACCAGAATAAGAATGTCCAACACATTCTCCACCTTAAGTCATTATCATTAATCGCAGCCAGTTACTAACATTGCAATCAGCGATCAATTCCATGTATAGTAATTATGTACAGAATAAGTAGCACTACACAAAAACGACACAAGCTGTATAGCTTGTATTTATTGGATGATGACAATCAACTAATAGAAATGAGTTGATATTAAGCATTGTTATAGCACAAACCAAAGTTTGTACCCTCCCCCCCCCCCCCCAAAAAAGCATACGAAAGTTGAAATACTGTCCCTGAAAAGAGAACTGAAATACTTGGCAGGCTTATAACTATGATGACTGAAAAGCACACCTTAGAATGAGGGCACCTCGAATTCCACAGACGAAGAAACCAAATTTAATGCTTACAGTAATCAATCCAACCAGTTCACATATCCGAATCCTCTAGCAGGTATTGCCACAACAAGAAAATTCCACATAAATTCATTAAGTTATGCAGATTCAATGCAGAACTTGTATAATAATATGAACCAAAAAAGAACCCTGAAACTCATGCTGTCATGTAGGTGAATCTCCATATAATATCATGAGAACAAATTTTAGGCAAATTAACTAACTTAAAGCTCAAGAAGCCAAAGTCTTGATTTTCATCATTTCATGAAGTCAAGTCAGATTTCCAGTGAATTGAGCACTTAAACACTAACAAGTAACCTGGCACTTTCCACTATAGCAATCCTGACAATCATAATCCCACAAAGAAAATTCATAGACACCAAAATACAAACCATCTCTTAGTCACAATAAGAAGAGATTAGTACATCTCATGTAGACTGTTGCCGGACAAAACATATGAAACTTTACAAATGTTGATTCATCCAAAAGTGAGCAAGCATGTTCAGCACTTAAAGTCACCACACAAGATTTTAGGAAGAATTAGAGATGGTATGCTTCAAGTATCAATATACAACATTACAGGATGGGATGTGGTATATTAACCTTCATGAAGAAGAATATTTAAAATGCAGAGTGTATGAGGTTGCAAGAAGCACCTCCGAAGGGGGGAAGAAGTAGCAAATCAACGTGGAGAAAGTGAAGGAAATTATGCAAAAGAAAGGACATCTCATGAATCATGTCAGGAGAATGTCAAGAAAAGAGTATCTCCCACATAGCTTGTCAAAGAGAAGAAACAAACCAATTGACATGGGTATGAATGATGAAAAATCAGAAAGTACCCAAGTCTCCATTCAAGAAGGATGTCTTTTCTTAGATAAACAAGATCAAGAATTTCCTGATCAGCCTATACAGCAAGAAGTAATTTCTCCACTATCCCAAGAGGATATTCCAGTTTCTCCATGGATATACAAAAGGCGACTCCCCTGTTTGAAGGAAACAGCTTCTGAAGATGATCCCAAGCCTTTACACACACTCCAAGAGGACATTCCAGCAAGTGAGGAAGAGTTCAACAAGCCACAAGTTGCACAATGACACATAAAGATCAAGATCAAGAGATACAGAAAATCATGGAAGAAAAAGATAGGTTGGAGAAAAAGTTCCCATTTAAATGCTCCACATTTTGTAATTCTCCCCATTGCATTGAATATGGGTAGCCTCAAACATGTGTAAAAAACAAGTGTTCCATACTAAGCAAAAAACAAGCATTCCATACTAAGCCTCCATAATAGATCCCTCTTCTAATAGTCCTCCTTTTATCCAATCTTAGTTTAAAACAACACGAGGCGCACCAAGGCACGAGCCTTCAGGCAAAGGTGCACGCATCACATACTTGAGACGCACTTTTATACAAAAATTCTTGGAATTTATTTAAAAGACATAATTTTCCCAAAGGAGTTATATAGTTGCATCAATATAGGAATTTGATATCAATATAAGTTGTTAGAATGTCAAAAATGTCACAAAATAGTTCAGAATACAATAAAACAATATCTTAAATCATTTAAATGCAAATCAACATGGTATTAAGCATCAAACATTCTGGAAATTTATAAAGAGTTACCACGAAAATAACAACAAACCAATAATAATAATGTTCTGAAATATATTTTGTTTTAGGATATAGCTCCCTAACCTAACATCCCCAAAAAAAAAATTAAAAAGAAAAACGCAACTCTGTGATACTAAGGACCTATTTGGTAAACAGCTGTTAGCTGTTTGTATTAACTGTTAGAGTTAGCTGTTTGTATTAGCAATTTGAATTAGCTGTTTATTGGAAAACTGTTTAGTAAAATTAGCTCTTTTTGATAAAGTTGTGAGACAGAAAGTTAATTCTTCAAAAAGTTCTTCCAAAAAGCTTATGGAATTAACTTTTTCAAATTAGCTTTTTGGATCTAAAAAGCTCTTCTAAAAAGCTCTTTCACCAAACACCCAAATTAGCTTTTTTATTTGATCAAACAGCTCTTTTTGATCAAAAAAGCTCTTTTTGGTCAAAAAACTGTATGCCAAACACCCCCTAAGAGTGGCGGCAGAAGGGCTCAAAACAGAACAGAATGCATCAGGCACTCAGAGTGGCAAATAACTCTGTCAACCACCACCAGCAGCCACCAACACGTGCTTAGACACCGACCATCTGAGTCGCCATGCCAAGTTGACCATCTGAGTCGCCACCCCAAGTCGACCAACAGCCCTCAACTTCCAACACTTAACTCCATAAATTGACCCTTTAATTTTCAGATCTAGGGTTTTTGAATAAAACCCTAGATCTGACATTAATGTCAATTGATCGAGTTTGAGACACAATCAACACAGAATACATGCACGAATGACAATTTATCATACTAATATACAGGTAACTTTGCTCAAATTCTCGAATTTCAGTGAAATTCCACAAGGTGCACAAAGCGCGTCTACCATTGAGGAGCACAGAGGTGCAAGCCTTGGCTCCGCCTAGTGGAGTCGCTGCACGTAGGTCCAAGTGAAACGACGAGGGTTGCGCCTCTCGCCTAGGCATGCCTCAACAGTGCTTTTTAAAACTAAGATTCCAATCAACTACTCCTATCTTCCAAACCTCAAAATATTCCAACATTAGAATCAGAGCAACCACCCAAAATTAATTTCCCAACATAGGATCAAGTCTTTATTGCAATTTAATACATCATAGGATGACTTCTTATCTAATAAGTACAAGAATTTCTCCTTTTCGTTGGAAAGGATAGCACCATAAAATTCCTTAACAAATGTATATAGATAGATGAGTTAAATAGTCCCGGCAGATGACAGAGAATATCCTTCTTCACAGCTGATTTCAGCATTGTGAATCAATGATAGGTAAGATCTCCACAGCCTTGAGGGTTTGCCAGAAAGCCCATTTCCACATTTCTCTTTTTTTTTTTTTGGATAATGAAAAAAGGAAGAAGAAATGAACATGGGCATTCTTCGAAACCCATTTCTATGTGAATCAGAGGACAAGTACAGCAAGGCAGATTCATTTCCTTCCAAAATGTTCTCAAGCTATCAACAATCAAAGCAGTGCCCCTTGTAAGCATATAAGGGATTCTCTATAAGCAAATCAACCCCAGTGAAAAAGTGCAATAACAATGCAACATCTGATTGTGAAGGAGGAAAAGAGAGGGGGGGGATCTCACTTTGTTGAGAAAATCGACTTGATTAAAAGCAGCCTTGTAGACATCATCCACAACCTGCTTGAAGGTAGATTTAAGGGGAAGGGTTTGGTCAACCCACAACCCATTTGCGGAACTCAGCTTGGGGCCGCCGGCGGGACTACCGTCGGCGAAAACGATGGCAACGAGCTCTGACGAGAGCTTGTTAAGGTCGTCGGAAGACTTAGACCTCAAAAACGACAGCACTTGTTCGCGGGTCGGACAGCTTGACCCGGAGGCGATCAAGCTCAGCAGGACATGAAGCGATGCTGGGGAAAATACCAAGTTGGTGCTCTTTGCCTCGATCGAGGCTACGTGCTTGGCAATGCTCAGTGAGACGTCGGTTTGATCGGCGATTGCTTGACGGAGGTCCATGTCTGTCAAAGTGTGAGTGAGAGAGAGAGAGAGCGCCAGACAGAAGGGAAGAGACTGTTTTGCGTGGTATTGATGTTGGCCATCATACTCGCCACCGGTGGAAGCCTAGTTTAACTCGTACTAGTCGATCGTGGCTTGCGACGCACACGCCACGCGGCTTCAAACTCTTCGAGTGTAAATGCTTAAAAAATCGCATTTCCTACGTTAGAAGCTGACTTACAATCAAGGCTGCTGGAACCGAATAAGGCTATATTCTATAGTAAAAGTTGGAGTAAAAATTAGTTATTTATAGTAGTTAAAATATTATAGATTATTATTTAAAAGTATTTATAAAAGTTATGGATGATGTAATAGTTAAAAATTTATATAGTATTTTTAAAAGTAGAGGTAGATTTATTTGTATTGGAGAAGTGTTCATGAACACCCCCTCTTTCAAAAAAATAAAATAAAAAATTCTAATAAGTTATTTTTAATGGAGTTAAATTGGTATATGCGGAAATCTCTAAATTAAATCCAAAAAATTACAGATACTATTTAAATATATTCAATCCATATATTGATATTTTTAATTTATTTAAATATCAAAAGTATAGTTATAAAGTTGGAATTTGATAGAAAAGTAAAATTAAATTAAATGTACCCAAGTTCAAATTTTTCTCTTTCCCCCATCTTATCTAGAATTTACACTTTAAACTCAATCTAATTTTAATTTCTTTAATTTTCTTTTAGCTTTATTATTTATTTTTTTCGATGATTTAGTTGCAATGTATTCTTGGTGCAAACATCTCTTTCACTTGGCGCTAATGATTGATTTGAACTTGATGTTATTTTTTCCCTTTTGGTGCAATTAATTGATGCATATTATTTTTTACAGTTGTATTTTATGTTTGACATGTTAATTTCATGTTTCCTTTTTTTTCATTTTATTGCTTTGCGCTGATGAGTTGTCTTTTGTAACAAACGGCTTTAGTAAATGCTAGGTAATCGTAATGCTCTGCAATTTTAATGCAATCTATGTATTAAATTCAAAATATAACAAACTGCAAAGAATAAGCATAGTAATAGATGTATCATGGTTTTTTTTTCTTTGGAATAAAAAGTGGGGTATTGTTTGTACCAAACATATAATATTTTAATATACCCCTTTATGCTTATTTTATGCTTGAATAAATATTAAATTAGGATATTTATTTTATTTTATTTTATTTTGCAGGTTATGAAATAAATCCGAAAAATTACGAAAAAAATAATAAAATACCGGAAAAATGAATTGAGTCAAAGTACTGAAACTCAACCAAGGTCCAAATCTGAGAGCCAAGGCATTGAATCAGAAAAAAGAAAATTCATAGTCCATTTCTCCATTCAACCCAACCCTTATCAAGTCTTCCATTCACTCTCACATGCCTTGCCCATGACTAACCCCCTGCCCCCTTTATTCATTCTCTCTCCTCTCTCACTGCATTGCTCGATATTTCAGCCTTCAGCTCCATTCTTCTCTCTTTCTTCAACCAATCCAGAAAACAATCTCTTAATTTTCTGCACCTTGCTCGCCCATAACCTGCCATTAATGGTAAAATTCGTTCAGAAGAATTCCTTGCTAAGTTGCCTGTTCAAGGGAGATGAGAAGGCCCGAAGGTGACCCAACGACTCCATTCCTTAAATCGTGCACAGTGGGTAGCAAAGAATCCGCCAAGTCCAGATTTTGTGGAGTCAAAGAACGGTTAGAAGGAGGCAAATTTATGTATAAATAGAGGGGAAATTTTAAGTGTTGGGCATCAAATTTTGTCAGCAATCAATCATTAGCCTTAGTTCAATTGAAAATTAGCTCTCCAATTGTTTTCATCCCTCTATTTCAAATTTTAGTAGTTCTTGGGCTCCTCTTTATTGTTGGTTCAAGAGCCCGGGCAGCCATTGTCGCACTTTTATAAGTTGTTAAATGCTAATTTATCATATTTCTGTATTGATATTACCATTTATGCCAAATTATTTTGAGTCTTTTGCGTCAACCATCAACAGTTGGCCTGCTCTGTCTTTTGCTTCGCACGCTCTGTTTTTCCAAATTCCAGTTGCCTCGATTTTTAATTTAGCCCAATTTGATTGTTTTCTTTTTTTTGTCACTTTACCTTTTCCTTTTGTTTTTTTTTGGGGGGACAAAACGTACGTGCTTTAGCCTGGCAGTGCACTTCAGTAGGCTTCTTTTACTTTATCATATGCACAACATGACAAAAGTAGCAGGTTGCCTTGTTTCTATTGGCCACATCTAATTTAGATTTATTTGGTTTTTGCTAAATAGAATACTACTAGTGCTATTTTCAAATTTTTGTTTAATGTAATTTCACCCTTCTCCTTCTTCTTTCACTTTTATTATTTACGCTGATCCTTTGCATTAATTGCCCCTACTGTGTTCTATAAATTTAGTTTTTCTGCAATATTCTAATTATCATAGGTAAGGTTTTGATGGCTTAGGTTGATTTAACTTTTACTAGATAATCATCAGTAGTGCCATCATTTTGTTTCACCTTCATTTTTATTTATTTATTTATTTATTTATTCTTACCCTATTTATTGGTGTAGAATAAATCGTAGTATAAGTTTAGCCGTCAATTTTGTTTAATAAGTTTGATTATTAAAAGCTAAGCTAGTTGATTGGTTAATTTAATACTTTCATCTTCGTGGGAACGACCTATATTCACCGGACCATACTACAAGTTAGACACCGTACGCTTGCGGTTACACTTTTTACATCAAGAAGTTTTTGGCGCCTTTGTCGAGGATGGTACGTATTCAATCAATCACTTTTCAGTACTTTGCTATTTTTGTCAATATTGGTGTCTTTTATTAGTTTCTGTGCTCTATTTATTATTTTTTATTTATTATTTCCTCACTTTATTTGAGTAGTTTTTATTTAGATCACTTTAATTTATTTTCTTATGTTTAAAAAAAAGACCAAAAATATGATTGTGGGACTTGAATGATTGTTTGGGATAGGAAGCCTAAAAGAAGAAGACTGATGAGGATCGAACCTGAACCTAAACCTGAACCTGAAAAAATGGCTGGACAAGAAAGAGATGAAAAGGCCTTGAATGATATCTTTTACCCTCAGCGTTTAACCTTACCTTCATGCTTTAATCTATCTGCCTTAGGTACTAATGTGAACCTGAAACTGGAACCACATTATGTTCAGATGCTTCCTAAATTCACTGGACTTGAAGATGCCTATTTATTTTTAAGTGAAGTTGAAGAAGTATGCAATATGATACATTTTCATAATGTGAATACTGATGTGGTTAAACTGAGATTGGTTCCTTTCGCTTTAAAAGATAATGCTAAGAGATGGATGTATAGTTTGTCTGCTAACTCTATTTCGAATTGGAATGATTTCGTTAAAGTTTTCTTACGAAAATATTTTCCTAATGGCAAAACCGTTAAACTAAGGAATGAAATAAATCAGTTTATTCAATTTGATAAGGAATCTTTTTGGGGGTACATAGAAAGATTTAAGAGCTTGTTATCCCAGTATCCCCGCCATGGTCTGGAACAGTGGCGTTTACGTCAAATTGTGTACGAGGGTCTGGACCAACAAACTAAGACCATGCTAGAATCTATGTATCAAGGTAGATTCCTATCCAAGAGTCATACCACAGCTTGAGAATTCTTAGAGGACTTAGCTGAAAAGACAATGAAGTGGGAGACCACTAGAGATGATAGCCTTAGTTCTAGAATTGCCAGTGCTAAGGGGGTTTGCATGCAGTCTCAAACTTGAACCATATAGAGTCTAGATCTACAGCTTTAGAGAACCAGTTAAAAGGGTTGACTATTCAGCAACCTCAAGTCTTTCAAAGTGCTACCATTACATGTTCTCACTGTCAATCCCCAGACTATACCTTGAGTGCTTGTCCCCACTATGCTCATTAATTATTAACTAGAATTGAGCAAGTGAACATGGCCTACCAAAGGCCAAGAAACGATCTGTTTGCACCAATATACAATCCAGGGTGGCGAAATCACCCAAATATCCTTGAGCCAAGGCCAGAACTTAGGAGGTCCTAGCACACAGACCGGAATGTTTCCTGGAAACACTTCTATCTAGCCATATCAAGCACCTAGGCTACCTCCGCCCTCTGTTGCCTACACTCAATCACCTCCTGGCTATAATGAGATTAAGAAAAGATTCAACAATTTAGAAAGATAACAAAATAGTCTAAAGAAGGTAATGAGGACCATGGCAGAACAGTTATCTCAACTGGTCTCAGCCAATAGGGAAAAAGGAACATTTTCTAGTCAGACAGAGCCAAACCCGAATGTAGGTTCTTCCTCAATGCGCCCACCAGTCCAGGATAATGTGAAAAGGGTTAATACAATAATTTCACTTAGGTCAAGATGTTTAATTGATCATAACCTAAAAGACCTTATGGATGCTCCTGTTCAGTTCTCTCCATCTCTATCTCCACCATCTCCCCCTAATAATGATTCTACTTCTAGGGATGCTACTGATGGCACCCCAATTAACCCTTCTTGACCTACTAACTTAGTTGACCTTGAAGAGACTAAGCAAGATGAATCCAAGAAGGAAGATGATACATCTCAACCTTCGACTGTTGAGAGAGCTCATAAGCCCACTACACCCTTTCCTAATAGCCTAAGGAATAAGGACCAGATACATGTTGATAAGATTAGAGAGACTTCTCCCAAGCCAAAATCAACCCTTCTAGATGCTATTTAGCAGATGCCTCCTTATGCCAAGTTCATGAAAGAGTTATGCACCACTAAAAGAATGACCAATGTCCCTAAGAAGGCTTTCTTAGCCTCAAATGTGAGCTCAATTATCTCACGTCAAATTCCAGCTAAATACAAAGACCCTGGTTGCCCTACCATTTCCATAGTCATAGGGGGACCAGACTATTCATAGAGCAATGTTGGATTTAGGGGCCAGTGTTAATTTGCTTCCATACTCGGTGTATGAGAGGCTGGGATTGGGAGAGTTAAAACCCACTAGAATGATTTTCCAGTTAGCCGACCACTCCACTAGAGCTCCCAAGGGAGTAGTTGAGGATGTTTTGATTAAAGTGGACAAGTTTATATATCTTGTGGATTTTGTTGTGCTGGAAACCGAGTCTGTTGCTTACTCTGAAACCCAAATACCTGTCATTCTTGGTCAACCTTTCCTAACTACTTCTAATGCTTTGATCAATTGTAGGAATGGTATACTAAAGTTGTCTTTTGGAAACATGACTGTTGAGTTGAATATCTTTAATTTGCAAAGACAACCTACCATGTTTGATGAGTTTGATACTGTTAATTGGCTTGATGTGTATGCTTGTGATGACTCATATGCTGATGGTTTGATTGATAATGATATATGTGATAAGACTGATCCCCTCTCCCCTGATTCTTCTGATTTCCCTTCTTTTGCACATACTCCTGATCCCGTATTAGAGTTGAAGCCTTTGCGTGATTCTCTTAAGTATGTCTTTTTGGGTCCTAATGAGACTTTTCATGTGATTATTACATCTGACCTAATTGAGGTCCAAGAGAATAAATTGTTGAAAGTACTTAGGGAACACAAAGAGGCCATAGGGTGGACCTTAGGTGACATTAAAGGTATTAGCCCCTCCATTGTGCAACATAGAATTCATCTTGAGGAGAATGCTAAACCTTATAGAGACCACCAACTAAACCCTACCCTGTAAGAAGTAGTCAAAAAGAAGGTCATTAAGTGGTTAGATCATGGGATAATTTACCCGATTTCTGATAGTGAGTGGGTGACCCCCATTCAAGTCGTTCCTAAGAAGACCGGTATTACCGTGATAAGGAATGACAAGAACAAGCTAGTCCCCACTAGAGTCCAGTCTGGGTGGCGTGTGTGTATTGACTATAGGAAACTGAATACAGCCACTAGGAAAGACCATTTTTCTTTGCCTTTTATGGACCAAATGCTTGAGAGGTTAGCCGGACATAGTTACTACTGCTTTTTGGATGGGTATTCTGGCTACACCCAAGTCTCCATAGCACCCGAGAACCAGGATAAGACCACTTTCACATGTCCCTTTGGTACTTTTGCCTTTAGGAGAATGCCATTTGGTCTTTGTAATGCTCCTGCCACTTTCCAGCATTGCATGATTTCTATATTTTTTGATATGATTGAGCAGTGCATTGAGGTATTTATGGATGATTTTTCGGTGTTTGGTTCTTCGTTTGATAATTGTTTGACCAATCTGACAAGAGTTTTGCAAAGATATAGGGAAAAAAATCTGACTCTAAACGGGAAAAAAATGTCATTTTATGATAAAGAAGGGAATTGTTTTAAGACATGTAATTTCGCATGATGGGATTGAGGTTGATAAAGCAAAAATTGATTTGATTGCTAATCTTCCCCCTCCTACTTGTGTGAAGGATATTAGGTCATTTTTAGGGCATGTAGGATTTTATAGATGATTTATCCAGGATTTTAGTAAAATTACTAAGTCCTTGACCAACCTTTTAGCCAAAGATATACTTTTTCACTTCTCTGAGGAGTGTTTAAAGGTATTTAATAGGTTAAAGGAAGCCCTAACTTCTGCCCCCATCCTACACCCTCCTATCTGAGGAGAGCCCTTTGAACTGATGTGTAATGCTTTTGACTATGTTGTAGGGGTTGTCTAGGGACCATGTGTAGATAGAAAAACCTCATGTCATATATTATGCAAGCCATACCCTGAATGAGGCCTAGTTAAACTACATTGTGAATGAAAAGGAGTTTTTTGCAGTTGTGTTTGGTTTTGAAAAATTTCAACCCTACTTGATTGGCTCTCATGTGATTGTACATACTGATCATGCTGCTCTAAAGCATCTATTCTCCAAGAAGGATGCAATACCTAGATTGCTCAGATGGATTGTACTCTTGCAGGAATTTGATTGTGAGATTCGGGATAGAATGGGTTCTGAGAACCTGGTGGCTGACCATCTATCCCGGCTCGTTGTGAAAAATGAGAGTGAAATTCCCATTTCTAAGTGCTTCCCTAATGAACAGCTACTTATGATTCAATCTGAATCATGGTATGCTGACATTGTCAACTACTTAGTAACTAGAGAGATACCACAGGTTGGAATAAGCATGATAAGGATAGATTCTTTTCTTTGGTAAAAGTTTTCTATTGGGATGATCCGTACTTATTTAAATATTGTTTGACTAGATTTTTAGGAGGTGTATCCCTGATAATGAGATTAGAAATGTCCTTTCTTTTTGTCACGATCAAGCATGTGGGGGGCATTTTAGTGGGAAGAAAATAGCAGCCAAAGTCCTTCAGTGTGGTTTGTATTGGCCTACGTTGTTCAAAGATGCCCATTTGTACTGTAAAAGTTACCCTAGGTGTCAACAGTTTGTGAAAATCAGTAGGAGAGATATGATACCCCTAAACCCGATAATTATTGTTGAGATTTTTGATGTTTGGGGGATTGATTTTATGAGACCATTTTCATCATCTTTTGGGAATGAATATATTCTCCTTGCTGTAGATTATGTATCTAAGTGGGTGGAGGCTGTGCCAACCAGGACAACTGAGGCTAGCGTCACTGTCAAGTTCCTTAGGGAAAATATTTTCTCTAGGCATGGCATGCCAAGGGCTATTAGTCACTGGGGTACTCATTTCGATCATCGTTCTTTTGATGCATTGTTGAAAAAGTACTCAATCATTCATCGTTTAACCACCGCCTATCATCCCCAGACTTGTGGCTAGGTAGAGGTTTCTAATAGCCTAATTAAGTAGATTTTAGAAAAGATTGTGAGTAGAAACCGTAAGGATTGGGCAGATAAGCTCCTTGATGCTCTTTGGGCTTATAGGACGGCTTTTAAGACCCCTTTAGGCATGTCTCCTTTTAGGGTTGTCTTTGGTAAGCCTTATCATCTTCCAGTTGAACTTGAGCATCGGGCTATGTAGGCTATAAAAACTTTGAATCTTAACTTGGAGACAGCTGGGGTAGAAAGGAAGCTACAGTTGAGTGAGCTGGAAGAGATCAGAGCTGAGGCCTATGAAAACTCTAGGACGCGTAAGGAGAGAGTGAAATTGTTCCATGATAGGCATATTCATAGGAAGAAGTTCTTTCCAGGTCAGAAGGTCTTGCTTTATAACTCCAGACTACACCTTTTTCTAGGTAAGTTGAGATCTTATTGGACTGGTCCTTTTATTATTTCTCATGTTTGTCCACATGGTGCTATAGAGATACAGGACCCCATGAGAGGTATGCACTTCAAGGTGAATTGACAGAGGTTGATGCCATTTTTGGAGTTACCTGCAGAAGAGAGAAAAGTATAATGTCTGATGCTCTACGAACCACAATACAGAGATTGAGATGTGAAGATTTGCTTGGATGCATCCAACATTCAACCTGGTACTATTGTTCCTTTGTATAAATCTTATTATATATATTTTTTTCTCTTATTTTCTTATCTTTGTGCTCTTTTTAGTTTGTGCTTCTCATTCTAATACTCTTACATGCAATAGAGACATTGCATTGTTTAAGTGTTGGGGTGGGCCTTTGAATTTCTGGAAAAAAAAAAATTTCAAAATACCAAAATGATTTTCTTTTCTTTTCTTTTTCTTTCGTCTCTTTTGGTTTATTTTAT
This sequence comes from Carnegiea gigantea, assembly GCA_029747015.1. Lineage (NCBI taxonomy): Eukaryota > Viridiplantae > Streptophyta > Magnoliopsida > Caryophyllales > Cactaceae > Carnegiea > Carnegiea gigantea. The sequence goes on from JAKOGI010000288.1 coordinate 672,185, forward strand.
TTTGGGAAATGTATACTATTTTGGCTAAATTTACTCCTTGTAAATTGGTATTATGTTGTATATAGGTGGGAGGTACATGAGAAAGAACTTAATTCTAAGTGTGACATTCTGTACCCTACTTTTAACCTTATTATTCCATTATAATTATGAGTCAAATCCTTACTTTTAAATCACCATTATCGTAGGAGATTAGGCCTCTATAGTTTACTCTCACACTTGTCTATGTACAGTTATTTTTGGTTTTGCTTTCAGTTGCATTGAAAAAAAAGAAAGAAAAAAAGAAAAAAAAAGTGAGTAATAAGTTGGGAATGACAAGTACCCTTTGAGGCATGCGTTAGTGGGTGCCACCCTTTGAGGCAATACTGCTACTGGGAAAACTTATTTCCTATGACAATGAGTCAATAAAGTAGTTTGTGTTTCGTTAAGTGGGAAAGTCAAACTGTGGTTCGCCTAACTCTCAAGGTGATGGTACACTCACCCACCATGCACTCAGGTGGATACATTATTATGCTGGTTTGTGAGGTGAAACATTGGAGTAAAGATGCGATTCATGAGGACCTAAAGTTTTGGAGTGTACATCTTATTTATATACAGACTAATACCTTGGGTTTAAGGATAATATACCTGGTCAGAATGTGTGTATTGTTTCCCCTTGTACATGTATATAAAGCTTGAAAAAAAAAATCCAAAAAGATTTTATTATTGTTTGTTCTATTTTTTTTTCTTTCTTTCTTCTTTTCTTTTTTCATCTTAAAAATTTTGTGGGTATATCTTCTGCAAACGCTCACGAGACCTTACTCGTCCACTAGGGGGAACATAGGGGTTTAAAGGGCTTATTGCATATGCTAAATGCAACCATGATTCCTACAAAAGTGAGTTAGGATTTTCTTTTTCTTATTTTCTATTTCTCTTTAGGTAGCTTAGTTGTTTTGCTCGGGGATAAGCAAAATTTAAGTGTGGGGGTATTTGTTTATATGAAACATATGATATTTTAAAATACCCCTTTATGCTTATTTTATGCTTGAATAAATATTAAATTAGGATATTTATTTTATTTTATTTTATTTTAGAGTTTACGGAATAAATTCGAAAAATTACGAAAAAAACAATGAAATACTGGAAAAATGAATTGAGTCAAAGTACTGAAACTCAACCAAGGTCCAAATCTGAGAGCCAAGGCATTGAATCAGAAAAAAGAAAATTCACAGCTCATTTCTCCATTCAGCCCAACTCATATTAAGTCTTCCATTTACTCTCACATGCCTTGCACATGACTAACCCCTTGCCCCCTTTATTCATTCTCTCTCCTCTCTCCCTGCATTGCCCGATATTTCAGCCTTCAGTTCCATTCTTCTCTCTTTCTTCAACCAACCCAGAAAACAACCTCTTAATTTTCTCCACCTTCTCCGCCCATAAGCTGCCATTAACGGTAAAATTCATTCAGACCTTGCCGAGTTGACTGTTCAAGGGAGATGAGAAGGCCTGAAGGTGACCCAATGACTCCATTCCTTGAATCGTGCAAAGTGGGTAGTAAAGAAACTGCCAAGTCCAGATTTTGTGGAGTTAAAGAACGGTTACAAGGAGGCAAATTTATGTATAAATAGAGGGGAAATTTTGAGTGTTGGGCATCAAATTTTGCCAGCAATCAGTCATTAGCCTTAGCTCAATTGAAAATTTAGCTCTCCAATTGTTTTTATCCCTCTGTCTCAGATTTTAGTAGTTCTTGGGCTCTCCTCCATTGTTGGTTCAAGAGCCCGAGAAGCCATTGTCACACTTTTATAAGTTGTTGAATGCTAATTTATCATATTTCTGTTCTAATATTACCATTTACGTCAAATTAATTTGAGTCTTTTGCGTCAACCGTCAACAGTTGGCCTGCTCTGTTCTTTTGCTTCGCACGCTCTGTTTTTCCAAATTCCAGTTGCCTCGATTTTAAATTCAGCCCAATTTGATTGCTTTCTTTTTTTTGTCACTTTACCTTTTCTTTCTGTGTTTTTTTTTTGGGGGGGAACAAAACCTACGTGCTTTAGCCCGACAGTGCACTTCAGTAGGCCTCTTTTACTTTATTATATGCACAACATGACAAAAGTGACAGGTTACCTTGTTTCTATTGGCCACATCTGATTTAGATTTATTTGGTTTTTGATAAACAGAACACTACTAGTGCTATTTTCAAATTTTTGTTTAATGTAATTTCACCCTTCTCCTTATTCTTTCACTTTTATTATTTATGCTGATCCTTTGCATTAATTGCCCCTACTGTGTTCTATAAATTTAGTTTTTCTGCAATATTCTAATTATCATAGGTAAGGTTTTGATGGCTTAGGTTGATTTAACTTTTACTAGTTAATCATCAGTAGTGCCATTATTTTGTTTCACCTTCATTTTTATTCATTTATTTATTTATTTATTCTTACCCTATTTATTGGTGTAGAATAAGTCGTAGTATAAGTTTAGCCGTCAATTTTGTTCAATAAGTTTGATTGTTAAAAGCTAAGCTAGTTGATTGGTTAATTTAATACTTTCATCTTCGTGGAAACGACCCGTATTCGCCGGACCATACTACAAATTAGACACCTTATGCTTGTGGTTACACTTTTTACATCAATAGGTATATTATTGTTACTTGTCAACTTCTGCTGATGCAGAAATACGAGACATAATGTTTGTTTAAAAAAACAAGATGGAATGTTAATACAAAATAAACAGCCATAATATGTATCATATAATACGTTTTTTCTATTAACATTGTACATTAGTGATGCGTTAATAGATGGATACCCCTGTACTAAATGTCTAGATCCGTCACTATTCAA
>JAKOGI010000288.1:680000-717500 GCA_029747015.1 Carnegiea gigantea
CTTCTCTTACTGGTGATCAATAGAGCTGTTATTAGTGATCTGTAGGTTATTTATTGGTGATCCATTATTATAGAGTAGTGATCTCTCTATTTTTTTTCTTTATTTCATTTTTTTCTTTTGTTTTTTAAGAAATGGTTAATACATGGAGCAGTCAAATTTCAATGAGGGTTGGTGATTCTCAAGAGAATCTTGTGGTTGGAACACAAGCTAAGGGAAGGTAGGGTGAAATGATTTATGTTCCTTTTTCCTGGGTCATCTGGTTGTATTGATGGTTAAAAATACTGAGCTCACTTCTTTGAAAATGTCTTTTGCAGTTAGCAGAGTAGACTGTAGTTGTCTGAAGCGGTGAAAAGGGATACAAGGAAAAGGATAAGTCAAACTTGGGTGTAAAGATTAGAAGCGACAGCAAATGTCAAGCCCCCCATCTGTTTATATAAGTCTGAGATTTGTGATACTAAGATCGTCCCCGGTGATGTGTGTGTTGAGGAATACATTCCTTTGGGGACACCTAGTCCTTCCACTCCATCTTCACATGCAACTACTGGGATGTAGCACAGCGATATTCAGCATCCACACCACGAGACTGAGGTAGATTTGGAATGTCTAAGACAGACCACACCCTCACAAGGTCAGCGTAGTGTACAAGGGGTGGTAGAAATACGTGCATATAGGGGCTGATGAGCAAATGACGGACAAGAACCAACGAATGGGCGATGTCCAAATGATGAACAAGGCCCAAGAAGCGCACGTTAGGTCTGGAAATGGTGAGTGTAAGATGTCGAATAAACTGAAAATTAAATGGAAGAAGGTCGAGGAGTTTATCAATCATATGTCACCTAAAAGGCTGCAGCAATTGATCGAAAATTTGAACGATAAAAAAAAGGCAGGCATCCGAGAAATTAGTTTTAGGGGCTTCCAGCATCTACAAGCTGACATAATCTCGGAGAAGATGGCGGTGTGGGAAACTTTGACACGTGCTCTTGCTCCCTGCCATTCGCTAATGGTAGGATGAGGATGACTGAGTGTGATGTGCACGTGATGTTAGGTCTCCCTATGAGCCCCCTTGAGGTAGTTGAGCTTGAAAATGAGATCAATGCGATTTTTAAGCCCATAAGGCTCCTAAATCGTTAGAAATAGCAGTGGCCTGAACGTGACAACATTTCTAAATGTAGGAAGCTGATTAAAATGATTCAGGGTCAAGTAGATGGGGGGTGAGGACTTCAGAAGAAATTTTGTAATCTTCGTGGTGTCTACATGTCTCCATAGGAAAAAAAGTGGAGAAGTCAATTACATGATACTGAACGAGTTGGTAGATTTGACATAAGTGGCGTGATTGAATATGTTTACCTAAGGGTGCATTCAATCATTCACCTAATTAAATATGTTCAAGATTGTGAAAAACATCCAAATTAGTGATCATCATATGTTTAATTACTGATCACTAATTTATAGGGTGATTGTCACTAATTTGTTACATTTAATATGGTGCAATGTTTGCTGACCAGGAATTGTTGCAATAACAATCATCATATTGTGCACTGCAGATCACAAATTTGTTCTACTGATAACTACCAATTTTTTTTGGACGAGGGTAATCACTAACTTTACATCTGCAATTAGTGATCAGCATCTACCTATTTAGTGATCACCAATTTCATCACTCCATGGATTTTTTGCTGAGTGATCACCATCTATCTATTTGACATATTAGTGATCATTAGTAGAGAAATTAGTGATGATCATTGTCACAATGAGTGATTAGGACAATGAGTTTATTATTTTTGTTTTTTTTTTGGATGAGCTTTTCATTTTATAATATGTCTTTAATTTGTGTCCCTATGAATCTGCTTGTGATTCTTGCAGTTGTGTTATCTTGATCGTGTGGTGTTCAAGCTAAGGTCGGTGCCCTATCAATTTCCAACATTAAGAGGGTGGACAAATGACGAAATAAAAGATAGTGGGCGATAGGAATTTGTAACCGGATTTGGAAGAGGTTGTCTCGAGGATATGTTGGATAAGACAAGCATGACTGATGAGGAGGAACAAGTTAATGAAAAGGAACATCACAGCAAAGGTGTTGAAAATGAAGGTAAAGCTGAAGATCAAACAGGAATTTCAAAGGTTAAGGTGAGTCAAGTATGTTTAATTTATTTTGTTATTTCTTGAAACAAAAAATAAAGAAATTATGCTTCTTCTGTTTTCATCCGCCGTTTCCAGGTAATGTCGCATATCCTTTTCACTATAAGTATTGGTTGTTTCCATCAGACTTTTTTTTGGGATGGTTGGGCAGCAACTAATTTAATAATAACCAGGAGTCGACGACTAACAAAAGTTATAACAAATTTAGAGGAGTTGATTCATGGAGCACGCAGCGCACTCAAGAGAGTAAGAAAGGTAGTCGCGGAATCGGTGAGTGATGCCCTCATCAGGGACATGCCTAAGAGGTCGAACAGTAGAATGCTGGTACTCTCACAAGACTCGTATGAATCAGAAGGATTCCTGATGCAGATTGACATAATTGAGAAGCATTTCGCGGGTTCCCGAGATAAGGTGCATGACTTCCCATAGTTCGCTATACCCAGTTTCAGCCTTAGAGTGTCTCAAGAGGCGAAAGAGTCACTGCCTGAAGGAGTTGTCACTGTTGATTCACAGCCTAATGGTCTGGCAGCAGCAGTGCAAGTAATAAATTGTGATGTGGAGGACCTTATTATGAGATGTGTGATGGCCTCTGCACAGTGCATCAGCACACTGTTGCTGCCGGGTACTTCTTCTCATAGTCTTGTAGCCGAATTTTTCGTTGCTCTTTGATGATACTAAATGGCATTATTGTTGTGTATTTTTCCTGTCCATCATCGTACCTATTAGAGATCTTAAGCATAAAAATTGGTGATCATGCCAGCAATGATCCTTTTGCATATAGATTTTGTCCTCTAAGGTAGAAAGTAGTGATCTTAAATAGATACATTAGTGATCTTTTGTGTTTAAATACTTCTAATGAATTGCAAATATAGTGATCGTTACTGATAAAATCTATGATCTTAAGGAGACAAACCAATGACTACAAAAGATCGCACCTAAACTGATGATCATAACCTCAAAACTTATTGATCATTACTTGATCAATTAGTGACCATAAGTTGATGAATTAATGTTCAAATTTATGCAAACATGCTTTCACCCACTCCCCCCCCATCCATTCCTGAAAATTTTAAATGATATCGCAACTTAGTTTTTTTTTATCTAAATCTATATTGATACAATTTTTCCTGATTAGTCGCTGTGTTTTTACAGGTCCAATAATGCTATGCTCCTAGGAAGACAACGATGCATTCGTTGATGGATCTTTGATTGTGAAAACAACAACCAATACTAACAAAGGAAAAGCTGTGCTAGTTGAAGCACCAAAAAGGCACAGAATGAGGTCAACTCAATGTAGTATCACTAGATTGCCAGCAGCTAAAAAAAAAAAACGATTTTAGTTTTCTTCTTAACAAACTTAATGTCTATGTTTTTGTATTTTTCTTGCTACACACCATCCTCATTAATAGAGTCTGCGCCTTCTTTGTTGTTCGCTTACATGCAGCAGAATGCAATGATCTTTTGTGCAATTTCATACGAACTGAAGCTATATGCTAACTTTTTCTTCAACTCAGAAGAAGAACAGAGGTAAGAATAAATGTGTCCCAAAAAAGTGATTCATAGACAAGTCTTTTTTAAATGGTATTTCAGTGACGGATTTGTTTGTTTTTTCACTAGCCAAGTGCTGTACAATGACTTATACTACGTGGCCAACCAAGGCATGCTCTCAACTATTGTTGGCAATGACCGTGTTGACAAAGTCATAGTGGACATTTGAGCAAATATATTGGATGCAAGTGAACTAAACATAGATTGCTCCCATATTCAAAGGCTTTTCTTCGCAAACGAAGTGTTCTGTAAGCTAATCAAAAAAAAATAATGCTTCCAATGATATTTTACACATGCATGTATACTTTTTTATAAAATACATTGATTGTCACCACAAAAAGTTTGTTTTTTTAAGCATTCGTACATGAAGACAAAATATGAAAAGCAAGCTGGAGCTGTGTTCTTCCGCCAGCTGAACGAGGTGCTATCGTTGAGTCCACATATCAACTTCAAGCAAGTTGACATGGTGAGAATTAAGCCAGACAGAGACACTATTTTTTTTTTTTTAAAAAAGAGTTCTGTTTCAATGCTTATTATTCATACACTAGTTTATAATAAATCTGGTGTTTCAGGTGTTCTTCCATTGTCATAATGATGAAAAACAATTTTTCATTTGTTTTAATTTCAAGCAAAAAAGTATGGACATAGTTGACCATATCAAGAGAAAGTCCAGAGAACAATACATATATGAATACTTTTCAAATATATTGATAACTCTTCATACAATTTTAGTTTGCCTTAAAAACACAAAACTTAAGCTGATGCTTTTTGCTAATTTTATGTTTTTTGATTTTATATGAGCATTGCAGAGCACGTTCTTTCAGAAGTATCTCACAGAGGAACAAAGTGATAAGAAAAGAGCAAACTCTATTGAAGAATTTGAGCTGAGATACATAGGTCTCCCTTGGAAGCAAGAGGCTTTAAGGACAGATGATAATGAAACCATTTATGTTATAAAGTACACGCAGGATTGCAAAGGACTGCCTTGCCCTTAGGATATAGGATTCGCAAATGATCTGGTGAACATGCTTCCTCAACCTCTTTCAAGAAGAAAATTTCCTAATGCAAACTCGTTTTTCTAAATCAAGACCCTTAAGCTTGAGATATGATGACAATTGTTGTGTGCGGCCCTTATTTAATTTGTATCACAGGTTGCTGTGGTCCATAATTTTAGGGTGGAGTGCTGCCACAAAATCCTCACTTCACCTACCAACACAATTTCGGCACATGTGAAGAGGATGATGAATGTTTATGAAACCACATGGCTGAAAAGGTCAAGAAAGTAGTGGTCAGCTCAGGCAAGCGAGATGTTTATAGTCAAGACAGTAGTGGATTTCAATTTTAATGATCATCAGATATCTAATTAGTGATCAGTCACCATATGTAATTGATCTCTTGAATACGAAACATAGTTATAATGATGGCCAAAACTACTTGCATTGATCACTAAGTTTATAACTACACATGTATTGTGATGTTGTAGACATTGCCTGGGAAAACATAAAGAAATCCATTGATCTCCAAAACTAATGCTAATGATCAGTGAATGAACATCTATTGATCGCTAACTAACAGGCTGATATGAGTAACTGTAATTGATAATATGTTCATAATTATAAATAGAACCAGGGATCAAGAGGCATACTTTTAATGATCACCAAAACTAGAACTGTTGATCACCAACTACAGCTCAGGATGTGTCACCATGAATGCATCAGGTGATCACTAAACATAGTTCTTATGATCAGTAAAACAACCCTACTAATCACCAAAGCAACACCTATCAATCATCGACTATACTTCATTGCCTTGTGCAAAATTGGAATATGCATTATATCTCTAAATATTTGATCCTTTAATTCGCACCCCAAAAACAAATGTAAAAAATTTTAAAAAAGCAAAAACACACAAACCACAATTCAATTTTATAAAAAAGGTGTTGACTAATTAATGTTCTTATAACAAGCTAATATATATGCTCAGTTATGATAGCCAACCAAATCTCTCTCTTATTCAAAATCTCTCTCTTATTCTGTCTCTATTTCTCGCGTGCATCTTGCTCTGGTATTCTCAGTCTCTCTGATTCTCTCTAGTAGTCTCTCTCTCTCTCTCTCTCTCTCTCTCTCTCTCTCTCTCTCTCTCACACACACACACACACACACACTCTCACTCTCATAGTTCTAATCTGCAATCTCGTCAATATTCATCAACCCTTCAACTTCTTTGTAGCTTCTCTGCACTTTGAAGGTGAGATTCTTGAACCATTGCGTTTGCATTGCTCTTCTTGTTCTATTTTAGTGCACTTATTTTGGATTTTTTTTGGGATTTGTCTTCGATTTTCTTTTATCTTTCGTAAGTTCGAATATTTACTTGGAAATCTGGTTTCAATTACTTTTGTAAAAGCTTCTAGTCTGTTTTTTGCACTAAAAAGCATGTCGTTTGGTTCTTAGAAATGTACCATGCTCTGATCTTTCACTTTTGAACCGCCTTTTTGATTTTAAATTTATTTTTCTGCTAATATTGTACAATGTGGTAAAGTTTAGTGATATACTATGGTTTGAAGGATTTATTTTCCTCAATCTTGTAATTTTCACATGGATTTATTTTTTCTCTAGGGTTTACTACCAAGAAATCATGGCCCGATGAAAAGTTCAAGAAACTACCAAGGGCAATGGAGAAGAATCAACCTTCGACTGAGGTAAAAAATTGCATTTCAAACCTTTAAGTGAATATTTTTCATATTACATTGTGTTGTTTATTTAGTGATCATTAGTTATATATTTAGTGATCATTAGGTATAGTTTTAGTGATTGTTCTGCATATCTATTTCTCTGTTTGATGAGTTTCAATAAGTTTCTTTTTTTTAAAAAATAAAATTCTCACACACCTTAAATGTCTTTCTTCAAAGCGGTTAAGAAAATGTTAACAACTCTGGAGCAACAGTTTTTCACACTACACGTCTAGCTTAGTGATTGTTAAAAAGGTGATAGTGATCGTTAGGTATCATATGAGTGATAGTTAGGTATAATATTAGTGATCATTTTGGATATGTGTGTTATCGATTTGTGATTGCTAGATAACTAATTAGTGAACGTTAGATATTGTATTAATAATCATTTTTTTAATTTATAAAATGCTTGCTTATTCTTTCTTCATCTCCATAAATATTTGCTTTCGACTCATCAATAACATCCCTTTCTAACTAGCAATGTAAACACACTGACATGATAAATGAATGCCTTATGGTTCCAATTGGTATCATGTATTGAGTATTTGTAATCAATGTAGTTTTGACTGACGATTATTTAAGTTATGATTAGTGATACATTATATTTTATGAGTTCATAGAAGTACGAACTTTCTTTACTCACGTGCCTTTTGTATTCTACAGTCTTAGGGTAGCTTTGAATCCGGACAACATTGGTCAAGACGCTGATCAAAGAAGAGGATCTGCTGACAAGACTAGCAGCAGTTCTGTCCAAGGGAAGAAGCATTGATACAAAGTATTTGCCCGTAAGACAGAAGATGATGATGATGCTACGAATGATTCTAATAATGAAGATAAGTTAGATAAGAACACAACCTCTGAAGATAAATCCCCAGTTGAAGTACCGTTGCAAAGAAGAGGAAGACTGACAAATCAACTGAAAAGACCACAAAGAAGAAGACTGAGAAGAAGGGGAGGACTGAGAAGAAAAACAGTGAGGAGGTCCCCCCTGAAAAAAATGTTGATGACAAGGAAAAGACTGAAAAGTCAGCTGAAAGGGCAATAGAAAAAGAAGCTGTCCTTGAGAAACTCGTTGAGAAACATTCCAAGAAGACGAAGGTTGTGAAAGAGAAATGTGAGGAGACTGTAAGTAAGAAGGCAAAGAGGGGCAATTCTTCTTAGTAAGTAAGAGACGATGATGAATCTGTACAAAAAAGTGATGTGAAAGAGATGGAAGAAGATAGTTCGCTGGGGAAGGCGGAGGAGGAGAAGGAGGGCAAGAAGCAGAATGCTACTTAAAAAGGCTCCAAGTATACATCCAAACACTGAGACATCTTCTAACAAACCACAGCAAGAAGTGCAAACTTTAGAAAAAACCCCAACAAAATTCGAAAAGAAGCACAGACGGGAGAAGCTGGGAGAAACAAAAAAAGGGAAGTTAAAGATGAAGGCATCCCTGTTAGATGATCATAGAGGGTGCAAAACTTATCAAAGCCTCCAGTACAGAAAGGGCATATTTCTGAGTGGTGATTTATGATAGTTTAGACGATAAAGAAAGCAATGCCAAGGAGGTTGAAAGTGAGGACAAAAGCTCTGATAGATCCCTTGAGAAGTCGCAAGAGAAAAAGGAACCTTCTGACAAATCCCCCACCAAACTCCAGCACAAAGAAAGACAGGAAGAGGGAGAAGAAACAAAGGAGCAGGAGCCAAAGAAGAAAGTAGTCGCTGTCATGCGATCGCAAAGGGTGCGAGGCTTACTGAAGCCTGCAGTATAACAAGGCCATATATCTGAGGTCTAAATTTTAGAGAGTTCAGATGCGGTGGAAAATATTTCAACTCGTGAATATGAAGAGGTGATAATGATGCGAATGAGAAAGAGGTGGAAGAAGAGACGCCCATTCATGAAGTTCTAAAGGCTATTCCAAAGATGAAAAAGCTTGCATTAAAATCTGAAGGCAAACAAGCCATGGAGAAAAAAGGTGCTCAATTGAGTACTGGTGCCTATTTGCTAAAAGAGAAAACAAGTAGCTCGGGGCAGGATGACCCCATAAGAGCAACCTTTAATATATGAGAAGGGTGGCAATGAAAAGAGAATGATGTATCAAAAGGCATTCATCACGAGGATGACTATACGTTCATTCTCATCAATGGTGTCACAGTTGAATGAAGCCCAGAATGAAGCAGTCAGATCATTGGGGTTTGCTTCCTTCTTGAAGGTTGATTTGAAGCAAATCCCAGGGCAATTTTTAAAATGGCTGGTAGAGAGCTTTGATCCCTACTGTGCCTCCTTCGTGCTTCCGGATGGGCAAAGGTTTATAGTCACAGCATTTGATGTTTATGTGACCCTGGGTGAGCCTATCGGGGAAAGGGAAATCATGGAAATCACCAAGTCTTCGATGGATAAAGAATATGATAAGGTTCATGTTGCATGGGTAAAGGAATGGAAAATTCAGCATAATGCCTTGGAACTGACTCGCATGCCAGAGTTCATTCTGGCAAAAAAGACGGGGTGAGAGCTTAAAGAGGAACTTCATCATATACTTGGTGAATTGCTTTTTTAACGAGCGGAAGAACCGCTACTGCAGCAAGTCCATCCTTAAATGTGTTAAAGATGTGAATCAGATTGCATCCTTAGACTGGTGCAAGTTCGTACTGCAGAAGCTCATCACCAGTGTGAAGCCGTACAAGGAGAGCAAGTTTGCGAAAGTGGTGCATTTCGACGATCTTCTCTTCTTCTTGATGGTGAGTTCTATCATACAACAACCTAGCCCTTTCATAAAATTGGTGAACAATATAACGAAACATAGTGATCATTTAAAAAGCAATGCCAGAATGAGTTACTGATCAACAATTAACCTAATAGTGAACAATAACTTGTTGATTAGTGATCAATTGTTCATATGTGTGATCAATAACTTTCTGTATTTGTAAATGCTGTACTTAGATAGGGTTGTTTTCATTGAGAGAATAGTGCAGAGATAATTCCCAACGATGTTCACTTGGACTAATGAGGACATCAAGAGAAGGATAGAAGCTGAGTACAGGAGCAAAGGTTTTAGGAAGGGTGTTGTTGAACTTCCCCTGAATGTTGCTCAGCAAATAGACGCTAAGCACCAAGCTCCTGAAGACAACAAAGCAAGTGAAATTGAGGCAGTAAATAAAGCATTCTTGTCTTTCTATGGTGATCATTACATGTGCCATTAGTCATGTTTTGATTTAATTCAGTGATGGTTTGCATTGCTTTGTTTCAATGTTACTCCTAACACTTCGAATACAATCCTTTTGTGCGTGGTGATCAATAGATGTATTTCTGGTGATCTTTAGAAGTAATATTACTGGTCAAAAGTTGTAAAGTTAGTGATTAAAAATTGTGGAATTTGTGTGGATTATCTAAAAAGTGTTGACCACTCATGTTTTTGGTGATTATTATAAATAATATTAACGATCACTACAATTGGTGTTTACTTATTTGAGATTTTGATTCACACTCATGTGAATGAAAATGTCAAATAAGTATACACTATTTCAGTCATAACTAATATTACTTATATCAGTTTCCTCTTCATCAGTTTCCAATTTGATGATTGTTTAGTACGTGATCAATGCTCATGTTATTAATGATCAACTAACATATATATATATATATATATATATATATATATATATATATATATATTTGTTTTCACTGTTTTTTTCCTTTGAAAAATATAGAGTGATGTAGGCAAGACAGTTTCTGCTACCAAGCAGTTGGCTTCTGCTTATAAAAAATTTAATCACCATCATAGAGTCTGTGTCAAACAAGTATGGGCATAATAAAGGGCTTGACAATGTACGAGATGAAGCAAGGGCAATGTTCACCTCGTTCTGTGATGCTGCAAGAGGCTATTGCGGACAGCCTGCCTGTGATAAGCGAACGCGAGAATGCTGCAATGAAGGAGGCTGCTGCAGAGCTTTGCAGCGCTTGTATTCTAAGCGATAGTCATCAATAACAACAGTGATCACAAATGTATGCGTTAAAAATGAGCAGAACATATGCTGTTGGTGATCAGCACATATGTCCTTTCTGATGAGTAATTATGTAATATTTGATGGATGTATTTCTGGTGATCTTTACAAGTGATATTAGTGATAAAAAGTTATGGAATGAGTGATCACTACAACTCAAATTAGTACGCAGTTGAACTCAATCTCTCCTTTTTTCCTTCATCGCTTAGAATTTAGTTTTTGTGTGGAACATACATATTATTACTTATCTATGAGCATAAAATTTAGTTTTTGTGTGGAACTCAATCTCTCCTTTTCTCCTTCAATAAGTTTAAATTTTCTAAGTAACAGACATATTGCTTGTTATCTACAAGCATAAAATTAGTCATAAAATTTTATAATATTCTTTATTTGTTCAGTCAGTGCTTATAATCATATGCATGTAAATTTGGTAATCAACAAGAATGTTGTTAGTAATCAATAAGCGCAAAATTAGTGATCATTAATAATAATATCTAATGGTCATCACATATAAGATAAGTCATCAGTAGGAACAACATTAGTGACCACACACACATACTCACTGATCATTCTCAGAAGTCAACTTGGTGATTATGATATATATCTTTGGCGATCAAATACAATAAGGTCTGTGATTAATCCATGGAGTCATCAGATACTGGTACAACTTCGCAGAAATGGGTTCTTTTCAATAGGGTAATCAGCAGTACATAGAGTAGTGATCAGATAGCACAATAATGGTGATCAAAGCATATCTCATTCATGATCAAATTTCCAATCAGCTATAGCTGTGATTCAAGCTATATACAAAACTAACTAGTAAACATTGCCAATGTGTAAAAATGACCATTAGAGATGTTATTTATGATTGATCAGATGGCACAGATTGTTCATGAGCTTACTTAATGTCTGGTTTTTTTTGTCGACACTGGTATTTAGTAATTAGTTTTCTCTTCATCAGTTTACAATCTGATCATTATTTAGTACATGATCAATAGTCATATTATTAGTCATCAACTGACATATCTATATTTTTTTGTTTACTTTTGTTTTTCTTTTCAAACATAAATTTTCTTTATTGTGAATATTTTCATCTTTTCGTTCTATATGAAAAAAAAAAACAAACTGCAATTGAATTTTTTGAAACCCCTTATGCTAATTTATAGCCTTATCCCCTAATTATGGTAACCAACCAACTCTATTTATATAACATGCAGATAACGTGAAAAACAAAAAGAAAATAAAATACGGGATTCTAAAAAAGAGCGCATAATGATTGTTTAAAACTTTTCCAAGAGACTCTTCAGTTTCTTAGTGCCTGTCTTGCTATGCTATTTTCTCCCCCTCTCTTAGTATCTCTATCTGTCTCGTACTATCTCTCTCTTTCTCTCTCTCTCTCTATCTCTCTCTCTCTCTCAGACTTCGAATTTGTAATCAAACCAGCATTCTTGAAATCCTTCAACTTCTCAGGATCATTTTTGCATTTCGAAGGTGAAAGTCTTGACTTTTTCTGTATGCCACTCCTCTATTTGTTGAGTTTTAGTACATTCAATTTGGTTTTTAATGCATTTATCTTTGATTTTTAGACGATCTTTGGTTAATTTGTGCATTTTCATTCGAAATATGCTTTCGAATTCACTTGTAAAACTTGTACTCTGCTTTTGAAGTTAAAAAGGTGTCATTTGGTTCATAGAAATGTGCTTAGCATGTCGTTGATCTTTTACTTATGAACCTCATTTTTTCAAGGTTCAATTTATTATTCTGATAATATTGTACAATTTTATGAAGTTTATTGGTGTAGTGTGTTTTCAAAGGAGTTATTTTGTCAAATCTTTCTATTTGACATACATTTGCTTGCTATCTAGGGTTTGGTACTGAGAAACCATAGGCACAGAGAAAGTTCAAGAAACAAGCAACGGAAATGGAGAGCAATCACCTTCAAAGAGGTAAAAAATGTAATTCAAACGTTAAGTGAGTATTTGTAGATTACATGCGTAGTTTGTGATCGATCGTTGCATATTAACTGATCATTGGCTATAATATTTGTGATCAGTCTGCATATGTGTTTCATTATTGATGAATCTCGGCATGTTGTTTGACAAAAATTCGAATTGTGAGACACTTTAAATGTTTCTTGCAAAAATTATGGAAAAACTATCCAGGAACTATTTTTCATATTGTCTGTGTAGTTTGTGATTGTTAGGGATGTAATTAGTGATTGTTAGATATGATATTAGTGATCCTTTTGGATATGTGTAGATCTCGTGAGGAATTTCTAGGAGAATTTTTATACCAAATAATTTTCTTAAACTGATTAACTATTTGCTTCAAAAATGTATTTGCAAACCTTGGGTGAATTTTTTTCATGTTACATGTTCAGTTTGCGAGCAATACCTTATTGGTGATTAGAGGTATGATTGGTGATCAATAGAGGCATGATTGGTGATCATTAGTGTTGTCATTGGTGATTAATACCGGGATGATTGGTGATCAGCCCTATTCCCACCACCAAGTGAATCTCTCTCACACACACACACACACACACACACATATTACATATGTGACTTGTTAGTTTGCGAGCAATGGGAATTTGTTTAGTGATTAGCATAAATTTTTTACTTACTATGATCTACTAACAAAGGAGCCATCCCTCGTTTGTGATTACTAAGTGTATCATTGATAAATCAATAGTGTTCTTGTTGGTGATCAGTATAGTTATGATTGGTGATCAAGCCTTTTGCTATAACAATAGATGTATGCCTTGTTTGACGTATTTATAATTGGTGATCAGTAGTGTTCTTGTTGATGATCAGTATAATTATGATTGGTGATCTGCTAACAAATTGTTCATTGGTGATCAGTAGTGCTGTTGTTGGTGATCATAGAGTTATGATTGCTAATGAGTAGTATTTGTGATCAATAGATATATGCCTTGTTTGCCATAAATAGACACAGACATAGTATATATAATAAACAGCTCCCTTTATCACGTGCTCAGTATTTTCGATGAATGCAGTTGTCATTAGTGATTTGAACTATGATTAGTGATGCATTATATTAAATGAGTTCATTAAAGTATGCTATATTTTTTTATTTTTTCTTTTTTTTAATATGTATGTTGTATACATAAATTTGTGGCTTTACTGCAGGTCCCAAAATGATCCTACTGAGGAGCAAATTTTTGAAAGAATAAAAAATGTCATTCAAGATGTTAACACTTTAAGTCTATCCAGCAAAGAAGTCGAAAGGTACTACTCATACTAACTTGCCTTTTTGTATAGTAACAATTTTCTATCCAACAAAGAAGTAAAAAAGAACACATTCTAATTACAGTACAACTTCAAAAATTATACACGAACTTGCCTTTTGTATTTTGCAGTCCTATCATGGCTTTTGATGCAAAAGAAAGTGTGAAAGGGGATGATGAAAGAAGACTATCTGCTGAAAAAAGTACCAGCAGTGCTGGTGAAGGAAAAAAGCATCGTTACAAAATGTTTGTCTGAAAAATCAAGACTGGTGATGATGCTCCGAATGACTATGATGAAGAAGACAATTAGGATGACAACAAGGAATCGAAACATAAATCCTCAACTTACGAACAACTACACAAGGAAGACAAGAGTGACATAAATGTTGAAAGCAGTTCAATGCAGCTACCGGTACTTAATAAATCACCTGAAAAAGCTGCAAAATGAAAGAGCGATGAACAACAACCCACTGAATTAGATAAAGAGAAGAGGGCTGACGAAAAGATGGAGATGGAGAATAAGGATAACGATGACAAGGCACTGGAGAAACTCCCGCAAAAAGAGCATCTTTCTCAAGAACCCCCTCAACAGCCGAAAAAAAAGAAGAAGACTGATAAGAAAGCGAAGATTGAGAGCAAGAACAATGAAGAGCCCACCTTTAAAACACATGCACATGACAAGCAAACGGAGAAAGCAAAGGAAAAAGAAGGACTTGCCAACAAACCTGCGAACAAAGTTGCTGAAAAGAGGAAGCCTAGCAAAGACCACACTAACAAGCCTTCAAGCAAGAAGGCAAAGAGGGAGAAATTTCCATTGGACTTTAGCAAGGGTGACGAGCCTGCACAGAAAAGTGCAGTGAAAGGTGAGGAGAACAAGCAGAGCAGCGAGCAGACCACTGCCAAAAATGCAACGAAGGGCATCAAAAATCTCCTAAGAAGCCGGAAGACAGAGAGAAACATATTCAGAAAACCCCACCAAACTGGAGAATAAGGAAAAGAGGGAGAAGGCAAATGAAAAAAAAAGCACAAGCCAAAGGAAAAGCCACTAACTGATGGGCAATCAGAGAGGATGCAATAGTTATCAAAGGCTACAGTACAGAAAGTCCACGTATCTGACATGGAACTTTCCAATAATTTGAATTCAGAAGAAAATGATCCGGCTCATGAATACGAAGAGGTCAAGCATGACGACGATCAGATAGAGGCGAAAGAAGAGGTCACCATTCATGAAACTATAAAACCTGCTCGAAAGAGGAACAAGCCTTCATTAGAATCCAAAGGCGATGGTGCTGCTTTGGTGTTGGTGAAACTAGCCAACTCAGGGAAGGACCTTCAATTTGTACAAGAAGTGTGGGCTTTAAAATTTAAGGAGGGTGCCAGTGAAAAGAGAATGTACCAGAAGACATTCATTATGAGAATGACTACGTGTTCATTCTCATCTGTAGTGGCACAGCTCAATGGAGCTGAGGCTGAGGCAGTCAGATCACTGAGGTTTGCTTCCTCCTTGAAAGTTGATCTGAAGTAAATCCCAGAGATATTTTTGAAATGGATGGAAGAGTGCTTTGATCCATATGCTGTATGCTTCAGGCTTCCAAATGGGCAAAAGTTTCCGGTCACAGCATTCGATGTGTATGTGACCCTATGTGTACCTTTTGGAAGAAGAGAAGTCATCGAAATCACCAAGTCTTCTATAGAAGAAGAATATGATGAGAGCACGCTGCGTGGCTCAAGAAGTGGAAAATCGCATAGAATGCCCCGGAGCTTACTCGATTGTCGGAGTTCATTCTTGCTAAAAAAGACAGGGGCGAGAGCTTCAAGAGGAACTGCTTTTTCAGCGGATTGAAGAACCACTATTACAGCAAGTCCATCTTGAAATTTGTTAAGGAGATCACCCAGATTACATCCCTAGATTGGTGCCAGTTCGTACTGGATAAGCTGATTACCAGTGTCAGGCACTACAAGGAGAGTACAGCTACAAAAGGGGTGCATTTGACGGTCCGTTCTTCTTCTTAATGGTCAGTTCTCCTATTCAACAATACAACCATTGGTAAAATTTGTGATCAATATAAGCAAACACATTGATTATTAAAAAAACGAATGAATTAGGGATCAACAGTTACATAACTAGGGATCAATAAGTTGTACTTTAGTGATCAATAAGTTATGCATCAGTGATCAACTGTTGATATCTATGTAAGTAACCTAATTCCTTGTACTAAGTATTTTTTTGATGTTTCTGTATTTACAAATGTTATACATAGATAAAGTTGTCTTTATTAAGAGGATAGTGAAGAGAGAATTCCCTACAATGTCCATGTAGACTAATAAGCACATCAAGAAAAGGATAGAAGATGAGGACTGGAGCTATGGTTTTAGGAGAGGTGCTGTTGAACCTTGCCTTAATGTCCCATACCCAACAATGCTTGAGCAGCATCCTGCTGAAGACATCAGGAGCTCTGAAATTCAGGTAGTAAGTAAAAACATACTTATCTTTGTTACAAATTGTTTGAGAAACCCTCATTGGTGATTAATACAGATTCCATTAGTGAGCGCTTTACATAAATTAGTGATCATTTTAGAATGGAGTCCTTCTGTACATTGTGATCAATAGATGTAGTATTGGTGATCAAAAGCTGCTTAATTAGTAATCAATAGAAACAAGATCAGCAATGACTTCAGTCTATCTTTCCATTGTTGCCATATTACTTAATTCAGAGTTTGCTGAGTAATTGAACAATAAGGCTGTGATTGGTTATCAAATGGGCATAGTGCTAGTGATAAAGTAGATAAATATTTTGTTCTTTCTACACGATGCTTAAAGTCTAATATGGAAAGATATTTATTTTCCAAAAAATATAGAAAGCCATGGTGGAGAAGGCTAGTTGTAAAGAGACAGTTGAGAAAGCATTTTGTTGCTCACAACCACCGGAGGCTCAAGTTGAAGCTGCTGAAGAAACAAAGAAGACAGAATTTCATGTAATAAGTAACCCCCTTTGTGCCCATTCCTTAGAGTTTTATCCTTATGTGTGAATGAAAATCAGTAGTGTATGGTGATCAATACTTGTGTTATTAGTGATTCAATATAGATAGAGATTACTAATCAGCCTACCTTAACTTGAATTTTCTATCTTTGTATGGATTATGTATTGACTAATTAGTAATCATTGTTTTAGTGATCATTATCAATAGTATTAGTGATCACTGAAATAAATGTTTGCTTATTTTGTTTTTTGGTTGACGTTTATTGCTATTATGTATAGTAATTAGTATAGACTGATAATTGGCATAAGATTGGTGATCAGATTATTTATTGTTCGAACATTGCCTGTTTTTTGATTGCTCTTTGGTTAGTGGTCACCAGAGATGTTATCTGTGATCAGTTGGCATAAGATTGGTGATTATATTACTTAGTGTTAAATTTTTTGTCAACATTGCTTCTATTTCAGTTATTCCTTGGTTGGTGATCATTAGAGATGTTATTTATGATCCGTTTGCATATGATGGTGATCATGTTACTTACTGTTTACTTTTTTATCATGACTGCTTCTATTTCAATTCTTCTTTGAGTTGTAATCAATGCTCATGTTATTAAAAGTCAAAATTAATGCTTTTAGGTATAAGTTTTCTCTTCATCAATTTTTATAATTCGATGATTGCTCAGTGAGTGACCAATAAGCACGCTATAATTGATCAGCTAACATAGGTATTTATTTTTTTTAAAAAAATTACAGAGAAATGTTGACAAAACTGTTTCTGCCACGAAACCATTGGCGTTAGCTTACATATTCTTCACAACCGTCATGGATTGCATGTGTAATAAGTACAGTAAGAGTGAATATCTTCGGAAGATACGAGACAAACCGAGGGCAATGTTCATCTCGTTTGGCGATGCTTCTACCGTAGACGAAGAATCACAAGGAGAGCGCAGTGTGGAAGGGCCATCTGCTATTGGCAAATGTCAGGATCTCGACACTGATGTTATGAAGGAGGCTGTGGTAGACCTTCAGAGTGCTTACATAGAGTTTCAAAATCTTACAAAGCAAGCAACGACAGTGGGGCTCCTTTATTCAAGCCCACACTTTCAGTTCACAGACCAGATAATGAAGATCAAACTTCGGGGGTCGCATTGGTTATAGATGCCAGTGTTACTGTGGAAAAGGAAGACCATCGTGAGGATGTGGTGCTGGATCAGCCAAATAACGTTATAAAGAAGGATGATAGCATCCCTTCATACAGTTTAAGGCTGGGACTGAGTCAGCCGGACACCCAAAGTCCAAGAACTGCTGGGGTTAATGAAGATGATGATAGTGAAGATGATGATGAAGGTACTCCGCTGAGATTCCCATTAAGGAACACTTCTTAGGTGAATCGTGAACTTAGTATAAAGAAACCAGCTGAGAACAAGTCCAAAGAAGGTGACGACCCTTCTGCTAAAAAAGGTGAGGTTAGGAAGCACACTATCAAGATTAAAAAATCAACCTTGCAGTAGACCTCTGGCTTAAAAGGACCATCTCCTCACAATGCCAAAGAGCCAGCACAACAGAGCAAACAAGCATTGCTATTAGAGGCTTAGGGTAAGCATCGCCACGGTGAGAAAACTTGCAACGGTCCACCAGCCAGACATGAAGCTGCCAAACAAACCAAGCCTACTGTGCATGGTGAAGGTAGCAAGCAAACAACTAAATATGCTACTACAAACTAGCCAGGATAGCAGCAGCAAAAGCTGGCATCGAATGCACAGGGGCGTCAAAAACAAACTGGTGGGGAGCAAGCAAAGTTGTCTCATAAGGTGAAGCCCACTATGCAGAGCAGCATCGGTGAAAAAATAACAATTACCCAGACTGCCGAATAGGTAGTCGAGCAGAAGAAAGGAAGTCCTAGGGCTTACAGTAAGCAGCAAGCACCTTACTCCATCAAGCCCAAACTGACGAAAGAGGTATTGCACAAAAGGGTCATGAGAAGCATGTGGGTGCTGCAAGAACTCCGGAGAAGTCGGAGGAAGTAGGGCCATAAGATGCATTGAGGAAGCGATAGCCTGAAAATATGCCTCTAGCCTGCTGCTCCCCATATGTGATCCGACTGACAAAGCTAGACAACGAACTCTCTCAAGATGAGCTGCTCATATTTGCGTATGTTTTTGGCAAGGATGAAAATGTGGATGATAGGTAATATATCTAATCAATCTTCTTGTATGATAAGTGATGCTTTTGGTAAAGCACTCTATTGCGCGGTTAATGATCAAAGGGTATATGATTAGGGATTAGTAGCTTTGTGATTGGTGATTAGTTTTGTCATCACTTGTGTAAATATGTATTTATTTCTCACCCTCATACCTTACAATTCAGTGTTTATCATGAGGGATCAACAGTTACGTGATTGGCGATCAACTATTATCTTTGTTTCTGGTGGGTATTTGATTTACTTTGTATAAATGTTTACTTCTTCAGTGTTTTTGTCTGGCTGGTGTTGATCGAATGTTATTTGTTTGTGATCAACATAGGTGTAATTGGTTATCAATGGTTATGTGTTTGGTGATTAATAGTTTTCTGATTTGCAATCAATAATTATTTGCTGGGTGATGAATACTTGTGATTGGTGATCAACAGTTTCCTGGCTGGTGATCAATTTGGGATCACTTGTGTAAATGATTACTTCTTCCATCATGCATTGTAATTCCACTACTTATTGATAAGTGCTTAATGTACACATCGTTTTAAGGCTATTTTGTGTCATTTTTAGGGGAATTATGTGCTTAATGTTATTATTTATACTCCTATTCTCGATTTATGCTTAGATATGGTTGTTTGATGTGTTTTGCAGGATTCTGAACCATTTGACCCTAATTTAGATGTATTTTGACTCACTACGGGTGCCCCTAAGTTGCTATACTCGTAGAAGAAAGGAAGAGTAGAAGAATGACGAGCCAGCCAACACCACGGTCTGCCCGTGGTGGATGCCATGGTCCGGAGTGGATGCATAACTGCTAATCTCTTCGTTTTTCCTCATTGTGTGGCTGAGGTTGATTGTGTTTTCCTATAAATAGGGCCATTTTTCGCTGTAGAAAGGACACACTTCATCCATTCCATTCTCTTCCATATTCCATTAGTTAGGATACAGATTAGTTTTGATTAGATTAGAGAGAGTTGAGAGTTGAAGTAAAGATTTGCAAGGATTCCATCCCAGGTTTGCACGACGGTTCAGGTGTGATCTTGGCTGAGCATTTCTTTTCTCTTTTTTTCTCTTCTCTTTTCTAAATTTAGATTTACATTTTGTAATTTTAATTACCTTTGTTGTTTGATTTTGGATTGATGCAAGCATTTGTTAGTTTCTTGATCTTATGTTGATATCATTTGGTGCTTTCAGAATTGTCTTGTGAGAAACTTAATCACTTTCCTACATGTTATGGGTATTTGGATGAAGGACTGAAAGGTGAAATTTCAAATGTTGGAATGCTAGGATTTGACTTGATTGTGTGACGTCTCGAGAGAGAATTATCGACTGAGAAACCATTGATTTGATAATCGTGTGCCTAATGAATCTAAACTAATCGAGAATCCATGGGAATTGATGATTGATTTGATTTAGGCATTTCACTTTGCCTTGAAAGAGGGTTGTGATACTTCAATTATCGATTTTAAAACAATCAGTTAAGGAAGAAGTGCTTGATTGATGCATGAATTGAGAAATTGCTAGTTTTGTATAATTTCATGATTATTTATCCAGTAGATTAGATAGTAGATTAGTTAAATTTCATTCTCAAATTTGGATTCGCCTAGCATGTCTTGAGGGAATATATCCTAGTAGATTAACCTAGTCTCTGTGGGATCGACCTTGATTTGCTACAACGCCACCGTGCGCTTGCGGCCGTATCAAGTTTTTGGCGCCGTTGTCAGGGACTAGCGTCGAATATTGGGTTTTTCTGGATAGGTTTGACTAAGCATTTTATTTTTCTTTGAAAAAAAAACCTACAAAAAATTTTTAGAAATTAATAAAATAAATTTAAAAACAATAATGGCAATTTTCCATTTTCCCCAATTTGAGCATGAATTATTTTGGAGGTATTTTAAACGTTTAAATGTCTTTCTTGCTCAATGTGGTTATTGTATTGGTAAATGGAAAATTTTAGACATTGTTGATGAGGCTGTGAATAGTAAAACCCGAACTCTTTTAGGGTGCTGGGATTTTTATGGTAAAAATGTTGATGATGCATATTAGTTATTTGCTTGAGTGAATTGCATGGGATTCATTTGAGTTTGAGAAGGCTAGTCGTGTTTCTAGATATTCATTTCCTGATCCTTGTGCATTTTATTCTAGATGTTATTATGCTCCTTTTTAGTGTGATTTCTGTAATTTTTCTGACCTTGATATAAATTCATGTCCTTATTATGCATGCTATATGCAACCTGACTTTGTATCGCCCTCAAACAATACTGATATTGCCCTAATCTTACCTGATTCATCTTTTCCTTTAGCTCAGTGCCAGGGGCCCGAGGCGGGTGAGCCTTTCGGGGTTGTTGCTAGGTTTAGTGTTACTAATGCATGTTTTGCATTAGAAGATACTTTTAATAAGGTGCATGATCCCTTGGAGGGGTCACGTGCTGTGTTTATGCATACGGACTTTCCTAGCCTTGGTTGTAATATTGCTTTCTGAAATCCCCTTGATCATACCCATGTTTCCCCTATTTGTTCGCAACCCTCTATTTCCCCTGAGTATTCTTTCGATGCGCCCATTCATAACCTTAAGATTTGTGATTCCAATGTTGATTTGGGCTCTGTGGATAACATGTTTAATGTGCTTGGTGAAAATGTTGATAATTTTCTTTCCCTAGGATACTTTTGTGGATATGATGCCTCCCTTGACCCGCATTGCATATTCTTAGTGGACAAACCTGTAAAAATCATGTGGAACACTTTCTTTGCTTTCTCTTTTGATTTTTCTCTTAGTTTTGCTTTGTTAAAGAGAGTGCTAAGTTTCTTTGGTGTGATTATTTTCACGCTCTCTTATTGCCATGCTTAGAAACTCTATGCTGAGGAGTTTAATAAGCTCCAGTGTGCTTTAACGACGCCTGCTTTCATGAGCCTAGTCTTGACATCGTGATGGAGTGGCTGATGCTCCATGTGCCCTGGTTGTTACGAGGCCGCATAGCTTAGATGCACTCTGCACCTAACCTGGTGAGATTATTTTCTTTTGTTCCCCTTCTCTAAGTTTTCTTTCTTTTGAATAATAATGCTTTATCTAAGCATAGGAAAAGGATAGTTTCTATGTTTTCTATTTCAGTTATTAGTTTGCATTCTTATTAGAGCATATAGTTTTAGGTTTCTTTTTGTTTGCATGTTACATTTAGTTGATTTTGAGGTTTACATATATGATTGCATATAGAGATGGTGAGGATTGGTTTGAGATAAATTCCGATGATATGTTTACTAGGCATAATAGCTTTCATGAGCTTGAGTATCTTTCAATGTGCAATCCCTTTTGGTGCTAAACGTTTTGAAGGTTTTGTCAATATTTCTTGTTTTAAGAGTCATTAGCACTAATGTTTGTACATGGAGTCATTTTATGGGCTTAAAGTGACTTTTCTAGATATCTCGTGAGATTTTAAACCTCATTTGGACTAATTGATTATATTTAGTCTCATGTTTCTTTCATGTGTATAACTCTTCCATGTTGCATCTCTAGAACTTGCCTAGATTTTTGTTCAAAACCACATTCGTATGTGCATATAGTTAATGATATGATAGAGGCATTTCTTTCTTTGGTCATTTTGGCCACATAGCCAAATAGCCTGCTTTTGTATTACATGTTTTTTTGCTTTGCTACCCCTTTTAAGCTTATATCCATCTTTGTTGTGATCCCTTTATATTATCCCTTTGCCAAACACATATTCCTACCTTTAAGCCAAGTCTATGGAGCATCACTTCATGTATGTAGTGGGTGATTTTGGGGATAATTGAGTTTTAAAGTGGCTTTGGTATGTTGGTTTATTGAGGGATTCATGATATTGAGCATTTGCTTTGGTTCTCTCTTGTTTGGGTTGTGTATATATGTATTCGGTTATGAGTTGATAGTTAATGGTCCTATGCCTTTTAATAATTACAATTTTTGTTTCAAAAAAAAAGAAGAAAAAAAGGAGAAACAAAAGTTACGTTGAAAAAAAAGACAAAGAGAAAAGATAAAAAAAGGAGAAAAAAACTGAAAAAAAAGAGTTATGTTTAAGAAAAAGAAAAGAAAAGGAAGATGAAGTTATGTTCTTGAAAAAGCAAAAAACAAAACAAAAAAAAACAAAAGTGAATAAGGTTATTGGCATTGGATATGTAAAAAGCTTGTGTTTCTTCTTTGTCAACTCATTTCCTACTTGATTAATTTGGGATATGTTCATTGTATTGTTGGGGTTTGAAAAGTTGATTAATTTCATAGTTGCTTGGTATTTTATTAGTTGCTCCATATTCACTTGGTTAAGTAGCTCCACATTATCCCAAATTCATTTGTCCACCTCCTTTCCCTTAACCTTTTTAGCCGGCATTACAACCCAAATAAAATCCTCTTGATTGTCTTGTGTACATTGCATTCTAGTGGTGGAGAATGTGAGAGTCTTTGCAAGCATATGGTAGATTGTATTTTTGGAATGAGTCTTGAGTGAACCTATTCTATATTTCAAACACATGAGTGGGAGTGATTCATATTTCCCAAAGTGAGGTTCTACTGATCTATTTGGCTCTATTCAATTTCATGTGCTTGCATAATGTGCTTTGTGGTTGTTTGGGGGTGATTAAGTTTAATATTGAGCTCGTTGTCATGTACTTCTTTGAAACCATTCACCTTCTTTCGATATTGAAAAGTATTGTGCGCTATTTGGGGTTGCCATTGCTTAGCATTCTTGCTTGTGATAAGCTACGGTTTACTTACTTTAAGAAGGTTGTTTTGTTTTGAGTCTTAGAAGCATTTCCCCTTGTCGGTTTTATCTAGTGTTTGGTCGAGGACGAGCAACTGTTTAAGCATGGGGGAGTTCGATAAGTGCCTAATGTATACATCATTTTAAGGCTATTTTGTGTCATTTTTAGGATAATTATGTGCTTAATGTTATTATTCATACTCCTATTCTCGATTTATGCTTGGGTATGGTTGTTTGATGTGTTTTGCAGGATTTTGAACCATTTGACCCTCATTTAGATGTATTTTGACTCACACGGATGGCCCTAAGTTGCTATGCCCATGGAAGAAAGGAAGAACAGAAGAATAACGAGCCAGCCAGCACCACGGTCTGCCCGTAGCAGATGCCACATTCCGTGGTGGAGGCATAACTGCTAATCTTTTCGTTTTCTCTCATCGTGTGGCGGTGGTTGATTGTGTTTTCCTATAAGCAGATCCATTTTTCGCAATAGAAGGGACATACCTCATCCATTCTATTCTCCTCCATATTCCATTAGTTAGAATATAGATTAGTTTAGATTAGATTAGAGAGAGTTGAGAGTTGAAGTAAAGATTTGGAAGGATTCGATCCTGGATTTGCACGATGTTTCAAGCGCGATCTTGGCTGAGTATTTCTTTTCTCTTCTCTTGTCTCCTCTTTCCTAAATTTAGATTTATGTTTTGTAATTTAGATTATCTTTGTTGTTTGATTTTGGATTTATGTAAACATTTGTTAGTATCTTGATCTTGTATATCATTTGGTGCTTTTGGAATTGTTAAATTATTTTATCAAATTCTAGAAGTTTATTGTCTTGTGAGAAACTTGATCACGTTCTTGCATGTCAGGGGTATTTAGATGAAGGACTAAAAGGTGAAATCTTAAATATTGAAATCCTAGGATTTGACTTGATTGTGTGATGTCTCGAGAGAGAATTACCGACTGAGAAACCATTGATTTGACAATCGTGTGCCTAATAAACCTAAACGAATTGAGAATGCATGAGAATTGATGATTGATTTGATTTAGGCACTTCACTTCACCTTGAAAGAGGGTTGTGATACTTCGATTATCAGTTTTAAAATAACCAGTTAAGGAAGAAGTGCTTGATTGATGCATGAATTGAGAAATTACTAGTTTTGTATAATTCCATGATTATTTATCCATTAGATTAGATAGTAGATTAGTTAAATTTCATTCTCAAATTTGGATTCGCCTAGCATATCGTGAGGGAATATAACCTAGTGGATCAACCAAGTTTCTATGGGATCGACTATGATTTGCTACAACGCCACTGTGCGCTTGCGGCCGTCTCAAGTTTTTGGCATCGTTGCCAGGGACTAGCCTCGAATATTGGATTTTTTCACATAGGTTTGACTAAGCATTTTATTTTTCTTTGGAAAAAAACCCTACAAAAACATTATGAAAATTAACCCAAAAAAGTTAAAAAATAACTGTGAAAATTTTACATTTTTCCCAATTCGAGCATGAATTGTTTTGGAGGTATTTTAAAAATTTAAATGTCTTTCTTGCTCAATGTCGTTATTGTGTTAGTAAATGATAAATTTTGGACATTGTTGTTGAGGGTGTGAATAGTAAAACCCAAACTCTTTTAGGGTATTGGGATTTTTATGGTAAAAATGTTGATGATGCATATTAGTTATTTACTTGAGTGGATTGCATGGGATTCATTTGAGTTTGAAAGGTTAGTCGTGTTTCTAGATATTCATTCCTAATCCTTGTGCATTTTATTCTAGATGTTATTATGCTCCTTTTTGGTGTGATTTCTGTAATTCTTCTAACCATGATGTAAAGTCGTGTCCTTATTATGCATGCTATGCGCAACCTGACTTTGTATCACCCTAAGGCGATACTAATGTTGTCCTGACCTTACCTGATTCGTCCTTTCCTTTAGCTCAGTGCATGGGGCCCGAGGCGGAAGAGCCTTTTGGGGTTGTTGCCAGGCTTAGTGTTACTGATGCATGTTTTGTGTTAGAAGATGCTTTTAATAAGGTGCATGATCCCTTGGAGTGGTCACATGATGTGTTTATGCATAAGGACTTTCCTAGCCTTGGTTGTAATATTGCTTTCCCAAATCCCCTTAATCATACCCATGTTTCCCTTACGTGTTCGCAACCCTCTATTGCCCCTGAGTATTCTTTCGATGCGCCCATTCATAACCTTAATATTTGTGATTCTAATGTTGATTTAGGCTCTGTGGATAACATGTTTAATATGCTTGGTGAAAATGTTGATAATTTTCTTTCCCTAGGATACTTTTGTGATTATGATGCCTCCCTTGACCGTATTGCATATTCCTAGTGGACAAGCCTCGAAAAATCATGTGGAGCACTTTCGCTCCTTTCTCTTTTGATTTTTCTCTTAGTTTTGCTTTGTTAAAGAGAGCGCTAAGTTTCTTTGCTGTGACTATTTTCATGCTCTCTTATTGCCATGCTTGGAAACTCTATGCTGAGGAGTTTGATATGCTCCTGTGTGCTTTAACAGCGCCTGCTTTCATGAGCATAGTCTGGACATCGTGATGGAGTGGCTGATGCTCTATGTACGCTGGTTGTTACGAGGTCGCATAGCTTAAGTGCACTCTGCACCTAACCTAGTGAGATTGTTTTCTTTTGTTCCCCTTCTCTAAGTTTTCTTTATTTTGAATAATAATGCTTTATGTAAGCATGGGGGAAGGATCGTTTCTATGTTTTCTATTTCAGTTATTAGTTTGCATTCTTGTTAGAGCATATAGTTTTAGGTTTCTTTTTGTTTGTATGTTGCATTTTGTTGATTTTTAGGTTTACATATAGGATTGCATATAGAGATGGTGAGGATTGGTTTGAGATAAACGCCGATGATATGTTTGCTAGGCATAATAGGTTTCATGAGCTTGAGTATCATTTGATATGTAATCCCTTTTGGGGCTAAACTTTTTGAAGGTTTTGTCAATATTTCTTGTTTTGACCTTTGTCTTGTTTGAAAACTAAGTTACCTCCTAGAGTCATTAGCCCTAATGTTTGTACATCGAGTCATTTTATGAGTTTAATAGGACTTTGGTAGATATTCCGTGAGATTTTGAGCCTTATGTGGACTGATTGATTATATTTAGTCTCATGTTTCTCTCATGTGTGTAACTCTTTCATGTTGCATCTCTAGAACTTGCCTAGATTCTTGTTCAAAACCATATTCGCATATGCATAGTTGATGATATGATAGAGGCATTTCTTTCTTTGGTTGTTTTAGCCACACAACCAAATAGCTTGCCCTTGTATTACATGTTTTTCCCTTTTGCTAGCCTTTTGAGGTTATATCCGTCTTTGTTGTGATCCTTTCATATTAGCCCTTGGCCAAACACATATTCCTACCTTTAAGCTAAGTCCGTGGAGCATCGCTTCATATATGTAGTGGGTGATTTTGGGGATAATTGAGTTTTAAGGTGGCTTTGGTATGTTAGTTTATTGAGGGATAGATGATATTGCGCACTTGATTTGGTTCCCTCTTGTTTAGGTGGTGTATATATGTATTCAGTTGTGTATATAGTTTTGTTTCAAAAAAAGAACAAGAAACAAAAGTTATGTTAAAAAAAAAAGACAAAAAAAAGAAAAAAATGAAAAGAAAGAGTTATCTTGAAGAAAAAGGAAAAAAAAAAGAAAGATAAAGTTATGTTCTTGAAAAAGCAAGAAAAAACAAAAAACAAAAGAAACAAAAGCAAATAAGGTGATTGGCATTGGATATGTAAAAAAACTTGTGTTTTTTCTTTGTCAACTCATTTCCTACTGGATTCATTTGGGATATGTTCATTGCATTGTTGGGGTTTTGAGAGTTGATAAATTTCATAGCTGCTTGGTGTTTTGTTGGTTGCTCCCTATTCACTTGGCTAAGTAGCTCCACATTGTCCCAAATTCATTTGCCCACCTCCTTTCCCTTAACCTTTTTAGCCCACATTACAACTCAAATAAAGTCCTCTTGATTATCTTGTGCATATAGCATTCTAGTGGTGGAGAATGTGAGAGTCTTTGCAAGCATATGGTAGGTTGTATCTTTGGAATGAGTATTGAGTGAATCAATGCTATATTTCAAACACATAAGCGGGAGTGATTCACATTTCCCAAAGTGATGTTCTAGCGGTCCATTTGGCTCTATTCAATTTCATGTGCTTGTATAATGTGCTTTGTGGTTCTTTGGGGGTGATCAAGTTTGACATTGAGCTCGTGGTCATGTACTTCTTTGAAAACATTCACCTTCTTTAGATATTGAAAAGTATTGTGCGCTATTTGAGGTTACCATTGATTAGAATTCTTGCTTGTGATATGCTATGGCTTGCCTACTTTAAGGAGGTTGTTTTGTTTTGAGTTCTAGAAGCATTTTCCTTTGTCGGTTTTATCTAGTGTTTGCTTGAGGCCAAGCAACAGTTTAAGCATGGGGGAGTTTGATAAGTGTTTAATGTATATACATCATTGTAAGGCTATTTTTTTGTCATTTTTAGAAGAATTATGTGCTTAATGTTATTATTTATACTCCTATTCTCGATTTAGGCTTGTATGGTTGTTTGATGTGTTTTGCAGGATTTTGAACCATTTGACCCTCATTTAGATGTATTTTGACTCGGCATCTAAGTTGCTATCCCCATGGAAGAAAGGAAAAATAGAAGAATGATGAGCCAGCCAGCACCACGGTCTGCCCATGGTGGAGGCATAACTGCTAATCTTTTCATTTTTCCTCATCGTATAGCTGAGGTTGATTGTGTTTTTCTATAAATAGGGCCATTTTTCGTAGCAGAAGGGACACACCTCATCCATTCCATTCTCCTCCATATTCCATTAGTTTGGATATAGATTAGTTTAGATTAGATTAGAGAGAGTTGAGAGCTGAAATAAAGATTTGCAAGGATTCCATCCCGGGTTTGCACGACTATTCAAGCGCGATCTTGTCTTAGCATTTCTTTTCTCTTCTCTTCTCTTCTCTTTCCTAAATTTAGATTTCTGTCTTGTAATTTTGATTATCTTTGTTGTTTGATTATGGATTTATGCAAACATTTGTTAGTTTCTTTATCTTGTGTTCATATCATTTGGTGCTTTAGGAATTGTTGAATTGTTTTATGGAATTCTAGAAGCTTATTGTTTTGTGAGAAATTTGATCACTTTCTTGCATGTTATGGGTGTTTGGATAAAGGACTGAAAGCTGAAATCTCAAACACTGAAATCCTAGGATTTGACTTCATTGTGTGACGTCTCGAGAGAGAATTACTAACTGAGAAACCATTGATTTTATAATCGTGTGACTAATAAACCTAAACTAATTGAGAATCCATGAGAATTGATGATTGATTTGATCTAGATATTTCACTTCGTCTTGAAAGAGGGTTGTGATACTTCGATTATTGGTTTTAAAACAACCACTTTAGGAAGAAGTGCTTGACTGATGCATGAATTGAGAAATTACTAGTTTTGTATAATTCCATGATTATTTATCCATTAGATTAGATGGTAGATTAGTTAAATTTCATTCTTAAATTTGGATTTGCCTAGTATATCTTGAGGGAATATAACCTAGTAGATCAGCCTAGTCTCTGTGGGATCGACCTTAATTTGCTACAACGCCACCGTGCACTTGCGACCGTATCAAGTGTTTGGTGCCGTTGCTAGGGACTACTGTTGAATATTGGGTTTTTCCATATACGTTTGACTAAACATTTTATTTTTCTTTGGGAAAAAAAAACCTATAAAAAGTTTGGAAATTAACCTAAAAAAATTGAAAAACAACAATGGCAATTTTCCATTTTCCCCAATTCGAGCATGAATTATTTGGAGGTATTTTAAATGTTTAAATGTCTTTCTTGCTCAATGTGGTTATTGTATTGGTAAATGAAAAATTTTAGACATTGTTGATGAAGTTGTGAATAGTGAAACCCGAACTCTTTTAGGGTATTGGGATTTTTATGGTAAAAAGGTTGATGATGCGTGTTAGTTATTTGCTTTAGTAAATTGCATGGGATTCATTTGAGTTTGAGAAGGCTAGTCGTGTTTCTAGATATTCATTTCTTGATCCGTGTGCATTTTATTTTAGATGTTATTATGCTCCTTTTTGGTGTGATTTCTGTAATTCTTCTGACCATGATATAAATTCAACCCTCGGACAATACTGATGCTGTTCTGGTCTTACCTAATTCATCATTTCCTTTAGCTCAGTACACGGGGCTCGAGGCGGATGAGCCTTTTGGGGTTGTTGCTAGGTTTAGTGTTACTGATGCATGTTTTGAGTTAGAAGATACTTTTAATAAGGTGTATGATCCCTTCGAGGGGTCACATGATGTGTTTATACATAAGGACTTTCCTAGCCTTGGTTGTAATATTGCTTTCCCAAATCCCCTTGATCATACCCATGTTTCCCCTTGTGTTCGCAACCATCCATTTCCCCCGAGTATTCTTTAGATGTGCCTATTGATAATCTTAAGATTTGTGATTCTAATGTTGATTTGGGCTCTGTGGATAACATGTTTAATATGCTTGGTGGAAATGTTAATAATTTTCTTTCCCTAGGATACTTTTCTGGGTATGATGCCTCCCTTGACCCATATTCCAGATTCCTAGTGGATAAGCCTAGAAAAATCATGTGGAACACTTTCTTTGCTTTTTCTTTTACTTTTTCTATTAGTTTTGCTTTGTCAAAGAGAGCGCTAGCTTTCTTTGCTGTGATTATTTTCATGATCTCTTATTGCCATGCTTGGAAACTCTATGCTGATGCTTTAACGACATCTGCTTTCCTGAGCCCAGTCTTGATATTGTGATGGAGTGGCGGATGCTCCGTGTGCCCCGGTTATTACGAGGCCGCATAGCTTAGGTGCACTCTGCACCTAACTTGGGGAGATTTTCTTTTGTTCACCTTCTCTAAGTTTTCTTTATTTTGAATAATAATGCTTTATCTAAGCCTAGGGGAAGGATAGTTTTTATGTTTCTATTTCAGTTATTAGTTTGCATTCTTGTTAGATCATATAGTTTTAGGTTTCTTTTTGTTTGCATGTTGCATTTAGTTGATTTTTAGGTTTACATATAGGATTGTATATAGAGATGGTGAGGATTGGTTTGAGTAAACTCCGATGATATATTTTCTAGGCATAATAGCTTTCATGGGCTTGAGGATTTTTGATGTGTAATCCCTTCTGGTGCTAAACTTTTTGAATGTTTTGTCAATATTTCGTGTTCTAACCCTTGTCTTGTTTGAGAACTAAGTTGCCTCCTAGAGTCATTAGCACTAATGTTTGTACATGGAGTCATTTTATAAGCTTAATGAAACTCTGGTAGATATCCTGTGAGATTTTGAGCCTCATTTGGACTAATTGATTATACATAGTCTCATGTTTCTTTCAGGTGTGTAACTCTTCCATATTGCATCTCTAGAACTTGCTAGATTCTTGTTCAAAACCACATTCACATATGCACAGTTGATGATATGATAGAGGCATTTCTTTCTTTTGTCATTTTAGCCACATAGCCAAATAGTCTGCCCTTGTATTATATGTTTTTCCCCTTTGCTAGCCCCTGTAAGCTTATATCTGTCTTTATTGTGATCCCTTCATATTAGCCCTTGGCCAAACACATATTTCTACCTTTAAGCCAAGTCTATAGAGCATCATTTCATGTATGTAGTCGGTGGTTTTAGAGATAATTGAGTTTTAAGGTGGCTTTGGTATGTTAGTTTATTGAAGGATTGATGATATTGAGCATTTGCTTTGGTTCCCTCTTATTTGGGTTGTGTATATATGTATTCGGTTGTGAATTGATAGTTAATGATCCTATGCTTTTCAATAATTGGAATTTTTGTTTCAAAAAAAATAAAGAAACACAATGTACGTTGAAAAAAAAAAGACAAAGAGAAAAGACCAAAAAAAAAAAAAGAAAAAAAATTTTAAAAAGAGTTATGTTGAAGAAAAAGAAAAAAAAGGAAGATAATGTTATGTTTTTGAAAAAGCAGAAAAAAAAAAAACAAAAGTGAATAAGGTCATTGGCATTGGATATGTAAAAAGCTTGTGTTTCTTCATTGTCAACTCATTTCCTACTTTATTCATTTGGGATCAGATCATTGTATTGTTGGGGTTTGGAGAGTTGACAAATTTCATAGTTTCTTGGTGTTTTGTTAGTTGCTCCCTATTCACTTGGCTAAGTAACTCCACATTGTCCCAAATTCATTTGTCCACCTCCTTTCCCTTAAGCTTTTTAGCCCATATTACAACCCAAATAAAGTCCTCTTGATTATCTTGTGCACATTGCATTCTAATGGTAAAGAATGTGAGAGTCTTTGCAAGCATATGGTAGATTGTATCTTTGGAATGAGTCTTGAATGAACCTATGCTATATTTCAAACACATGAGTTAGAGTGATTCACTTTTTCCAAAGTGAGGTTCTACCTGTCCATTTGGCTCTATTCTATTTCATGTGCTTGCATAATGTGGTTTGTGGTTGTTTAGAGGTGATCAAGTTTGATATCGAGCCGTGGTCATGTACTTCTTTGAAAGCATTCACCTTCTTTTGATTTTGAAAAGTATTGTGCACTATTTGGGGTTACCATTGGTTGACACTCTTGCTTGTGATATGCTATGGCTTGCCTACTTTAAGGAGATTGTTCTATTTTGAGTCCTGGAAGCGTTTTCCCTTGTCGGTTTTATCTAGTATTTGCTCAAAGACAAGCAACAGTTTAAGCATGGGGGAGTTTGATAAGTGTATACATCATTTTAAGGGTACTTTGTGTTATTTGTAGGACAATTATGTGCTTAATGTTATTATTTACACTCCTATTCTCGATTTATACTTGGGTATGGTTATTTGTTGTGTTTTGCAGGATTTTGAACCATTTGACCCTCATTTAGATGTATTTTGACTCACCACGGATGCCTCTAAATTGCTATGCCCGTGGAAGAAAGGAAGAACAAAAGAATGATGAGCTAGCTAGCACCATGGTCTGCCTGTGGTGGATGCCACGGTCCGTGGTGGAAGCATAACTGCTAATCTTTTTATTTTTCCTCATCGTGTGGTTGAGGTTGATTGTGTTTTCCTATAAACAGGGAGGTGGATGCCACGGTCCGTGGTGGAAGCATAACTGCCAATCTTTTCATTTTCCCTCATCGTGTGGTTGAGGTTGATTGTGTTTTCCTATAAACAGGGCCATTTTTCACAGTAGAAGGGACATACCTCATCTATTCCATTCTCCTCTATATTCCATTAGTTAGGATATAGATTAGTTTGGATTAGATTAGAGAGAGTTAAGAGTTGAAGTAAAGATTTGCAAGGATTCCATCCCGAGTTTACACGACGGTTCAAGCGCGATCTTAGCTGAGCATTTCTTTTCTCTTCTCTTCTCTCCTCTTTCCTAAATTTAGATTATGTTTTGTAATTTTGATTATCTTTGTTGTTTGATTTTAGATTTATGCAAACATTTGTTAGTTTCTTGATTTTGTGTTCATATCATTTGGTGCTTTCAGAATTGTTGAATTGTTTTATCGAATTCTAGAAGTTTATTGTCTTGTGAGAAATTTGATCACTTTCTTGCATGTTATGGGCATTTGAATGAAGGACTGAAAGGTGAAATCTCAAATACTGGAATCCTAGGATTTGAATTCATTGTGTGATGTCTCGAGAGAGAATTACCGACTGAGAAACCATTAATTTGATAATCGTGTGACTAATAAACCTAAACTAATCGAGAATCCATGAGAATTGATGATTGATTTGATTTAGGTATTTTACTTTACCTTGAAAGAGGGTTGTGATACTTCGATTATCAGTTTTAAAACAATCAGTTAAGGAAGAAGTGCTTGATTGATGCATAAATTAAGAAATTACTGGCTTTGTATAATTCCATGATTATTTATCCATTAGATTAGATAGTAGATTAGTTAAATTTTATTCTCAAATTTGGATTCGCCCAGCATATCTTGAGAGAATATAATCTAGTAGATCAACCTAGTCACTGTGGGATCGACTTTGATTTGCTACAATGCCACCGTGCGCTTGCGGCGGTATCACTTATATGATAACTAATTCCCTCTTGGCAAGTGAACATGTTGTCTGGTAATTGATCAATAATTTGGCATTCGTGATCAGTGTCTTTATGCTGAGTGATAATTACTTATGTGATTTGTGATCAATATGCGATTACCTGTGCATCTTACATTTTTTATTTCCTGGTAAGTCAGTAATCATTCTTTTTCTTTTTGATTTTGTAGTGAACCTTTGTTTGACTGTTGTGGCGATAAGGAGGCATGGCCACTCTAAAGCCAGGAGAGGAGGTTGAGATGAATGTCATCAACATATGGTCCAACATACTAAATGATTAGGAGAGAAAAAGGGATCTCACCACTTCAAGCATACTCTTCATGTCATGTGATGAAAGTGTAAGTACCTCACAATCAACTTATTACTCAATAATAGTTGCATTAGCAATCATAACTAAAACCATTGAGTTATTAAAATATCTACTTTAACAAATTTCTCACCAAGAATGGTCTATCTTCAGTGGTAAATTACATTGCATTAATATACATTATTTTTTCTTCAATGCAGTATTTCTTTAGCAAAGAAATGTCAAAAATCAGTTCATTCGAAAAAAGATATGAAGATTTTAAGGTGGTAATGGACAGAGAGCTAGAAAGATGTCCATGGATCAAAATCAAGCAAGTTTACTTGGCAAGGGCTGATGTTCAATGAATGCCCTTAATGCACTTGGCTTCTTTAAAAAAAAAAGGCATTCATTTATAATATTTATATGCATTAATGTTCACATGTGTTTTTTTTATTTTTTTAATTATTTTTCTTTAAAAAAAATCATAGGTTTTCTTCCCCGTATGTCACAGAAGGAATTTCTTTTTGCTTTGCTACAACTTGAGGGACATCAAGCTTGAGATCATCGATAACATGCTCATAAGAACAACATTCAATGTTGCATACGGAGACTTTCCAATGAAGATGGTAAGTTTGAAAACTATATTGTTTATGACTATGCTGATGTTATTACATTGCAATTCTAATAGGGTGCAATTTTTTGAAAATTT
The DNA here is from genome assembly GCA_029747015.1 of Carnegiea gigantea. Classification (NCBI taxonomy): domain Eukaryota; kingdom Viridiplantae; phylum Streptophyta; class Magnoliopsida; order Caryophyllales; family Cactaceae; genus Carnegiea; species Carnegiea gigantea. The sequence goes on from JAKOGI010000288.1 coordinate 714,599, forward strand.
ATGCAGAGTAAAGTACTTAACCTTTACATACAAGGTGTACAACATTCTAAGCATGAAATTCTTAAGAGACTAAAGGCAGTATGCTTGAAGATGACGTGGAGGTCAAGTACAAATGTCACAGATTGTGCCATATTTTGTATGAGACACACAGAGAGCTACTCTAGGGAAGGAGGGAAGTGGCAGTCTGGACTGAATCCAAACGATATAAGTATTATAGCACAACATTGACTTTGCTAGTAATATAAAAAAAAATAGGGGTTGTTACTAATTCATCATGAACTACCTTTTGTCCTTAGGATGCAAGGCTCAACGTTTTGAGGGCGCATTACTGTCATGACATAGTCACCTATGAGCACAACAGCGGAAGATTCACGATGACTAAAAGGGCAAAAGACTTCAAAGAATTCGGGACAATTTATCCGAATCTCAAGGAAGCTACGAAGAAGGACTAGGTTTATCCCAACCCTGTTTCTCTATGTTGCCAATTTGCAATGGATAAGAATTATTTTGTAAATGAAAATTATATTTTTGCATATTATATAACATATTATTTAATATTTTATTCATTTTAGGTTTATGCAAAATTTTCATGGCACAGAATCTGGTAGAGATATAAATAATGATCACCAAACATACCTATCGTGATCACTGTCAGTATTACTATTGATGAGCAACTGTAGTTCTCGTTGTGATGAAAATCAATACTAATAATGACCAAAAAGTGACCTATTAATCAATAAGCAACTGCACATAAGAAGATGCTGATCACCCAAAAAACATTCAGTGATCACCAAAGATACTTCTAACGATCCCAAGCATACATCTTTTGATCACCACGACCGGACTTGTTGATAAGACACTAGGTCTCATTCTTTGTAAAAACATATGCTGCTATCCCTAATAAGAGCCAACCTCAAATGCAGCAAAATAAACATATCAACGAATATGGTTCACCTAAAATCAACATATTTGTGGTGTGAGTAGAAGAACATCTTCTGATCACCAAAGATAATCGTAATGATCACCAACACTATAATTACTGATCACCAAATGATATCTTCTATAAAAACATATACTATGATGTTTGATGAGAACAAAACACAAATACAATAGCATAACAGTTTTCCAAGATATCACTCGTAATATACTTGGTGAAAAAACCAACATATTTGTGTTGAAAACCATAGATTGATATAGTGATCACCAAACGTGGCTGTAATGATCACCAAACATAACTCTAATGATCACCAAAACTAGTAGTGTTGATCACCAAATGGTGTCTTCTATAAAAATGTATACTATCACGTTTGATTAGAATAAAACACAAATACAACATAAATATGTTTGGCAAAAGACCAACATATTTATGGTGATCACCACAAAACATCATGTGATCATCAAAGACACCTCTAATGGCTGCCAAAAATATATGCAATTGATATAGTGATTACTCGCAATATGTTTGTGTTGAACACCATATAATGATATAGTGATCACCAAACATACCTCTAACAATCACCTAACACAGCTGTAATGATCACCAAAACTGGATCTGTTGATCACCAATTGACATCATGCATAGAAACATATAGTATGATTCATTATGATCATAAACCGCAAATACAAATATCTCTGATAATATTTTTCATGCAATAGCAACATATTTATGGTGATCACCACAAAAGATCCTATGATCACCAAACACAGCTCTATAGATCACCAAATCAGTTCCTAAGTGAGCACATATATTACGACTTCGCAAGCACATTTTCATCATTTCAACAGCTGATCATCAAAAGGAACACTAATGATCAGTAAAAGCAATCCTACTGATCACTAACTAATACCTAGCAAAACTGATTTTTTTTAATAAAAGAAACACACACAGCCATACATACCCCTAGAGATAGTGCACTAGCATCTCCTTTCTAGATGGTTTCTATTATCATGGGAAGCAGCCTGATTGCAGCAATGGCACATCCGCATGCATAATTGGTGCTAAACAGCCCTCTCAACCCCCGTCTTCATCCTCTTTTCTCTTCATTTAGTTATGGATGTCGAGGGTGGATGTATCCCAATGTGGTTTTGGCATCGCACATCTAAAATAGGTCTGTAGATTGGTTGCTACGTTGCTCACTGACTTAGCGCCCATGTCCTAAAGCTGATGCTCGATTGAAATCATAGAACTTAACAACAGCTACAACTTTGTGGGGGTGCGCCCAGCCAGATCCATACACTTGTAAAACTAAGACCACGCATCACCTATGAGCTTATTTTATGTGGCTATTTCTCCATAAGCATCTCCCATAATATTATCAAACTCATACATCGGTGCTTTTGCTGCTATCTTTGTCCACCTATTAATGATATAAGATGCCAGAATTTCTCTTAGCGAATTGGATGTGAAAACGAGCAGCATGTGAGCACATGGAATCTCGTCCGAGTCGAAGATGTGGCATGAGCACTGGCACTCGGAAGTGCACTCATTATACACCACATAATGGATCCTCGTTTTGCTCTCATAATTGTGCTTGATCTGATAGGTACGGTCACCTTCCACATTAGTGGTACCCTGCACATGGCAGTACATCCGGCCGATGTATAACTGTCTTTGGAACACATAAAAGTTCGTGTGAGTGTAGATGTTCCTCACATGCTTCTCAATCTCATATGACATCTTCAATTTCAGAAGTGATGTTAAAGAAGCATTTTCAGCCTTGTGCTCACAATGGCGTTGTGACTTCATAGCCTGCACACATCTGACCCTGAATTCCACCAGGCTGAGGTTGGGATACGTTAGGGAACTAAACATAGAGTTTTAACTCTTAGATCTTGACGTCACCCTTAAAATACCCCCTAAGAAATCCTCCTTAAAGTAAACATGCACCCAAAGCTCTCGAAT
>JAKOGI010000288.1:722500-742500 GCA_029747015.1 Carnegiea gigantea
ACTAACCAACGACTGACAATTTTTTTAATATAGATTATTGAAAATAACTGTGCCCAAAGTTCGAGGCATTGGAGGGTTTATTTGTAAGGTTGGATTATTACTAATTGACCGGCAAAGTTCAGATTATTAAAATTTAATTTTCCTTATTTATATTATTAATTTTTTACCATTAAATAATATGAACTTTGACACCATTCAAATTCTTACGAAGAAATTAAGGTATTATTACTGCTACAGAAACTAAGTCCATCACAATCTACTTTATTATATTACAAATTTCATCTCAATAATTTTTTATGATATGTGATCCATGATAAATACAGTTAAACTTAAAAACTACTTAAAATTAGAAAAGACGTCAAAATTTTTCTGTACGCATAGTATTTGGTAGTTATTTTGCTGGATGGTTTGTTCACATAATTTCTCTGATTTTAAGAACTCAAAAATATTTATAGGCACTGCATGGATGATGAAATACTAGTTATTATTAAATTTATAAAATATGTCACAAAAATTATTTTATTTTACAATTTTTTTTTGATAAACTCCTACAATACAATACTCTAAGAAAACAAATTGTCATTTATCCAATAATAGAATTTTAATTGTATTGATGACAACATCAACTTATGATCCAAAATTAAATCATTATAAAACATATTCTTTTATAAAAGTAGGATACGAGCACCTACCTCTTTATAATTTGTTCCTTAACTTAGATTTAGAGGTTTATGATTAAAAAAAGTCATATTTTTCCCCAAATGTATGTTTTTATTCATAGTAAGCTAAATTTAGGAAGAGTAATTTTATGCATATTAACCCTAACTAAATGAAAGAATATATCATAATAAAAGTGTCAATGATTTTTTTTTTTTTTGGGTTTCCTTAATGATCTTATTAAGACAATTTATAATTAATAACAATAATTAAGATTAAAAATTTAAAAATAGGAATAGAATTAAGTTGAGTTATGTTTGAAATAAAGTCTCTTCTAGCTCAGGGTTGTGTACCACCGGGTTACTTCAATAGATCTAGGATGTATCTGCCACCAGAAAGCCTGCAAAATTATCCTATATAGGAGAAGCATTTCCTCCTTATAGAGCGTCCAATGCTCAAGTTAGAGGAAGAAAAGGATGAACGTTTAGGGTTATCACGGACAACTCAAACGTCTTACCTATATTATGATCACAACTTGTTACATATGGGTGTAAACATAAATTTTAAGCCTAAAATAAATTAGACAAGAATTTGAGAAACAAATTTAATTTTGTATTAATGTTGTGTATGTGAGTACAATCTCTGAATTGAATACAACTTAATTGTTCCTCTAATTCGATCTCCTAGTAACTTGAATTGACTCAATGGCATGATGGCTTGATCTTGATTGATGCAGAATCAGTTGAAGAACTCTGAAAAGGCTCTTGATCTCGATCTGCAAGCGGTTGATTGTTGACTCTGAAGCTTGCAAGTTTGATCATTCTCGCTTGATAGCTGGATGTTGCTTGCAGTTTGAGCGTCTGAAATCTGTAATGCTAAGTATGAATATAGTTGACCAGATTAATCGATATGAGGGTGAGGTTGCTTGATCTCGATCGATGAACTTGATAAAGAACTTTGAAGCAAACTTCAATTTGAGGTTGCAAAAGAAGTTAAACTAGCTGACTTTGATTGTTGTTGCTTAGTAGCTTAGTGTCATTTGTGGTATGAGCTCTAGAGTTGGTAGGATGTTGAATATTGAGGCCCCTCTAGAATAAGGATAGAGGAGCTCTATTCATAGGCTCCCAAGTTAGGGTTTTAAGTGGGCTTTAGGCCTTATCCCATATTTTAGGCATTATCTTTTTATTTTAAATAAAGAAATAATTACTATTTATTGCATCACTAATGACACGTGGCAATTTTTGATTGGCCAGAATTTAATTCCATTTAAATGGGCTCGCCAAAGCCAATTTATACATGGCAGCTCCTAATTGGCTAAATGAAAATTATTTTATCTTACACATGCGCCATATGATCTGTCAGCAAATTTTTACCTCCTACAGATGCCCACTTCGACGGTCAAATGCGCACATGAATCTTCAGTGGTTGAAGTGGTTGAGTCTCGAAAAATTGGAAGATGTTGATGATCGGAGCTCTTCTTTTTTTCTTTTTTTTTTCTGTGGGCTTCTTCTTCTTTTTCCCTTTTTTTGGCCAAATAAATTGGTGAATTAGTAGATAATCTAAGCTGATTATTTTTTTGAAGATAATTGTGATTGTAGTTTTGTGATAAAATTTTACCAACAACTTGTGATAAAGTTTTTCGAAAATTTCAGGGATAGAATCCTATCAAAAACTTATGATAAATTCTATAATAAGTTAAAAGGATAGATTTTTGTCAATAACTTGTGATAAAGTCTATGAACAGTTTTTTCGAAAATTGCTATAAATTCACTCTTCGGGTTGCCGTCAATTGATCATGTTCTATAATCACTTCTTCTAAAATCTCGTGAGGCTTCATTGCAGTTAGCCAAAAATTCGGCACCACTTTCTCTTCATCATGCTCGGTAATCAGTAATGTCGATTTGATCCTTAGTGGTGTTGTCACTCACGATTGGTTCTACTATACAGAGAGAAGAGAGAGAAAAAAAAAGCAACCATGGCATTTTCCATGGCGTTTTTGCAGACGTTGTGCTGGGCAATTTAATGTTAAATTGCTCTAGAGTGTTGGTCTCGTGAGATCAATACTTCATCGTAATTTACAACTTTTTCGTGCCTCTTTCCACTGAGATTACTATTCATGCACATGTCACTTTTTGCTTCGCTTTTTTAGGCCCCTTTTGTCTTTTTTGGGGCGATTTTCCTTTTTTGGTCCCCTTTTTGGGGGGGGGGGGAGAGCTTAAACTAATACTTTCTTCTTTTTCAGGAGGTTGCTAAATTGATTACTCCCCCTATTAGATTATAAGTGAGGTCGACTTTTAAGACAAGAAATTATTTCTCCACGTAGATTCGATTTTTCGCAAGAGAGTCCTTCACTTAATCTAGTTGAGGTTGACTCGGATTCCTTTCTTCTCACCGTGACTCATCCAATTAGATTACGAAGTGAGGTCGACTTTTTAAGATGATGAATTGTTTTTCCCCATAGATTTGATTCTTCGCAGGAGACTCCTTCGTTTAATCTAGCTGGGATCAACTTGAATTTCCTCCTTCCCGCTATGGTTCCTCCATTTACATTGCGAAGTGAGTTCGACATTTAAGATGAGGAATCGTTTCTCACCGTAGATTTGATCTTCGCAGGAGACTCCCTCACTTAATCTAACTGGCTTCAACTTGGGATTTCTTTCTTCCAGTCGCTACATCTTCTATCAGATTTGCGAAGGCACGACTTCTCCACTCAAATGGTGAAGGCATAACCCATCCAGTCAGATAGCAAAGATATTACTTCTCCGATCAGAGAGCAAAGACATTCAAACAATGAAGGTGTGACAGCTCGAATCAGATAGTCAGGACATGGCTCCTCTAATCAGAAAGCAAATATTCGACTCCTCTGATCAGGCAGCATAGGCTTGACTCCTATGATTAGAAGCGAAGACATTCATACTCCTCCAATAAGACAGCATAGATTTGACTTCTTCTATTAGACAGCAAAGGCGACTCTTCCGATTAGAAAGCAAAGGCTTGTCTCACATTATAACTCCTCGACCCCTCTCGATCATAGGTCTTACCAATAACAGCTTCAAGGATCATTGACTGGCCCCATAAATCACCACAAGTCTTTCCGGTGTGCTTCGTCCTCGCTCATACGCTATCTGAGAAACTTCCCAGGAGGTCATCTATCCCAATATTGCTCCCCAATAAGCACGATTAACTGTGGAGTTCTTAAGAGTGGGCTTTCCGAAAATAAAGATGCACCTTTGGTGATATAAGTAGTCACTTTGATCCTTTTAAGCCACACTCAGGGTGTTACAATTACCCCCACTTGAAGCACACAACGTCCGTGTTGTGCCTCACTAACCGACCGACTTACGAGTCCTCTTGACCGGCGGTCCACACCCAACATCTTTGCCCCGCTAGGTGATTGCCCATTGGTTCTCCATCCACTGGCGCAGCTCACGATCGCAAGTCGGCTATGATACTATCTATAATGCTCCAACCCCTCTCAGCCGCAGGTCTTACCAATAACGGCTTCAAGGATTATCGACTGGCCCCATAAATCACCACAAGTCTTTTCGACATGCTTCGTCTTCGCTCACACACTACCTAGCAAACTTCGCAGGAGGTTACCCATCCTAATATTGCTCCCCAGTAAGCACGCTTAACTATGGAGTTCTTAAGAGTGGGCTTCCAGAAAATAAAGGTGCATCTTTGGTGATATAAGTAGTCACTTCGATCCTTTTAAGCCACACTTGGGGTGTTACACATATGATCAGGCAAAGGAGGCATGGCTCGTCCAATCAGACAGCAAAGGTGACTCATTCGACCAGACAGCACAGATTTGACCTCTTCTATTAGGTAGCAAAGTTTACTCTCCTGATTAGAAAGTAAAGGCTTGGCTCATCCGATTAGCCAGCAAAGGCGACTCTCCTGATCAGACAGTAAAGATTTGTGTTGAATTCTAAGAGTACACGACCACAAGAGGGGGGGTGAATTGTGGTGTCCGATTTTCGCCTATTTACTGACAAACAGCCTTAGACCCTGATTGCAGAGACTGTTTCTGAATGACGAACAGTCTCGGGCCTTGTTTGCAGTGGCTGTTCCCAATTGGTTCAGAAGCGAAAATAAAGTAGACAAAAGAGGAAATAAAGCACACACGATTTTTACGTGGAAAACACCTCTAGCCCAACTGAGGTGTGAAAAACCACGACCTACCTTGTGTAGGATTTAACCACTTCACTAACGGGCTGAACACGTTACAAAAGTAACACTCCTTGTTACAACTTGTAACCCACGTAACCTTCTTCTCTAAGACAGGTTACACCACGTCCAAATCTCTCTAGATTGGACACGTCCAAAGTCCACACGACTAAGGACACACTCACTCACTTTTGATCTGAGATCAAGGATACAAAACACCTTACTGGGGTGCTTCTGACTTAAGCAGATGTAAGGTACAATGAAGTCCTAGTATGCCAATAGTTTTGAAAGCTCAATTTTTGCACAATCTTGTCACGGTTTTTTCTTTTGAAATGTAGCTCCAGAAATCTCAATGTGTTTGTGAAAGAAACCGATTTTTCCCTTGTGTATCTCTGCCGAAAGGAGTGAAAAGATTTTCTTATTTAAGCAAGCAAACCCAACGGCTAACTCCTTCAAAAAAGATAGAAAAATCTTCTGATTTTAGCAGCTTAGAAGATTTCTTCAGATTTCCAACGGCTAGGAACAAAGAAGATAAGATTCTCCTAAAATATAGGGATTTGATACTCATGGGATAAAAACTGATTAGCCACTTAATATAGCCGCGTAATTTAGCCCAAAAAAGGATAAAAATCTTGGTTTCAAAATTTGAATCAATCAAGGCCTAAAAATAAGGAATAAAGATTTTTCGGATTTTGAAAAAAATCTCTAGCAAAAATGGTTTTGCAATCTGCTACATATATATAATAAATAATAATCTTTTTAGGACTTAACTAATCAGCCTAGGATTTCATAAAAGGATTCTTAGAGCAGCCAGCCAACCAAAAGAAATTTTTAGGTAAAACGGATGTGGCCGCTGTAGTTTCAGGAACACCTAGGCACCCTGTTTGCAGGGTTGTTTGGAAATGGTGTTCTGAAGCAAATCTCGAAAACCGTTTCAAGAAGTGTTAGATTGAGACTTTCAAGATTGGCATATTAACAAGAATCTAAAAGATAAAACCTAAATCAAATCGAGACTTCTTGTTGTAAGAATTAGTCATCTTGTCGAGGATGGATGTGCAACTCCAAACACCTTGGTCACCTTGATTACTCGGGTGATCTTGTATCGCTGAATGTAGGAACTTGGTCTTTAAGACTTAGTCAGCTGTTGTCGAGATTTGTTGTGTGCTGATCTTTGTGTCACTGAAGCTTGGAACCTGTTCTTAAAACTTGTTCTCAACATTTAGTAGACAGAACAGGTAAGTAGGATCAATACAAACAACTGTGCAGGACCTGTTTGGAGAGCTTGTTTGGAACAACATTACTTAAGCAAGTATGCTACACTTGGATTTGTTATCATCAAAACTTTATACAGTTAGTTTAATAATTTCCCCCTTTTTGATGATTACAAACCAAGTGACCATATTGGCAAGAAAAAGATTTTATTTTCGTAAGTGCCTTGAGTGCTGATATATATCTACACAGGTGCTAGGTCAGTCCAAAAACATATATAAGTATAAAGACTAATGACTCAACCGTTCAACTCAACCAACCGTTCAACTCAACCTAGGTCCACTTATCTTCCCCCTTTTGGCATCATTAAAAAGGTACAAATAACAGTCAGAACATGGTGTTTGCAAGTGAATCACATAAGACATAGCAAGAGATAAGCAAGATATAACAGAACCAGATATGTCATTGAAAGTCCGGAAGGTGCAATACAAAAAAAAAAGGAAACACAGAAAGAGACGGGGAAGAGAACTCTAGGAAACATCTGATGAGAACAGGTTACAAGGGTTGATTATGGCTGCAGAGGAGGGAGTTTGGTAGCGAGGGAGGAGAGAAGGGCAAGGAGATCTTCATGACGCTTGGCAGATAGTGCCTTCTCTTCTTCTAGGGCAGCCTTGACGGCTGTGAGTTCATCCTTGAGGTGGGAGTTATCCTCTAAAACAGCCTCAATTTTGACTGATGACCTCTCAGAAATAGGAGGTCTGGGTGTTTGGCTCCCCTGTTTGGAGACCGAGCCCTCAGCCAGAGTATATCCACACCCCATGAGGGTGTCACTCCCTATCTCATCAATCACTTGAGCAGCCACCCTCCTTTTGAGCTCTATCCCAAAGTGCTCAAAAACCCTCGTCAGTAGAAAACCATACCCAAGATCATGTGCTCGGGTGGTGTTTGCAATACGCCCAATATGGCGGATCATAAGAACAGGAAGGTTGATGGGTTCCTCCCTATCCAAAAGATCCACCAGGCACTGATCAAGAGCATCAGCCTGGTTTCTACCTTGACCTCTTGGGATGATGTTCTTTATGACAAACATAAAGAGCAGTTGGTGCAGAGAGGTCATCTCACCCTTCTTCACGGATGTGGGTGTTTGCAGGCCCTGGTTTTGACTCAACTGCTGTGAAAGCTCCAGCAGCCTGGCTGTCCCTAGGACAGACTTATCCTCCCTCACATACACATCAAAGCCAAGTGAGGGAACACCCAAAATCGTACCCAGAGTTTGTGCATCAAATTGCACCTGTGTATCACCAATTTTACTTGTCACCACCCCTTCGGTGACAGCACAATTGGCATAGAACTCAGCCAATTCTGGTACAGAACACCCCAGCTGGGTGTTCGTGAAGAGGTCCAGCCAGTTCTGGGCACGCAGCTTCTGTAGGAACACCCCCAACCCCTGTTCCTTGAAAAATTGAACTCTCACTATCTTCCCCCTAACTACATTGCACTTAAGCAGATGTGCAATCTTGGTAGAAACAGGAGAGGCAATAGACTTTTTGGCTCTTTTGGGGGGAGGAGCAGAAGAAGCAGTCTCGGGTTTAGCTGATTTTGAGACTGGAGCAGTAGAGGTCTTTCTTTTGCGAGGGAGGAGAGTGGAGGTTTTCTTGGAAGGAGGAGGAGGAGATTGAGTTTGTTCTTCTGAGGACTCGGAGAACACCGGGGCCCCCTGTTCAAAGAGGGTGTTCTCAGTAGCAGAGGAATTTGAAGAATCCTCAGAGGAAGAGGAAATTTCCTCTATTGCCGGAGTAGTTGATTTTGTGGTACGCGGAGTAGACTGAAAAGCAATTCGGGTAGATTTGCGGGTTGGTTGGGCAGTTTTTGGAGGAGAGGGGGCTGAGGTTTTTGAGGTTTGAGGCCTTGATCTAGGCGTTCTGCTACGCCTAGCCACTGTTTTGACCCTTTTTCTCTTCTCTCCGGATTGAGGAACCGGAGTCACTGATTCGGTTGCTGCAGGAGGGATGTCCATGCCACTACTTCCCCCTGCCTCAAGAGACTGCTCAGCCGAGTCTCCTTGAAGACCAACTGCCAAATGGTCCTTAAACACCTCTTCATAGAACTCAGACCCTGTTTCGGGTACTGTTTCTTTTTCAGGAAACAACCCGAAAGAACAGGGCTCAGAGAAATCAAAGAAACCAACATGGGACTCAAAGGCTTCATCTTGGGACCCAAGATTGCCACCAATTTCCCCAGTTGAAGCAAAGTTCTTTTCAGTGAGGGGACAAACAGTCGATCCCTCAAACACCACCAATTCCCAACCAAAATGGTAGGGAATATCTTTCAAACCCAAGCCCACTGATTTCAGGTCGACACTCTTCAAAAATCCAAAAGGTTTGAAGCTGATTGGGCGAGGAGGAGTGGAAGGTTTACCTTCTAGAATCGCCATTAAAAACGGCGAGAAGGCAACAGGGGCAGGACCTGTTCGTGAGGCTGGTGCGGGTGTCCTGCTACCCTGAGATTTTGAACCAGAACTTCCAGAGCCGTTGAAGGAAGCCATTTGAGCAAGAATTGGAGAGAGATTAGGGTTTGAGTGAAAGGAAATTGCCGGGTATTCGAGAGAGAGAGAGAGGTGTGATGAGAGAGAGGCAAAGATTTGGAGATTTAAAGAGAGAGAGCATGCCAAATCTTTAAAGATTTACCCGTTACAACGGGTAGATCATTACTAGCTGCCCGCGCATGCCTCGGGAAGGAGGAAAATTTAAAGGCTAGACACAACTTGTTTCACATACTAACAATCAAGGAGCGTACCTGTTCTTGCTGCTTGATCTTGGAGGAGATTCAACGGTAACAAGATAATAAAGGCAATCATATTAAATTTAAACGAATGCCAGCAGCTGCAAATAATGCACAAATACTAAAATAGCACAGAATTGATTGCAAACAATTTTTATTAAACACATTGTACCTTCGACCTATGGAAGTTACAAACAGGGGGAGAGAATAGGGTACTTAGGTTGTTTCAATCAAACCTAGTTCAAGTCTATTTTTCTCAAATTGATCTCTACTTAGCGCCTTGGTGAATATATCAGCAATTTGGTTTTCTGTGGCACAAAAATTCATTGAGATCAACCCTTTTTCAACATTGTCTCTTAAGAAATGATGACGTATGTCAATATGTTTAGTTCTTTTATGTTGACACGGATTTTTGGCAATGTTAATTGCACTTGTGTTATCACAAAAAATTGGTATGCATCCAGTGTCAACACAAAAGTCTTTGAGTTGTTATCTTATCCACAGTAATTGAGCACAACATGAGGCAGCTGCAACATATTCAGCTTCTGCTATGGACATGGCAACTGAATGTTGTTTCTTGGTTGCCCAAGATACCAAACAAGGTCCAAGGAAATGAGCCATACCTGTGGTGCTTTTTCTATCAACCAGGAAGCCTGCATAGTCAGCATCAGCATATCCAACAAGATCAAAATTGCAACCTCTAGGATACCATAGAGCTAAATCAGGTGTATGTTTTAAATACCTTAGTATCTGTTTAACAGCCTTAAGGTGAGTTTCCTTAGGATTAGACTGAAAATGGGCATATAAACCAACACTGGAAACAATGTCGGGCCTACTAGCGGTAAGGTATAAGAGTGACCCTATCATGCCCCTATAGAGTTTCTCCTCAACTGAGGGACTCCCATCATCCATTACCAACCTGGTAGAAGGTGAAATGGTACTATCAATGGGGTTGGCCGACTCCATTCCAAAACGCTTAAGTAGTTCCTTAATATACTTTTGTTGATGGATCATGGTGCTGTTTGAAGTTTACTTGATCTGTAAGCCTAAGAAGAAGTTAAGCTCACCCATCATGCTCATTTCAAACTCACTCCTCATCATTTTTGAAAATTCATTGCATAAATCATAATGAGTTGCCCCAAATATGATGTCATCAACATATACTTGGACAATCAACAGATGTTCCCCCTTAGATTTTAGAAATAAGGTATTATCTACCTTGCCTCTTCTAAAATCATTTTCAAGTAAAAAGCTTGACAATTGTTCATACCAAGCTCTAGGAGCTTGTTTTAGACCATAAAGAGCTTTGTCAAGTTGAAAAACATGGTTTGGAAATTCACTGTTTTCAAAACCAGGGGGTTGTTTGACATACACCTCTTCTTTAAGGTATCCGTTTAGGAATGCACTTTTGACATCCATTTGATATAGCTTGATCTCCATATGAGCTGCAAAGGCTATTAGGATACGAATAGCCTCAATCCTAGCAACAGGTGCGAAGGTTTCTTTATAATCGATCCCTTCTTCCTGAATGTACCCTTGAACCACCAGCCGTGCCTTGTTCCTAGTAACTGTTCCGGACTCGTCCAGCTTGTTTCGAAACACCCACTTGGTTCCAATGATTGTTCTATCTGCAGGCTGGGGTACAAGTTGCCATACCTTGTTCCTTTCAAATTGGTGAAGCTCTTCTTGCATTGCTGTGACCCAATCTGCATCTACAAGAGCTTCATTGACATTCTTTGGCTCAATGTTAGAGAGAAATGCATAGAAAGCACAAAAATTCTTAAGCTTATATCTCGTTTGCACCCCAGTATTTATATCAGACAAGATTTGATCAAGGGGGTGTGAACGATGATGCTTCCAAGGTTGTGGAGTTAGGGGATCCACAGACACACTTTCTACTCTGGCTTGGATACTTGAAGAATCAGGTTCAGAAACAGCTCCTGAGCCTGTTCCTGCACCTGTTTGCTGGCCTGTTCCTGAGGAACTGGACTGGTGTTGTCCCGAACAGGGTTCAACGTTGCTTCCCCCTGTTTGGTCCTCACCTTGCCTGCCGTTCTGAGGAACAGCTTCAGGACCCGTTTTCTCCACGGTGTTCTTACCTTGTTCATCTTGGTGCAACACTTCTTTTCGAACAAGACCTAATTCAAATCCTTCCTCCTGTGCATCATTCTTGCTCAACGAGTTAGATTCATCAAAAAGCACATACACACTTTCCTCAACACACAAGGTTCTTTTGTTAAACACTTTGTATGCCTTACTATGTGAGGACTAACCGAGAAATATTGCCTCATCACTCCTAGGATCAAACTTCCCTAAGGCATCCTTCCCATTGTTATGCACAAAACACCTACAACCGAATGTTCTTAAATGCATGATGTTGGGCTTTCTACCTTTGAAAAGTTCATAGGGAGTTTTGTTCAAAATAGGTCTAATCATGCATCTATTTATAATGTAGCATGATGTGTTCAAAGCTTCTGCCCAAAAGTTCCTAGGAAGACCACTAGCAATAAGCATTGTTCTAGTCATGTCTTCTAGGGTGCGATTTTTGCGCTCAACCACCCCGTTCTGTTGGGGTGTTCTTGGGGCTGAGAAGTTATGATCAACACCATGTGCATTACAATAGTTTGTAAAGCTTGCATTTTCAAATTCAGTACCATGATCAGACCTTAAACTAACTAAAGAGTGTCCTACTTTCCTTTCAACTCTTTTGAGAAAGGCAATAAAATTCTTAAAAGTTTTATCCTTGGATGCCAAGAACAGGGTCCAAGTAAATCGAGAGTAATCATCCACTACAACCAGCACATACCTCTTCCCACCTCTACTTGCTATCCTCATAGGACCACATAGATCAATGTGTAACATTTCGAGAGGCCGGATAGTGCTAACACAATTTTTTAATTTAAAAGACGATCTGACTTGTTTGCCTTTTGCACAAGCTTCACAAACCTTGTCATCATTGAATTTGATGGAAGGTAGTCCAACAACTAGGTCTTTGGAAACAAGTTTGTTCAAAAGAGTGAGACTTGCATGACCTAGTCTCTTGTCCCAGAGCATTATATCATCATTTAAAGCGCTCAAACAAGTCAGATTGTTTTGGGGAAGTGTGAAAATACATACTTTGTAAACATTTTTGTGACGCTTCCCCCTTAGCACGACATCTCCTGTGTTTGAGTTTATAACCAAGCAACGTGTTGGTGAGAACACTACTAGGTTGTTCTTGTCACACAGTTGGGACACACTAAGTAGATTGTGCTTTAAGCCATCAATTAGATAGACATTATCAATTGATTGGGAATGGGACTCACCAACCCTACCTATACCGACAATTATCCCAGACTTGCCGTTTCCAAACGCCACACTCCCACCATCCGAAGCTGTAAGTGAGAGAAAGTTGGATTTTTCACCGGTCATATGCCTCGAACACCCACTATCAACATACCACAGCTGCTTGTTTTCAAGGTTGTTCCTAGGCTGTTTGCTGGTTGTTTGCTGGGTTGTTCTCTCTCACTTCAGCCTGCAAAACAAATCAAGGGTTAGTTTTGGGAACCCAGATCCACTTGGGTCACATTCTTTTAGACAGACAAATCTCATCTTTCCTAATCCAGACTTGTTTTACATAACCTTCATTTCTTTCAATGGCATACCTTCTTGAAGGACACGTGTATCGATAATGGCCGGTTTTACCACAATGAAAGCAAACAATATTTTCAGGTAATCCAACATACTTTCTATTGACTGGGTAAGAGGTCCTTTTAGGAGCAAAACCTAGTCCCTTTTTATTTTGACTGTGGTGAGTGTTTAGCCATTCAAGCGCTTTTGAGGACTTGTTCCATAGCCTGTTTGTGGCGAGATCAGATTCCAATTTTTTTATTTTCGCCAACAGGTTCTTGTTTTCAGCAAGTAAAGACTCAACCTTTTCTTTCAACTCTAAGGATTCCTTTTTTGCTTTGGCTAAGGTAACAGAGTGAGTCTCTTCTTTCAAGATCAAGGATTCCTTGAAGTTTTGGTGTAAAAAGGATATTTTCTTTTCAACCTCGAGTTTTTCACTCTTGAGGATCTCATTTTCTAGTTCTAGGTCTCGGACATCTCTTTTCAGTTCTGCACAAGTATCCATCAATGAATACAACAATTCTACAAGAGTTGCCTTATTGAGATCACGTACCTTGTTCTTGAGATCAGTAAGGCTGTTTGTTGACTCATCATCTGAATCCGTGTCACTTTGTGCCATGAGAGCTACAGCACCTTCATCAGTTTCAGACTCTTCTTCATCTTCAGAGGAGTCACCCCAGGCAGCCAGCATTGCTTTCGAGAATCGTTTCCCAGAACTGTTTGCAGCTTGTTTTCTACCTTGTTTCCTGGGGTGTTCGTGCTCTTGCTCTTCTCGAAGTAAGGGACAGTTTTTCACTATGTGGTCTGTTTTGCCACATTTGAAACACCCAGTAAACTGTTCTCGGGGGGTGTTTCTGGTTTTGTTGAAATCCTTCCTTTTGTTGTTTTCTTTGACTTTCTTGAAGAATTTCTTGAACTTTCGAGTCATCATAGCCATCTCTTCTTCCTCAAGATCAGAATCATCATCTTCTTGTGCTTTTAAGGCAAGTCCTCGATCTTTCTTTATCTCGTCTTTCTGTTGAGAATTTTTCTCAGTTCGTATGTTTGGAGATTACCAATCAACTCGTCTAGGGTGATCTTGTTCATGTCTTTGGCCTCTTGGATGGCTGTTACCTTGGCTTCCCATGATCGAGGCAAAATCCTTAGAATTTTCCTTACCAACTCTTCAGTGGTGAAGGATTTTCCCAGGGATTTTAACTCGTTTGTTATGTGAGTGAATCGGGTATACATATCTGTCACATTCTCACAATCACCCATATCAAACAACTCGTATTGTCTCATGAGTAACTCAATGCGTGATTGTTTGACTTGACTTGTTCCTTTATGAGCTACTTGTAAAGCATTCCATATTTCTTGAGCTGACTCACATTCTGAGATGCGAGTATATTCATCGGGTCCTAGGCCAAAATAGAGAAGTTTCTTGGCCTTGGCATTCTTTTCCATTTTCTTGTAATCCTCAGCATCATATTCAGTAGGATCTTTGGGAACCTTTTTTCCATCTTCAAGAACTTTCGTGGGAACAAGGGGCCCGTTCTTGATGAGCATCCATAACTCGTAATCTTCAGCTTGTATATAGTTCTCCATCCTGTTCTTCCACCAACTGTAGTGTTGGCTATTGAAATAAGGTGGTCGAGTGATGGATTGGCCCTCACGTGCACCTTGTGGTGCACTCATTTTCAGAATCTCTCAAGGTGTTAACCTTTTAGAAGAGAACCTGCTCTGATACCACTTGTTGAATTCTAAGAGTACACGACCACAAGAGGGGGGGTGAATTGTGGTGTCCGATTTTCGCCTATTTACTGACAAACAGCCTTAGACCCTGATTGCAGAGACTGTTTCTGAATGACGAACAGTCTTGGGCCTTGTTTGCAGTGGCTGTTCCCAATTAGTTCAGAAGTGAAAATCAAGTAGATAAAGCGGAAATAAAGCACACACGATTTTTACGTGGAAAACACCTCTAGCCCAACTGAGGTGTGAAAAACCACGACCTACCTCGTGTAGGATTTAACCGCTTCACTAACGGGCTGAACACGTTACAAAAGTAACACTCCTTGTTACAACTTGTAACCTACGTAACCTTTCTTCTCTAAGACAGGTTACACCACGTCTAAAACTCTCTAGATTGGACACGTCCAAAGTCCACACGACTAAGGACATACTCACTCACTTTTGATCTGAGATCAAGGATACAAAACACCTTACCGGGGTGCTTCTAACTTAAGCAGATATAAGGTACAATGAAGTCCTAGTATGCCAATAGTTTTGAAAGCTCAATTTTTGCACAATCTTGTCACGGTTTTTTCTTTTGAAATGTAGCTCCAGAAATCTCAATGTGTTTGTGAAAGAAACCGATTTTTCCCTTGTGTATCTCTGCCGAAAGGAGTGAAAAGATTTTCTTATTTAAGCAAGCAAACCCAACGGCTAACTCCTTCAAAAAAGATAGAAAAATCTTTTGATTTTAGCAGCTTAGAAGATTTCTTCAGACTTCCAACGGCTAGGAACAAAGAAGATAAGCTTCTCCTAAAATATAGGGATTTGATACTCACGGGATAAAAACTGATTAGCCGCTTAATATAGCCGTGTAATTTTGCCCAAAAAAGGATAAAAATCTTGGTTTCAAAATTTGAATCAATCAAGGCCTAAAAATAAGGAATAAAGATTTTTCGGATTTTGAAAAAAATCTCTAGCAAAAATTGTTTTGCAATCTGCTACATATATATAATAAATAATAATCTTTTTAGGACTTAACTAATCAGCCTAGGATTTTATAAAAGGATTCTTAGAGCAGCCAGCCAACCAAAAGAAATTTTCAGGTAAAACGGATGTGGCCGCTGCAGTTTCAGGAACACCCTAGGCACCCTGTTTGCAGGGTTGTTTGGAAATGGTGTTCTGAAGCAAATCTCGAAAACCGTTTCAAGTAGTGTTAGATTGAGACTTTCAAGATTGGCATATTAACAAGAATCTAAAAGATAAAACCTAAATCAAATCGAGACTTCTTGTTGTAAGAATTAGTCATCTTATCGAGGATGGATGTGCAACTCCAAACACCTTAGTCACCTTGATTACTTGGGTGATCTTGTATCGCTGAATGTAGGAACTTGGTCTTTAAGACTTAGTCAGCTGTTGTCGAGATTTATTGTGTGCTGATCTTTGTGTCACTGAAGCTTGGAACCTGTTCTTAAAACTTGTTCTCAACATTTAGTAGACAGAACAGGTAAGTAGGATCAATACAAACAACTGCGTAGGACCTGTTTGGAGAGCTTGTTTGGAATAACATTACTTAAGCAAGTATGCTACACTTGGATTTGTTATCATCAAAACTTTATACAGTTAGTTAAACAATTTGGCTCATCCGATCAGATAGAGGACGCATGACTCGTCCAATCAGACAACAAAGGTGACTCATCCGATCGGATAGTGCAAACTTGACCTCTTCTATCAGATAAAGGCTTAACTCTTTCGGTCAGACAGGAAAGGCATGACCCTTCCTATTAAATAACAAAGGCTTAACCCCTCTAATTAGACATCAAAGGCATGACTCGTCCAATCAAATATTGAAGGCTTGACTTTGCGACTTCTCTAACCATATAGCAAAGTGAGATAAACTTTTAAGGTGAAGAATCGACTTGAAATAGAAGGTTATCAACTTAAAGGAAGTTGCCCACATTGGCATTGTCCGGCATGAAGGAAAGGGCCACCAATTTGAAGGAAAATACTTGTATCGCTATGAGTATGCGATTTTGTTATTGCCCCCAACATGAAAGGGGTCTAAGAGTTTTCAACAATTTCGTGACAATTTAAAGTCTGTTTATATGATTGGAAAATGTGCTTAGTTACTTACAGGTCAACGCCTTTGATAAAATGACTTAATAGTCTTTTACTTTGATGATTGAGAGTCTTGAACTTGATGACTTGGGGGTCTATTAGTGATTGTGGAGTCAATAATTTTGTTGACTTAGGAGTCTTAAACTTTGAAGATTTAAGAGTTTTTAAGTTTAATGACTTGGAGTTTAGAACTTTCTTGATTTTGGGGTCTAGAACTTTGATGGCTTGGTAGTCTTTTAATTTTGATGTCTTGAGAGACTTGAACTTTGATGACTTAAGAGCCTACTTAGTGACTTGGGAGTCAGTAACTTTGTTGACTTAGGAGTATCGAAGAAACAACTTTAGGGTCTTAAAAGATCGACTTGGAAGTCCACGAGATTTTGTGACTTGGGAGTTTGCTGGAATTAACCTTGGAGTCTTAAAAGATCGACTTGGAAGTCCATGAAATTTAGTGACTTGGGAGTCTACTAAGAATGACTTGGAAGTCCAAGAGTTTCACGACTTAGGAGTCCTCGAGATTTGATTACTCAGGAGTCTTGAATTTTAATGACTTGATAATCTCTTACTTTGGTGTCTTTGACTTTGAAGACTTAAGCATCTATGACATTAATGACTTGAGGGTCTATAAGGTTGACTTGAAAGTCTTTGATGACTTGAGAGTCAACAACTCTGTCTAACTCGTGAGACTATAACTTAGATGACTTAAGGATCTTTAAACTTCAGTTATTTGAGAGATGTCCTTTATGACTTGAGAGTCTACCATGTTCACTTCAAAGTTTATAATTTTGTTGACTTGATAATCTTTAGGCAACTTGGAAGTCTTTGATTTTGATGGCTTGAGCATCATATGGGTGATTTGACAGTCTGTGCGGACTTGAGAGTCCAGAAGCTTGGACTTGGAAGTCTTAAAGGTGACTTGAGAGACGAGGTTGTTGTAACTTGGGAGTCTTTAGGAGTGACTTGAAAGTCTTCAACTTGCTAACTTGAATGTCTTTAGATACATCTTGCAAGCATATAATTACATTGACTTAGGCGTTTTTAACTTGAGAGGATTGAAAGTTTATGAGTACAACTTGGAGGTCTCACTTTGATAGCTTGGCTATCCGTGATGATGACTTGGAAGTCTATGATTTTGGTGGCTTGAGAGTTTTTCGTTTTTATAACTTAGTGGAATTTGCAACGGCAACTTGGAAGTTGGCCTCCTAAGTGCCAATTTCAAGTATACTTTTGAAAGCATTTTTAATATAATTAGATAATTAATCAGATTCTTTAGTTTCTTCTTCATCTAATATGGTGTTTCCTTGCTTTGCAAGTTACAGGACTTGCTCTTTGAATGCCTTGCACTTTTCCATAGGATGACTAATGATCCTGT
Source organism: Carnegiea gigantea (assembly GCA_029747015.1). NCBI lineage: Eukaryota > Viridiplantae > Streptophyta > Magnoliopsida > Caryophyllales > Cactaceae > Carnegiea > Carnegiea gigantea. Next base: position 740,124 of record JAKOGI010000288.1, read on the forward strand.
GATACTTTTAATATTTGGGATCATTAGTTATTCCAGTCTTTTTAGGATGCTTTGCCTTTGGGAGTTCTATAAGCCCTTTCTTAAGAATTTTTTCAAGCATTTCTGATGCATCAGACTCAGAATAACGGCATTCCTTCTCTTCAAAGCCTCTAAGCATGGAACTTCTATTTCTTGACGATGTTATTGATTCATCATCATTAAGTCTTCTTCCATAGTAGGCAATTGTAAGCTCCATATCATGAGCTTATGTTGACAATTCTTGGAATGTTTTGGGCTTGTTCACTTATAAGGCATAGATTATATCTCAATTCATTCCTTGGGTACAGATTTTCACAGTTGAAGATTTAGATGTATGGTCTTTACACTTCACATAGAGAGCAAGCCAACGGTTAATATAATCGATGATTGGCTCATCATTACATTACCTTGTGTTAGTCACCTCTATTATGCTAACTACACGACATGTGCTATAGAAGCGATTCCAGAACTCACTTTCCATTTTCCCCCAACGATCAATGGACTCAGATGCGAGGTCTGTACACTAGTCAAATGCAATTCCTTTAAGGGATCACAAAACTGTTTCGATAATCGATCTCCTTCAATTCCTACATTACTGCAGGTTTCGATGATGTGAGCGATGTATTGTTTGGGGTTACCCTTGCCATCAAATTGTTGGAATTTAGGTGGTTGATAGCCATGAGGCATACAAAGTCCATCGATCCTTTTTGTATAAGGTTTCTTATACAAGTGCGTTTTATGAGAGTGCCCTCCTAGATGAGCCTTCATTATATCAGCTATCAAGTTTTGAATTTGGTTAACTAACATTGAGTTTAAGGTTGAATCGTTATTTGTTTGTGTTCATCGTCAAACTCCTTCCTATGATTGAACTCTTTGTTAGAATCTTCACCGCCTAAGCCTTTACTCGAGGCTTTAGATGACTGCTTCCCTAACTTCTCTTTCAAATCATCAATTCGCTTATTTTGATGCTTCATTTGAGCATCAGTTTCTTCACTATCCTTTAAGAGCCTTTCCAGTATTGCCTTCATGTATGCCAATTCTTCCTCCAATTTGATAGCCTTTGTCACTATGACTGGTATGACGGCAGTGTCAGAGGATTCGACTTCAACTTGTGAGAAAAATGAATATTTGGAGATGTTAGTGAAGAATTGCTATTACCCTAGTCATCATCCTCTTCACCGAAAGGTTGAAATACAGAATTGGTGTAGGCTTGGAATTCATCTAGTCCACAAGGTAGAGTCTTCCTCATATTGAAGTCAGCAAGGGATTTTAGCTTCAATTTAGGGAGACAAGCAGTTTGATTGACTCCATCAGCAGGCAAGGTAAAACCAGAGTTTTGAGTTTTGTGAGACTGCAAAGTTGGAGCCACGACTTATCGCTTTAAGGTGATGGAGGCAGCATTTTTGGTCATGCTCCTAGTCATCATCCTGGTCTTTGATTGCTAAACGCAATACTAGCCTTTGTAGATCCTTCATATGCAGATCCAATGGTATTTTTCTTTGAAGGTTAAAGGACGACATGATTGGGAGTCATATCTTCTTCAAAGAAGTTTAGAACTTGTTTTCTTGGAGAAAGAGATGAGAGACAGAGATGTCCCACTGGGCATACCAAAAATTTGTAAACATAAATTTCGAGGCTGAAATAAATTAGATAAGAAATTAAGAAACAAATTTAATTTTTTATTAGTGTTGTATATGTGAGTAGAACCTCTGAATTGAATACAATTGAAGTATTCCTCTAATTCGATCTCCTAGTGACCTGAATTGACTCGAGGGTGTGATCGCTTGATCTCGATTGATGCAAAATCAACTGAAGAACTCTGAAAAAGTTCTTGATCTCGATCTGTAAGTGGTTAATTGCAAACTCTGAAGCTTGTAAGTTTAATCCTTCTCGCTTGGTAGCTGGATGTTGCTTGTAGTCTGAGCGTATGAATTCTACAATGTTGAGTGTGAATGTAGTTGGCCAGATTAATTGATATGAGGTACAGGTTGTTTGATCTCGATCAATGAACTGGATAAAGAACTCTGAGGTAGACTTCAATTTGAGGTTGCAGAAGATGTTGAACTAGTTGACTTTGATCCTTATTACTTGGTAGCTGGATGTCATCTCTATATGAGCTCTAGAGCTAGTAGGATGCTGATTGTTGAGGCCCCTCCAGAATGAGGGTGGAGGACCTCTATTTATAGGCTCCCAAGTTAGGGTTTTGAGTAGGGCTTTGGGCCTTAACCCACATTTTAGGCATTATCCGTTTATTTAAATAAAGAAATAATTACTATTTATTGCATCACTAATGACATATGATAATTTTTGATTGGCCATAATTTGATTCCATTTAAACGGGCCGGCCAAAGCCAATTTT
>JAKOGI010000288.1:750000-764389 GCA_029747015.1 Carnegiea gigantea
TTCCTTTACTAACAAGCAGTCAAACATATAAGCAAACAACGAGGCTAAGCACAGAACTTTCTTTCATAGATGATGTGATATAATTTGTGATTTATGCTTTATCTATCTAATTCATTCATATGAGATACTTAAATGCATGATGCATAGATTATGCAAGGAGCTTTCTTTAGGTAAACATGCACATTCAAACTCATATGCTCGATGTATTACAAGGATATGGTCATGCTGCACTTGAAATTACATTCACACCGCACTTAGATTCTTAATCACATGATGTGCACAAAAATCTTTCTTTCTTTTTCTGAAAACACTTTATTTAGCCTCTTTAGGCTCATAAAAACTCTTTTCTTAGCCTCTTTAGGCTCATAAAGCTCCTTTCTTAGCCTCTTTGTGGCTCATATTCTTAAAAGAAATCTCTTTCACATTGGTCTCATAACGACCCTTAAAAACTTTCTTTCTAAAATACTAAAAAGGCGAAACATCAACTGCTTTTCTTACTTATTAGGAAATTACTCTAGGCATAAGATCATCATAATGTGCAGATTGGGTGAGATCTATTCTCAACCCCTAGTGAGACTATCGCTCACGCTAAGCTCTTACTCCCGGGATGGCAACTAACTTTGGACCTTAACCCTCGTCAGAGTCTCTAGGGCTTCCCACAACTGGGATACTCCCTAGGCTAGGGATTCCCCTGTTCAAGCAGGTTCACTCCCATCATTGTCCCTATGCACAATATCTTAGCCAATTTAAAGCATATGGCTATAACGGCTAATAAGTTTGCTGAATCTCACAGCGGAATCCTTTTTCATAAAGCACACTCTCTTTTTATTTAAATTCTTTAGGGATTCTCCCGTTTAAGCGAGTTCACTCCCAAAACTGTATTTGCATAGTTAAAATAGGCCATAGTTCGCTAATAGGTATGGCTACTATTAGTTAAAAATATGAAAACTTCACTTTTCAAACTCACCTTCACTCACAACAAGAAACTTGATGACATAAAGGGAGGGGGTTTACATGTAACACATTCAAACACTTCATAATCAATCAATCTCAGCATAAGCTACACATGACCTCACAATCCATATGATTGCGGTTAATTCACAACCCAGGCTCCCTCCTCACATAACAATCGACCACTGTAAACCTCGAACCACTCATAATTCTACCTCAAACCATCCAACTAGTATCTTGGTTTTCAATTCGATAATCATAACATACTATCATGAAAACTTATAAAGAGACGCGTAATAGGGTTTATGCACTTGTCTGGGCAAGCAGCACCATCCAGCGGTGTGTTACCGCAAGCGCGTATATATATATATATATATATATATATATATATAAAACCACATTTACGTATACGTCTACAATGCCTTAACTTGAAATAACACTTAACAAACTAACTAAATTAATCAAAAAGGAATCTTATCGCACTTAAGGCTGTCAAAGTCTGACCCAACACGATAACCCGACCCGAACTTGACCCGAATTTACTGAGAGAAACACGAACTCGACTCGAACTGAACCGATTTTGACCCGAAGTCGACACGATTTTATCGTTTAGTTTAAAAACTTGTTATTTTTCAGTTTTGAGCAAATCTAAACTATTTTCAAGGCTGATATGAAATTGACCCGTTTATTAAATGGGTCGACCCAACCCGAACCGTTTTACAGCTCTAATCGCTCTCGAGGTGTTTATTATTATTTCGAAGTCACGGTTCAGGTATAAACTAACTAATCACACAAGTATCGATTCTAAGCATACTCATTTCTTTCGAAGCTATTAATCAAGCATGAATTAACTAAGTGTACATGTATCGATTCTAAACATTCATATTTCACTTCGAAGTTACTAAACGAACATGAATTAACTAAGCACACATATATCAATCCTAAACAATCATATTTCACTTCGAAGTTATTAAACGAACATGAATTAACTAAGTGTACATGTATCGATTCTAAATGTTCACATTTCCTTCAAAGTTATTAAACGAACATAAATTAACTAAGTGTACATGTATCTAATCTAAACAGGCATATTTCATTTCGAAGCTATTTTTCAGGCATGTATTAACTAAATATACTTGAATCGATTCTAAACATGCATAATTTGTTTGGAAGCTACCTTTCAAGCATGTATTAACTAAATATACTTGAATCGATTCTAAACATGCTAATAAATATACTTGAATCGATTCTAAACATGCATAATTCATTTGAAAGCTACCTTTCAAGCATGTATTAACTAAATATACTTGAATCGATTCTAAACATGCTAACTAAATATACTTGAATCGATTCTAAACATGCATAATTCATTTCGAAGCTACCTTTCAGGCATGTATTAACTAAATATACGTGAATCGATTCTAAACATGCCCATGTATTAACTAAATATACTTGAATCGATTCTAAACATGCCTAATTCATTTCGAAGCTACCTTTCAGGCATGTATTAACTAAATATACTTGAATCGATTCTAAACATGCATAATTCATTTCGAAGCTATGTTTCAGGCATAAACTAACTAAACTTAATATACAGTGATTTAAAGTAAATTCAGCTAAAACAAAACATGCAAACCCCAATCGATCTGACTAATCCTAAACTCACATGCAACGCAACTTAAAGGTTAAAACAATTTTGAAACTACTAATACTTAGGAGGCGAGAAACACCCACCTCAATTCCATGCTAGAGACTCATTCAAAGAGCCTTGGGCTCGACTTTGGGTGCTCAAAAACCCCAACTTTCGACTCCTTGCTCCATGACCCCACGAACAAACCCCAAACCACGCCTAAACCCGTGCAATTCGAACGCCAATTCGACCCAAACTTCACTCACTAACTCGGCTCTTTTTGCTGATGCTTGTGATGCGAATTTAGCCTTAATTTGTAGAGAAATTGGAGTGACTAAGGACTGAAACGCATGGTCAAATCTAGGCACATGCTCGGCGCTCCAAACCCTCACCAGAACCGACGACAACCGAGGAAATCGCACTCTGATCTTGCCTGAAATTCGCAGTAATGGCTTTTAGGGTTCTGAGCAAGGTTGAATCGTGAGAAATACTCGTGGGGAAGGGCAAGAATTCATGGAGTTTTGCGAGCTTAAGGCTGCGTTCACGGCAGATAAAGAGGAGGAAGGAGACGTAGAGCATAGAGGAGAGAAGAGAGAGAGCTATCAAGGGGGTGGGGGGTCGTGTGAAGGAGGAGAAAGAGAAGGGGTCACGTGTGATTTTACTAAGATGCCCCTCCCTCTTCTCTTTTTTTTTTTTTTTTTTTGGGGTTCCAAGGTGTTTAAGAATTGGTACCGCTAGTCCAATGCGTATCCCAAACTCTAAACGCAAATCAATAATAAGGCCCTTCATCAATCACTCGTTTCCAAGGAAGTCAAGGTTCGATTTAATAAACCTTGAAACTAATTCGAAGGATAACAAGCTAATTGAAGTCGGGTTCCTACTCGATTTAGCACTCATTAATAACCATTATTAATGCTTACTAAAAGTCATCGAAAGAGTTTCAAAACTAATAACAATACTATTAATGGCGACAAAAATATTCTTTTTAATAAAATTATCGCGCAAATAAGCACATCGATAATAATTCAACTCGTATAGTTACCAAAAATACGATTTTAGAACGTTGAAGGTAAGACAGCCAGGTTAACTTAAAATAAAGAAGGCAGGTCTTACAATATATGTATATGAATATATATATGTGTGTGTGTGTGTGTGTGTGTGTGTGTGTGTGTGTAAATAGACATATATACATATGTATATATATGTATGTATGTATATATATGTATGTATGTATGTATGTATGTGTGTATATATATATATATATACACACACACACACACACACACATACATATATGTATACTTATATGTATAGGCATATATATATATACACACACACACATATATATATATATATATATATATATATATATATATATATATATATATATATATATATATATGTATACATACATGTATACATATGTGTATGTATATATGTGTTAGAATGTATAAAGTTTTAATGATAACAAATCTAAGTGTTGTTGTTGTTACTCCGAACAGGCTTTCCAAACAAGACCTTACTGCTGTTCTCAATGTATTAAAACTGCTTGACTAATGGTTTATCAAGAACAGGTACTCAAGTCAGCAATGTAAGAACACCTGTGAAGAACAGGTTCTGTGAGGTGTTTTGAAGCATATCCTGAGAAGTGTTTGAAACATAAGATATGTGCAGCTGTGACAAATAGGTCCCGTGCGGTGTTTGATGCGGTGTTTGAAGCATATTCTATGAAGTGTTTGCAGCAAAGTCGTTTTACAAGATGACTAGTGGTTACAACAAGATGTCTTGATTTGATTTGGTTTTATATTTTTAGACTCTTGTTAACATGCCAATTAGAAAGTTTTAATTTACCACTCACTGGAAACGGTTTTGCTTTTCGAAAAATATTTCGGATCACCCTTCAGAACAACCCTGAAAACAGGGCGATCAGGGTGTTTCCAGAACAAGCTGCGAAAAACTGCTTTGCACGATTTTTATCTTTTGGATTTTGAGCAGCTTCTTCAAAGATTTGCAAGAAAGATTTTTTTATGGAGTATTTTATTCTTTACCCTAAAAAACAGTTATCAAAAATCTTAAAGGATTTGCAAAATCTTTTTGAATAAAAAGAATATCCAATTTTTGGCAAGTGGATAAGGTAGTTGAGAAAAACATGGGCTAGATGCTGAAGAACACCGCCTTATGCACGCGGTTTAGGTAGTGTTTTCAGCTTATGTCACCTTACCCCTTGTAGCTAAAGGATTCTATTTTCTCTAGGATTTTAGTTTCCAAAAATTTCAGAAATAGTTTTTCCGTCCCTTGTGGGTAAAGGATTCTATATTCTTCAGATTTTTTAGTTTCCAAAAAATTTGATGAATTGTTTTCCAAGCACTATAAAAGGCGGCTTTTTACAATCTTGGAGACATCGGTTTTCAAAGAGAAAAAAATCTGAGTTCATGAGCTAAAACGTTTGAAAAGAAAACCGAGCCTTGTGAGTGAATTAATTGAGCTTTCAAAGTTGGCATACTAGGACTTCATTGTACCCTATATTAGCTTAGTTGAGAAGTATTGTAATAGGGTGTTTTTATCTTTACATTCTTCTTTCACAAGAGTGAGTAGAGTATGTGTCCAAATCAAGGGGATTTTGGACGTGGGGTAACTTGTCTTAGGGAAGATAGGTTACGTGTGTTACAAGTTGTAACAAGGTGTGTTACTATTGTACCGTGATTAGCCCGTTTAGTGAAGTGTTTAAATCCTACACGAGGTAGGTCGTGGTTTTTAACCTCAGTTGGGCTAGAGGTGTTTTCCACGTAAAAATCATGTGTCCATTATTTCCGCATTCAATCTTGTTGGATTTTCGCTTCTGCTTATCTCAGAAACAACCTGTGAGAACAGGGTCTAAGACTGTTTGTCAGCAACTTGCGAAAATCGGACACCACAATTCGCCCTCCTCTTGTGGTTGTGTACTCTCTAAATCAACAAGTGGTATTAGAGCAGGTTCTCCTTTGAAAGGCTAACACCTTTGAGAGATCCTTGAAGATGAGTACACCACAAGGCATGCTTGAAGGTCAATCCATAACTCGTCCACCATACTTTAATGGCCAACACTATAGTTGGTGGAAGAATAGAATGGAAAACTACATCCAAGCCGAGGACTATGAGTTGTGGATGCTCATCAAGCATGGACCACTCATCCCTAAGAAAACAACTGAAGATGGAAAGTCAATCCCCAAGGATCCTAAGGAGTTCAATGCTGAAGATTACAAGATGATGGAGAAGAATGCCAAGGCCAAGAAACTCCTATATTTTGGCCTAGGTCCTGATGAATATACTCGCATATCTGAATGTGAGTCGGCCAGAGAAATCTGGGATGCTTTGCAAGTAGCTCACGAAGGGACCAATCAAGTAAAGCAATCCCGGATTGAATTGCTTATGAGAAAATATGAGCTGTTTGAGATGGGTGATCGTGAAAATGTGATGGACATGTACACTCTCTTCACTCACATAACGAATGAGTTGAAATCCTTGGAAAAATCCTTCACCACTGAAGAATTGGTAAGGAAGATCCTAAGAATTTTACCTCATTCTTGGGAAGCAAAAGTAACGGCCATCCAAGAAGCTAAGGACATGAACAAGATCACCCTAGATGAGCTGATTGGCAACCTCCAAGCATATGAACTTAGGAAATATTCTCAACAGAAAGATGAGACAAGGAGAGAACGAGGTCTTGCACTAAAGGCCTTAGAAGATGATTCTGATTCTGAGGAGGAGGAGATTGCCATGATGACTCAAAAATTTAAGAAGTTCTTCAAGAAAGTCAAAGAAAACATCAAAGGGAAGGACTTCGGCAAAGCTAGGAACACCCCTCGGGAACAGTTCACTGGGTGTTTCAAGTGTGGTAAGTTGGACCACATTGTGAGAAACTGCCCACTGCACAAGGAAGAACAAGAACCCGAACAGCCCAGAAAACAGGGAAGGAAACAGGGTGTAAGCAGCTCAACGAAAAGATTCTCAAAGCCTATGCTCGCGGCCTGGGGAGATTCAAGTGAGGATGAGGAAGGGTCTAAAGTTGGGGAAGCTGATGTAGCACTCATGGCAAGGAGTGACACTGATTCAGATGATGGGTCAACGGATAGCCTGACTCAACTCAAGAACAAGGTACGTGGTCTAAATAAATCAACTCTTGAGAAATTAGTGTACAATATAATGGATATATCTGCTGAATTAAAAGGGGATGTTTGAGATTTAGAACTTGAAAATGAAACCCTTAAATTAGAAAAGTTTGAAGTTGACAAAGAGACTCTTGCCTTGCATGAAAACATCAATGTGCTTAAAGAAACTCTACTCATGAAAGAAGAGACTTGTTCCACTAAACCGACTGAGCTAGAAAAAGAATCTCTTGACTTAAAAGGTAAGGTCGAGTCTTTGCTGGGAGAAAACAGAAACTTGCTTGAAAAAATAAAACACTTATAATCGGACCTTGCCACAAACAAGCTCTGGAACAGGTCCTCAAGGGCGTTGGAATGGTTAAACACTAATCATAGTCAAAATAGAAGAGGACTAGATTTTGTGCCTAAGATGACCTACCCAGTGAATAACAAATATGTGGGATTACCTGAAAATATTGTTTGTTTTCATTGTGGTAAAACGGGGCATTATCGATATGCTTGTCCTATAAGAAAGTATGCCATTAAAAAGAACTCAGTGCATGTAAAACAAATGTGGGTTAGGAAAGATGAGATTTCCACGTCTAAAGGAATGGGACCCAAGTGGATCTGGGTTCCCAAAACTAACCCTTGATTTGTTTTGCAGGCTGAAGTGAGAGAGAACAACCCAGCAAACAACCCAGCAAACAGTGTAGGAAACAGTCTAGGGAACAGGCAGTTGTGGTATATTGACAGTGGGTGTTCGAGGCATATGACTGGTGAAAAATCCAATGTTCTCTCACTTACAGCATTAGAAGGAGGGAGTGTAGCATTTGGAAACGGCAAATTTGGGACAATTGTCGGTATAGGTAAGATAGGTGAGTCACTCTCCCATTCAATTGACAATGTTTATTTTGTGGATGGTTTAAAACACAGCTTGCTAAGTGTGTTCCAACTGTGTGACAAAGACAACCTAGTAGTGTTCTCTCCAACACGTTGCTTGGTTGTAAACATGAACACAGAAGATGTTGTGTTGAGGGGGAAGCGACACAAAAATGCTTATAAAGTGTGTAATTCTACTCTTCCCCAAAATAATTTGACTTGTTTGAGTGCCTTAAAAGATGATGTTATGCTTTGGCACAAAAGACTAGGTCATGCAAGCCACTCTCTTTTGAACAAACTTGTAACCAAAGATTTAGTAGTTTGCTTACCTTCCATCAAATTCAATGATGACAAGGTATGTGATGCATGTGCCAAAGGCAAACAAGTCCAAAATTCATTTAAGTCTAAAAAGTGTATAAGCACTACTCGACCCCTTGAATTAATACATATGGATCTATGTGGTCCAATGAGGATCATGAGCCGAGGTGGCAAAAGGTATGTGCTTGTGATAGTGGATGACTACTCTCGTTTCACTTGGACTTTGTTTTTGGTTTCTAAAGATGAAGCTTTTGAAAAATTTCTTACTTTCATTAAAAAGACTGAAAAGAGGGTAGGACACTCTTTAGTATGCATAAGGTCTGACCATGGTACTGAATTTGAAAATTCAAGCTTTATTGACTATTGTAATGAGCATGGTGTTGATCACAATTTTTCAGCTTCAAGAACACCCTAACAGAACGGGGTGGTAGAGCGCAAAAATCGTACTCTAGAGGACATGACTAGAACAATGCTTGTTGCTAGTGGTCTTCCTAGAAATTTTTGGGCTGAAGTTTTAAACACATCATGTTACATTATAAATAGATGCATGATTAGACCTGTTCTTAACAAAACTCCTTATGGGATCCTCAAAGGAAGAAAACCAAATATTTTGCATTTGAGAGTTTTTGGGTGTAAATGTTTTGTGCATAATAATGGAAAGGATGCCTTAGGGAAATTTGATCCAAGGAGGGACGAGGCAATATTCCTCGGTTACTCCTCACATAGTAAGGCATACAAAGTGTTTAATAAGAGAACCTTGTGTGTTGAAGAAAGTGTGCATATGCTTTTTGATGAAACTAACTCTCTAAGTGAGAATGATGCACAGGAGGAAGACCTCGAACTAGGTCTTGTTTAAAAAGACATGCTGCTTCAAGATGAACCAGGTAAGGATCAACCTGAGAGATCAAGGCCTGAAGCTGTTCTTCAGGAAGGTAGGCAGGGTGTGAACCAAACATGGGGAAACAGGGTGGAACCCTGTTCGGGACAACATCAGCCGAACCCTTCTGAGATAATTTCAGGAACAGGCTCCCAAACAGGCTTGGGAACAGGTCCTGAACTTGTTTCGCCAAGTATTCCAGCTAGGATGGAGAGCGAGTCTGTGAACCCACTTTCACCACGATCATGGAAATACCAAAGTTCACATCCTCTTGATCAAATTTTGTGTGATATTAATGCAGGAGTTCAAACTAGATCTAGACTCAAAAATTTCTGTGCTTTCTATGCTTTTCTCTCAAAAATTGAGCCTAGGAACATTAATGAAGCCCTTGCAGATTCAGATAGGGTCACTCCTATACCTAACGGCTAGTAGACCTGACATTGTTTTCAGTGTTGGTCTATGTGCACGTTTTCAGTCTAACCCTAAAGAAACTCATCTTAAAGCTGTAAAAAGGATTTTAAGATACTTAAAACATACACCTGATCTAACCTTATGGTATCCTAGAGGTTGCAACTTTGATCTTGTTGGGTATGCTGATGTTGATTATGCAGGTTTCTTGGTTGATAGGAAAAGCACCTCAGGTATGGCTCACTTTCTTGGACCTTGTTTGGTATCATGGGCAACCAAGAAACAACTCTCTGTTGCCCTGTCCACAGCAGAAGCTGAGTATGTGGCAGCTGCATCTTGTTGTGCTCAGTTATTATGGATAAGACAACAACTTAAGGACTTTTGTGTTGACATAGAATGCATTCCTATTTATTGTGACAATACAAGTGCAATTAACATTGCCAAAAATCCATGTTAACACAAAAGAACAAAACATATTGACATTCGTCATCATTTCTTGAGAGACAATGTTGAAAAGGGAGTGATCTCAATGAATTTTTATGCCACTGAAAATCAAATTGCTGATATATTCACAAAAGCATTGAGTAGAGAACAATTTGAAAGGAATAGACTCGAACTAGGCTTAATTAGAACAACCTGACCAACCGGTTCTCTCTCCCTGTTTGCAAAATTTAAAAGTGATGGGTACAACATATAAGATTTTTGTTTGCAATCAACTTGTGTGCTATGTTTAGCATATGTGAGGTTTGTAACTTGCTGACACTCGTTGAGGTCTAATGAGATTGCCCTTATTGTCCAATGTTACCGAGCAAGTAACCTCAAGAACAAGCATCAGGAACAGGTACGCCTCTTGTTTGTCAAATGTGTGCAACAAATTGAAAACTGCTAATCTCTTCCTGAGGCGTGCACGGCCTAAATAAATGCTAAAATCCGTTGCAAAAACGGGCAAAATCTTTTAAAGATTTCGCACGTCTCTCTCTCCCTTTAAAGCTGTCTTGCTCAAATCTCTCACCTCCACTGAAACTCTCTGAAACTCTGTTCAAGAAACCCTAATCTCTCTCCTTCCTCTGAAAAATGGCGGTCCCCATTAGCTTCGACAGCTCCTCGACCTTGACCCAGGGCAACCAGACATAGGGCACAGCCTTGCAAACAGCCACAGCCCTGTTTGCACCTACATAATTTCTGACGGCCCTCATGGAAGGTAAAAATACTGAACCTCCTCGATCCATTGCCTATAAACCTTTTGGGTTTTTGAAAAGTATCGACCTTAGAACAGTGAATTTTGAAATTGGAAGACATCCCGTACAAATTTGGGTGGGAATTGATTTTGTTTGGTGAAACGGGCGCATGTCAACCCCAAGAACTTGTTGGGGCATCTGAAAGAGAAATTGGGGCTTTAGATAAACTCTTTCTGTTGGACCATGGGTTAGATGATATCAATTCGTTTGGGCTGTTTCCTGAGCAGGAAACAGGGTCAGAAACAGGGCCTGAAGTTTTTAGGGATGACCTAGGGGAAGATTTGTCAAAAGAAGAAGGGGGAAGTAGTGGTCAAATGGAGGAGTCTCCTGTGAAGCCTGAACAAACCACACCGGTACCACCAACCGGTGAGAAACGTAAACGATGCAAAATTGTGGCTAGGCGTACTAGAATGCCAAGAACACGACCACCATCAAGGTCTAAAAGCAGCCAGACTGAAGCGCCCTCAAAAAGTGAATCCCCTGTCAAACCAAAACCACAAATCCCCTCTTCGGCCAAACCCACAAACAGACCCACAAGAAAATCGGCCCGAATAGCTTTTCACTCCACTCCTCGTCCTGCCAAACAGTCAGCCCCTGTTATTGAGGAGATTGATTCCTCCTCTGAGCCTTCATCAGATAGCAACACTGAGAACACTGCCTTCAAACAGGGCACGCCCGTGTTCTCAGAGTCCTCAGAGAATAAGCCTCTTCCTACACCAAAACCATCACCCCTCAAAACTCCCAAGAGAAAAGCCTCTCTCAAACACGCCTCCACCCAAGACCCTCCTACTGAGCCCCAACCTAAACGAGCCAAGAAATCTAACCCGTCTGCAATCTCATCCAAACTGACCCAATTGCTTCAGAGACGGGTTGTCAGGGGCAAAATTATAAAGGTCAAATATTTTGAGGAACAGGGACTAGGGGTGTTTCTGCACAAGCTGCATGCACAGGGGTGGTATGAGTTATTTACAAACACCCAGTTGGGGTGTTCTGTACATGAGTTGGCAGAGTTTTATACCAACTGCACTGTCACCGAAGGAGTGGTGACAAGTATTGTTAATGGGAAGCAGCTTCGCTTTGATGCGAAGATATTAAGGGACATTCTGGGGATTCCCTCCACAGGCTTTGATATATATGTGAGGGAAGACAAGACTATTCTAGGGACAGCCAGGCTGCTGAAACTCGCCCAGAAATTTAGCCAGCAACCAAGCCTGCTAACACCCAAGTTTGTGAAGAAAGGGGACATGACATCGCTCCATCAATTGCTATTTTGGTTTATCATCAAGAATGTCATCCCCAGAGGCCAAGGTCGCAACCTCGCTGATGCCATGGATCAGTGTTTGATGGATCTGATGGACACGGAAGTGCAAATTAACCTTCCTGCCATCATGATTCGACATATTGCAAGAATTGCAAACACCACTAGGGAACATGATCTGGGATACGGCTTTTTTCTGACTAATGTGTTTGAGCACTTTGGGGTGACACTGCAGAAGAAGGTGGGCGCTCAGTTCATTGATGAGATCGGGAGTAACACCCTTATGGGGTGTGGGTATGCTTTGATTGAAGGGTCTGCCTCAGAATAGGGGACCAGAACACCCCGTCCTCCTGTTCCTGGCAGTTCCTTAACCAAGCTTGAGGCTGCTTTGGAAGAAAACTCTCGCCTCAGTACTGAGGTTAACGCTGTAAAGGCTGCCCTGGACGAAGAAAAAGCTCTAAATGCAAAATGCCATGCAGATCTCCTCGCCCTTCTCTCTTCACTTTCAGCAAAATTTTCTCCTTCTGCTCCTTGAACACCCCTCACGAGCTGTTCCCATCTGTTGTTCTCATAGCCTGTTCTCACTTCTCTTGATGAATCAGTTTGTACTCTGTTGCACTCTTTTGATGAATGACAGGTTATCTTGTTTTTTGATTGGCTTTGCCTTGCTTGCTTTCTGTTGTGAATTGCTTGTGTGTGACTAGGATGGCCAATCTCATTACCGTACCAAAACACTTAAGTGTATCGCCTGTTGACATTCCTCCATTACCCAAGTGGTGGTGATAGCAAACACCCTCTGTTTGACTGTTCGCCCCTACTTTTTAATGATGCCAAAAGGGGGAAGATAGGATGACCAATATTGTTTTAGTTTTGCCATGGACGCGTTGATTCTCTTACAATTTACAATTTTTCGATACTAGCTGCTTCATGTGAATTGTCGGTTCTATGAATGATTGGCACTAACACTTCATTTGTCCTTGAAAGTCAATATGGTCACTTGGTTTGTTATCATCAAAAAGGGGGAAATTATTATAATGTATAAGGTTTTGATGATAACAAATCCAAGTGTTGTTGTTGTTCCAAACAAGCTCTCCAAACAGGTTCTTATTGCTATTCTCAATGTCTTAAACTTGCTTGACTAATGGTTGACTAAGAATAGGTACTCAAGTCAGCGATATAAGTGCAGCCATGAGTAACAGGGCCTGTGAAGTGTTTGAAGCAGCCAATTCGTCTCTCTACAAGATGACTGGTCGTTACAACAAGATGTCTTGATTTGATTTAGATTTTATATTTTTAGACTCTTGTTAATATGCCAATTAGAAAGTTTTAATTTACCACTCACGGGAAACGGTTTTGCTTTTCGGAAAATATTTCGGATCACCCTTCAGAACAACCCTGGAAACAGGGCGATCAGGGTGTTTCCCGAATAAGCTGCGAAAAACTGCTTTGCACGATTTTTATCTTTTGGATTTTGAGCAGCTTCTTCAAAGATTTGCAAGAAAGATTTTCTATGGAGTATCTTATTCTTTACCCTAAAAAACGGTTATCAAAAATCTTAAGGGATTTGCAAAATCTTTTTGAATAAAAAGAATATCCAATTTTTGGCAAGTGGATAAGTTAGTTGAGAAAAACATGGGCTAGCTGCTAAAGAACACCGCCTTATGCACGCGGTTCAGGAAGTGTTTTCAGCTCATGTCACCTTACCCCTTATAGCTAAAGGATTCTATTTTCTCTAGGATTTTAGTTTCTAAAAATTTCATAAATAGTTTTTCCATCCCTTGTGGGTAAAGGATTCTATATTCTTCAGATTTTTTAGTTTCCAAAAATTTGATGAATTGTGTTCCAAGCACTATAAAAGGCGGCTTCTTACAATCTTGGAGACATCGGTTTTCAAAGAGAAAAAAAAATCTGAGTTCATGAGCTAAAACGTTTGAAAAGAAAACCGAGCCTTGTGAGTGAATTAATTGAGCTTTCAAAGTTGGCATACTAGGACTTCATTGTACCCCATATTAGCTTAGTTGAGAAGCATTGTAATAGGGTGTTTTTTTCTTTACATTCTTCTTTCACAAGAGTGAGTAGAGTGTGTGTCCAAATCAAGGGGATTTTGGACGTGGGCTAACTTGTCTTAGGGAAGACAGGTTACGTGTGTTACAAGTTGTAACAAGGTGTGTTACTATTGTAACGTGATTAGCCCGTTTAGTGAAGTGTTTAAATCCTACACGAAGTAGGTCGTGGTTTTTAACCTCAGTTGGGCTAGAGGTGTTTTCCACGTAAAAATCCTGTGTCCATTGTTTCCGCATTCAATTTTGTTGGATTTTTGCTTCAGCTTATCGCAGAAACAACCTGTGAGAATAGGGTCTAAGACTATTTGTCAGCAACTTGCGAAAATCGAACACTACAATTCACCCCCCTCTTGTGGTTATGTACTCTCTAATTCAACAATATCTATATCTATATCTATATATATATATACAAATATATATATATATGTATGTATGTGTCAATGTATGTGTGCATGTACATATATACATATATACACATGTATGAATGTAAGTATGCATAAATGCATATAGATATGTATCTATGTATGTATGTGTGTATATATATACATATATGTAGATATATGTGTATATATGTGTCTGTGTGTGCATATATATATAAATATATATACATACATATATGTATGTGTATATATATATATATATA
>JAKOGI010000289.1:5000-27500 GCA_029747015.1 Carnegiea gigantea
TTGCTGAGTATTAACCCACATCCCTGTCATTTAACTTCCCAAGTTGTTTCCTTGCATGACTAATGGGTTGTATATTTATCCTCTTGTAAGTTGTGTACCATGTGTGTGTGATGGATTGATTCATGCTGCATGTGATTCTTGGTTTGAAAACATTGAGTTATCGATTTCATATGATGTCATTATGCTAAGGTGATCCTACGTGATGCTTTGAGTTGCTCTTAACACTCTAGAGTGTCATAGGGTCTTAGAGTTAACCGTTATGACCCTTGTTCTTTGCGGCGTGACGTCATACCCTTGGACGCCAACCCATAGCGATGCATGTGCATAGAGCTCCTTGTCATGATACGAGTAGTGTGTAGGTGATTCAAAGTCCTTGTCCCTTTCGAAATGAGTTTAATATGGTTTTTCCACGCCAACTCATTTGCCTCTCTTCAATGCGATTTGCCTTCGGCGCCTAAATAGAGCGAGTAGATGCTTGAAGAGATTAGCGAGGAGGAGACTGGATACCATTAGCTTTTTTCTTTTGATTTAAAGGAAGCAGTGATTGCATAATGAAACCTTTTTGATAACCTATCGCATAAATCCTAGTTGTGTGCATGCATTCTAGGGAAGACCGAACTTAGATTTAGAATTTCGGGGACGAAATTCTTTTAAGGGGGGAAGAGTGTAAGACTCCGCATTTTCGTTTTCCGTTAAGCTAACTAAATTTCCTTTTTATGTTCTAAATTCGTATTTTTGGTAACTGTATGAGTTAAATTACTATCGATGTGCTTTTGGGAACTATAATTTCATTAAAAAAAAGAGATTATTATTGCTATTATTGATTTCAAAGTCAATTCGTGCCATTTATGCCTTTAAATTATATCGATAGCTTAATTTAGTCTTTATTCGATTTATTTAGTCGTTTCCCGAGTACGATTAGGTTTTCAACCTTAGAATTAGTTTGTGGTTTATTGAATCGAACCTAGACGTATTTGAGATCGAATAATCGATGAAGGGTCGTATTATCGATTTGGGATAGGTTGTGAGGTACGAGATTAGAAATTAGATAGGCAATTTTAGTTGATTGGGCAAGCGACAAAGAAAAAAAGGGGGCCAAAGCCCCCTTTCTCTTTCATCTTCATCACAATAGGGGGGTTCTCTGCCCCAGCCCGTCAACCACCAACACAAGAGAGAGAGAGGGCGAGAGAGAGGGAGGTGTCGCCGGCCAGGCAGTGACGGAGGCGGCGCCGGCGACCCGCGACACCACGACAGAGAGGGAGAGAGTTCGAGCGAAAGAGTGAGGGAGCGAAGTTCAACGAACCACGCCCTGCTGTCGGCGACTGTCGTGACTGAGGACGACGACCCGACGGCGGTTGATCCCGCCTAGCTGCCGGCGACCAACTTGTGCCGAGGTTGAGCGAAAATCGGCCATGGTTGGGCCGATTCTAGCACAAGGACGGCCGGTCACTCGGCCGAAATCATGCATGCGCGGTGAGTTTCGAACTTCTCTACTCCTTTAAGTTGAATCCCCACCTTGAATCCTCCTTAATCGTGCTTAAATTTCTCAAAAAACACAAGTTAGGGTTTTTAGGTTTGGGCTAGGTCGAGTCACGTGCGAAGAGCAGAGGAGTATCTGACTGTTGGTGTTCGATTTTTGGCCTCAATTCAAGCTAAATCGCGTGTCTCTAGCGTGGAATCGAGGTGGGTGTTCCTCGCCTCCTAAGGTATTACTATTTTTCAAAAATGTTTTTCGGCAGATTGATGTTGCATGTCAGATTAGGGTTGGCCAAATTCGTAAGAAATGTCAAGAAGTGAATTATATATGTTTAGCTTCGATTCGAATCAAATTAGTTAATTTATGCCTGAGGTTTCAATTCGAAGTGAATTATATATGTTTAGCTTCGATTCGAATCAATTTAGGTGAATTATGCTTGACATGTTAATTTGAAGTGATTTACATATGTTTAGCTTCCATTCGAATCAATTGACGTCAATTATACCTGAAATGTTAATTCGAGGTGGTTCATATATGTTTAGCTTCAATTCGAATTAATTGACGTAGAATATGCCTGAAATATTAATTCGAAATGAATTATGTATGCTTAGCTTCGATTCAAATTAATTTAGTCAATGTATGCCTGAGATTTTAATTCGAAGTAAGTTATATATGTTTAGTTTCGATTCGAATCAATTTAGTTAAATCAAGCTGGAAGTTTTGATTCAAAGTAAAGTATGTATGTTTAGCTTTGATTCGAATATATACAATTAATTCATGCCTGAGTATGAACTTCGAAGTGCATCGTACGTCTTTAAAACCAACGTTTATGAATGTTTGGCCGTTCCGTGATTGTGTATGAACTTCGAAGTGCATCGTACGTCTTTAAAACCAACATTTACGAATGTTTGGTCGTTCCATGATCATGTACGAACTTCGAAGTGCATCGTACGTGTTTAAAATTAATGTATATAAATGTTTAGCCAATCTATGATCGTCTATATGCTTAACTATCCCATAATGACCTACTAACTCTGAAGTGAATTATAAATGCTTAGAGCCTTATCATGTTTGAACTGCTAGGTAAAGATCTATAGTTTTATATGTGGATGTGATGGTATGTATGCGTACGTGTGCTTGTTGTAACGCACCACTGAGTGGTGCTGCTTGCCCAGGTAAGTATCTAAACGTTACCTTTTCATAAATTAGTATGATAATGTGTTATGATTAATAAATTGAAAGCCGAGATGGTAGTTGGATGGTTTGAGGTAAAACTATGAGTGGTTCGAGGTTCTTGTGTTACGGTGCTTGTGAGGAGGGAGTTTGGGTTGTGAATTAACCACAATCGTGTGGATTGCGAGGTCATGTGTGGCTCATTGTACTGAATTGATTATGAAGTGCTTAAATGTGATACATGTGGACCCCCTTCCCTTCTGTGTCCTCAAGTTACACCATGTGCATAAGGGCGAGTTTTTCAAATAAGGATTTCATGTTTGAAATGATAATAGCCATAAATATTAGCGCATGATGGCATATTTTAACTAAACGAATACAGTTTTGAGAGTGAACCTCCTTGAACGGGGGAATCCTAAAGAGTTTTTACAAAGGCGTGAGTTGTGTGATAAATGATTTCACTGTGAGAAGTAGCAAAATTATTAGCCGTTATGGCCCATACGCTTTAAAGTGGCTAAGATAATGTGCTTCGGACAATATGAAAAGAACGATGTTAACCTAGGGGAAGGTCTGGAAACCCTAGAGGCCTTGATGAGGGTTAATGTAATGGTCCGATATGTTATATGTAGCCATCCCGAAAGTAAGAGCTTAAGTGTGAGCGTTAGGTCTCACTATGGGGTTGAGAATAGATCTCACCCAATCAGCACCTGTAATGATCTTATGCCAGAAGTACTTTCGTACTAAGTTAAGAAAAGCAATTGGCGCTTGGCCATTTTATATGTTTTGAATGAAAGAAAGTTTTTATGGGCCCTAAGTGGCCATATGGAATGATGTATGAAAAGTTTGTGAGGGTCGTTGTACGACCATTATGAAATGAAATGTCTTTTGAAAGAACAGGAGCCTCAAGAGGCTAAGCAAAGTGCTTTCAAGAAAAGAAGAAAAGTTTTATGTGCATGTTATGTGCTTTTCTTATGAATGAAATATGAATGAGATTTCAAGTAAGGATAAGTGAAGTATTTTCACGAAAAGAAAGAAAGATGCTTGTGCAAGTCATATGAATGAAATCTAAGTAAAGCGTTATGTGAACATCCCAAGTATAACTTATGAATGAGATGCTAAGTAAGATACGATTATGAAAAAGAAAGCCTTATGAGCATGTTTCACGCATACCCTATGAATGTGACTTGAAATGTGTGTGTGCCTTATGTATATCATATGAATGAATTGCCAAGACAAGAATGATTATGAAATAAAAAGATAACTTTATGTGCACATCATATGAATGAGGTTTCATGCATAGTTTAAACTGGAATGCTAAGAAGTTATATTTATGAAAAAGAAAGATCCCTATGCTTAGGCTATAAAAGAAAGTTTCTATGCTTAGCCCTCGATGCCTGCTTATATGCTAAGTGCTTGTTAGTTAAGAAATTCAGAGGCCTAAACATGAGTCTCAACGACAAAAATGAAGTTTATGGTTAGTAGTATTTTACAAGAACTCCGAGAATGCCTAATATGGTAGTAAAGTATGAATACGTGATATGTGACTATTAAAGATACTATTGCCTGCAACGGTTTTAGTTTTAAGGGGGTTGGGGGACACTCGCTGAGCGTGTGGTTGCTCATCCCACTACTCTTTCCCCCCTTTCCCCAGGTATTCTTTATAACAGGAAAAAGATTGAATCAGTTATGACAAGATGGAATCCGTTCAGGCTTGCAAGGTGTTGTTTATGCCCATCGAAGGGATCTTACGTGTTTAATGAAGTCACTTTATGTATTCTTAGTTTGAAATGTTTGTAAACAGGTATTCTAAGTTCATGTAATATATACTGTTTATGAGTCGCTCTGAACGGCCTTATGAGCCAACCATCTGGTCAGTTAGATGCCTTTTGGTTAAAGTTAGTTATGTTTTAGGATGTAAACCCCAATACTCCGATTGCGTGAACCGTTGAGTTGTATCTTTCCTTTCTTCTTTATTCTTGAATTAATCTGGTTGGTGTATTCCGAGCAGGTGGCTCATTGAGTTGTGAACTCTGGCGTGTGGCCGTTGAGCTGCTTTTAAATGTTTTACGCTTCCGTGTAATTGTAGGAATTTGTTGTAAGGCTTACAGCCTGGAAACGGCCAGTTTTTAGGGAAAACTTTGTCCGTTTCGTCCCAGAATTTAGGTAGAAAGTTAAGAAAACGTAATGCTTCTGGCCAGAGGGGCTGGGGGTGTTACATTGATGGTATTAGAGCAAAGGTCCTGCGACTATAGGTCGCGACCTGAGTCTTACGTTTCATATAGTCGCCTAGGAACACTATGTGGTTATGTGACCTATGTTTTGCTTGTGTGCAAATGTGAGCTTTGTATGATCGTTGCTGCACTTAAGTAGTTATGTATGGTTCGAGAAGGTCGATTGATTAAAAGTGGCGAGTTGTGCGTTAGTATAAGAGCCAAATAGCTCTCCCCACACCTTCAAGTGACGTGGTGAGTACTTCAATGGTGCAATATGTTCCTAACGTGCTGACTGACTTCACTGATTGACTTTTAGGTGATCCGGTAGAGCCAATCGGATGTATGTGAGTCGTGTGTTAGGAAGTGAGTCCAATTCACTTGTGTCGTGTGAGCTAAGTGATGTTTCGAATGATAAGTGTTTTCTTCGTGCGCTCTAATAAGATGATCAATAGTTCAAGCACGTCAATTAGACTCAAGCAATTGAAAATTCTTTTCTAAGCTCGTCTTTGCCCCTAAAGTACGATTTGCTCTTCGAGCCCCATAATGGAGTGAGTAGACGTACTTAATGGTCGGTAGGGATAGAGCTAGAGGCAGTTGGACTATTTCTAGTTTGAAAATCTAGAGATTTTGAAAGTTAAGGTCCTTTCTAAATAGTGAGTTAAGATCCTTGCTTCGCATTGAAAGATTTCTAATTATGTAGTTAGGCTTTAATGCCGCATTTGAAGGCTTGCATTTGCTTTGTATGACGCTTGAGCCTGTGCTACTGTCGTAAGTTTCTATGCGCAACTAAATGTTTTGAATGTATACCTACCGAGATACCTATAGTGCTTGATGTGTCAATGACAAGTTATAAGTGATTAAGGATTACCTTTCTTGACTGAAGATTTCTTTAGATAGTGCCCCTTTTGCATGGATTCTCAATTGTTAAGGGAACGAAGCGAGAACCTTGTTTATGCGCATGTCAATGTGATGGTTGTGATATGGTCTTATTTTGTTGCCAAAGTGTTATCCTATATATGTGTTATTGACACTTAGGTGTGGAGTTTTCCTTACACCCCTACATGTGACTACTGTCGCCCTCGAGTCAGCTAGGCATCATGCTCATGGTAATATGGAATGCCATTTTTATTATAGGCTTGAAAGTTCCCCAACCATATTAACCCTGTCACACCTAGAGTAGAGATATAAGGAATGACCTGACGAATTTTGGAACTGTTATACCACATGCATCACCCCGTTACCTTATGAGGCAACAATTTGTACCTTTCAACATTCTCTTAAGCATCAACACCAAGGGCAGAGGCTAGAGTACATCAAGATAGAAGGTAGAGCCACCCCCACGTGTGCTAAAAGTTCCTCAAACCTCTACAATTACCCTATGAAACAAATAGGTCGCAAAGTCTCAATGTATGTCCGTAAGACCGGTAACGCCACTGTTCTTACCCCTTGTTATCTGACTAATGGCTAGTCTGTAGTTACTTCGGACAAGCCCAAGGCATACCTTTGACCCTAGAATGCTAATGAGGATTGCTATCGTCTATACTCATCTAGGTGACTTTTGTACAACATTATTGTGAACCATTGTGTTTTAAAGCATGCCATGTTTTCATAAACGTTTGGAATCCTATATCGTTATATGAAATGGTGTGTATGGTTATTCATATGTTTCATAAGTGAGAGGTTTACTAAATAAACCACTTGGTACGTGTTCAATTTATTTCTGGTTGAGTGCGCCACTGAGTTGGCCAAATAATTCAAACTACATGGGTGTTTGCTTCGTATAACCGTGCTTATCTAATTATAGCATAGCAACTAGCCCTTTGCGTTATAATTAAGTGGCTAACTGTGAACATACCTCATAACATGACTACGCGTCTGTGGCCTTTGTATTCGAATGCTTACCCTTGTATGTATCATTGCATGATGTGCTAAGATATTCGTAATGGTAGCGGAGTTACTCATTATCTATATGCCTAAGTTCTATGTTTCATATGTTTCATTGAGTGGCTAAAAACTCATATGCCTAGGAAAAAGATCTTATGGCCATAGGGGTTTCATTCGCATTTAGTAGCCTTGTGCCTTCTTTGCCTAGACCATATGACATGCCAGCGTACTTGCGACCATACTTGAATGCGTGACTTAAAGGGATATGAATGGATGTGTGTAAAACAATCCCTGGTAGGGTATAACAGAGTGTCCTGACATAGTATGACTGAGTTAGCCGTATCATGTCTTGCATGCTGAATTTTATGGGTATATGGTAGGTTTCATAGAGAACCTTGGATAGTGCTTTGCTAGCCATCATATGTGCTGTCAACACTGTCTTACTATACTTTGATTAGCATGTTTGGCCTTTCCTTCAACCTTGTTGTTTTATAGCTAGACACGACACCGTTTGGCATAGTACCACTACCATTTCTCGGGTTACATCTACGTACATACATACTTGCCCGTAAGAACCTATAAGGAGCGGCATTGCGTTGGTTAAACTCAAAGTCTGTTTCCCCTATGAGATTGCAAATCCCAAGTGGCAATGCCCTAGGAAGCTATGTATCAACCTCCCATGAACAATTAATGGATGGATACGTACAGGTCTATTGCTGTCTAACTTCCCAAGTTGTTTCCTTGCATAACTAACGGGTTGTATATTTATCCTCTTATAAGTTGTGTACCATGTGTGTGTGATGGATTGATTCATGCTGCATGTGATTCTTGGTTTGAAAACGTTGAGTTATCGATTTCATATGATGTCATTATGCTAAGGTGATCCTACGTGACACTTTGAGTTGCTCTTATCACTCTAGAGTGTCATAGGGTCTCAGAGTTAACCGTTATGACCCTTGTTCTTTGAGGCGTGACGTCATACCCTTGGACGCCAACCCATAGTGATGCATGTGCATAGAGCTCCTTGTCATGATACGAGTAGTGTGTAGGTGATTCAAAGTCCTTGTCCCTTTCGAAATGAGTTTAATATGGTTTTTCCACGCCAACTCATTTGCCTCTCTTCAATGCGATTTGCCCTCGGCGCCTAAATAGAGCGAGTAGATGCTTGAAGAGATTAGCGAGGAGGAGACTGGATACCATTAGCTTTTTTCTTTTGATTTAAAGGAAGCAGTGATTGCATAATGAAACCTTTTTGATAACCTATCGCGTAAATCCTAGTTGTGTGCATGCATTCTAGGAAAGACCGAGCTTAGATTTAGAATTTCGGGGACGAAATTCTTTTAAGGGGGGAAGAGTGTAAGACCCCGCATTTTCGTTTTCCGTTAAGCTAACTAAATTTCCTTTTTATGTTCTAAATTCGTATTTTTAGTAACTGTATGAGTTAAATTATTATCGATGTGCTTTTGGGAACTATAATTTCATTAAAAAAAAAGATTATTATTGCTATCATTGATTTCAAAGTCAATTCGTGCCATTTATGCCTTTAAATTATATCGATAGTTTAATTTAGTCGTAATTCGATTTATTTAGTCGTTTCCCGAGTACGATTAGGTTTTCAACCTTAGAATTAGTTTGTGGTTTATTGAATCAAACCTAGACGTATTTGAGATCGAATAATCGACGAAGGGTCGTATTATCGATTCGGGATAGGTTATGAGGTACGAGATTAGAAATTAGACAGGCGATTTTAGTTGATTGGGCAAGCGACAAAGGACAAAAGGGGGGCCAAAGCCCCCTTTCTCTTTCATCTTCATCACAACAGGGGGTTCTCTGCCCCACCGGTCGACCGCCAACGCAAAAGAGAGAGAGGGCGAGAGAGAGGGAGGTGTCGCCGGCCAGGCAGCGACGGAGGCGGCGCCGGCGACCCGCGACACCACGACGGAGAGGGAGAGAGTTCGAGCGAAAGAGTGAGGGAGCGAAAAAGGGTTCAACGAACCACGCCTTGCTGCCGGCGACCGTCGCGACTGAGGGCGATGACCCGATGGCGGTTGAGCTCGCCTGGCTGCCGGCAACCAACTTGTGCCGAGGCTGAGCGAAAATCGGCCATGGCTGGGCCGATTCTGGCACAAGGACGGCCGGACACTCGGCCGAAATCATGCATGCGCGGTGAGTTTCGAACTTCTCTACTCCTTTAAGTTGAATCCCCACCTTGAATCCTCCTTAACCATGCTTAAATTTCTCAAAAAACACAAGTTGGGGTTTTTGGGTTTGGGCTAGGTCGAGTCACGCACGAAGAGGAGCGGAGTATCTGGCTGTTGGCATTCGATTTTTGGCCTCAATTCAAGCTAAATCGCGTGTCTCTAGCGTGGAATAGAGGTGGGTGTTCCTCGCCTCCTAAGCCATTACTATTTTTCACAAACGTTTTTCAGCAGATTGATGTTGCATGTCAGATTAGGGTTGGCCAAATTCGTTAGAAATGTCAAGAAGTGAATTATATATGTTTAGCTTCGATTCAAATCAAATTAGTTAATTTATGCATGAGGTTTCAATTCGAAGTGAATTATATGTGTTTAGCTTCGATTCGAATCAATTTAGGTGAATTATACTTGAAATGTTAATTCGAAGTGATTTACATATGTTTAGCTTCCATTCGAATCAATTGACGTCAATTATACATGAAATGTTAATTCGAGGTGGTTTATATATGTTTAACTTCAATTCGAATTAATTGACGTAGAATATGCCTGAAATATTAATTCGAAATGAATTATGCATGCTTAGCTTCGATTCAAATTAATTTAGTCAATGTATGCCTGAGATTTTAATTCAAACTAAGTTATATATGTTTAGTTTCAATTCGAATCAATTTAATTAAATCAAGCTGGAAGTTTTGATTCGAAGTAAAGTATGTATGTTTAGCTTTGATTCGAATATATACAATTAATTCATGCCTGAGTATGAACTTCGAAGTGCATCGTACGTCTTTAAAACCAACGTTTATGAATGTTTGGTCGTTCCATGATCGTGTATGAACTTCGAAGTGCATCGTACGTCTTTAAAACCAACGTTTATGAATGTTTGGTCGTTCCATGATCGTGTATGAACTTCGAAGTGCATCGTACGCCTTTAAAACCAATGTTTATGAATGTTTGGTCGTTCCATGATCGTGTATGAACTTCGAAGTGCATCGTATGTGTTTAAAATTAATGTATATAAATGTTTAGCCAATCTATGATCGTCTGTATGCTTAACTATCCCATAATGACTTACTAACTCTGAAGTAAATTATAAATGCTTAGAGCCTTATCATGTTTGAACTGCTAAGTAAAGATCTATAGTTTTATATGTGGATGTGATGGTATGTATGCGTGCGTATGCTTGCTGTAACGCATCGCTGAGTGGTGCTGCTTGCCCAGACAAGTACCTAAACCTTACCTTTTCATAAATTAGTATGATAATGTGCTATGATTAATAAATTGAAAACCGAGATGGTAGTTGAATGGTTTGAGGTAGAACTATGAGTGGTTCGAGGTTCTTGTTGTACGGTGCTTGTGAGGAGGGAGTTTGGGTTGTGAATTAACCGCAATCGTGTAGATTGCGAGGCCATGTGTGGCTTATTGTGCTGAATTGATTATGAAGTGCTTAAATGTGATACATGTGGACCCCCTTCCCTTCCGTGTCCTCAAGTTATACCATGCACATAAGGGGGAGTTTTTCAAAGAAGGATTTCATGTTTGAAATGGTAATAGCCATAAATATTAGTGCATGATGGCATATTTTAACTAAACGAATACAGTTTTGGGAATGAACCTGCTTGAACGGGGGAATCCTGAAGAGTTTTTACAAAGGCGTGAGTTACGTGATAAATGATTTCGCTGTGAGAAGCAGCAAAATTATTAGCCGTTAAGGCCCATATGTTCTAAAGTGGCTAAGATAATGTGCTTAGAACAATATGAAAAGAACGATGTTAACCAAAGGGAAGGTCCGGAAACCCTAAAGGCCCTGACGAGGGTTAGTGTAATGGTCCGATATGTTATATGTAGCCATCTCGGGAGTAAGAGCTTAAGTATGAGCGTTATGTCTCACTATGGGGTTGAGAATAGATCTCACCCAATCAGCACCTATAATGATCTTATGCTAGAAGTACTTTTGTACTAAGTTAAGAAAAGCAATTGGCACTTGGCCATTTTATATGTTTTGAATGAAAGAAAGTTTTTATGGGCCCTAAGTGGCCATATGGAATGATGTATGAAAAGTTTATGAGGGTTGTTGTACGACCATTATGAAATGAGATGTCTTTTGAAAGAACAAGAGCCTCAAGAGGCTAAGCAAAGTGCTTTCAAAAAAAGAAGAAAAGTTTTATGTGCATGTTATTACTTTTCTTATGAATGAAATATGAATGAGATTTCAAGTAAGGATAAGTGAAGTATTTTCACGAAAAGAAAGAAAGATGCTTGTGCATGTCATATGAATGAAATTTAAGTAAAGTGTTATATGAACATTCCAAGTATAACTTATGAATGAGATGCTAAGTAAGATGCGATTATGAAAAAGAAAGCCTTATGAGCATGTTTCACGGATACCCTATGAATATGACTTGAAATGTGTGTGTGCTTTATGCATATCATATGAATGAATTGCCAAGACAAGAATGATTATGAAATAAAAAGATGACTTTATGTGCACATCATATGAATGAGGTTTCGTGCATAGTTTAAACTGGAATGCTAAGAAGTTATATTTATGAAAAAGAAAGATCCCTATGCTTAGGCTATAAAAGAAAGTTTTTATGCTTAGCCCTCGATGCCTGCTTATAAGCTAGGTGCTTGTTAGTTAAGAAATTCAGAGGCCTAAACATGAGTCTCAACTACAAAAATGAAGTTTATGGTTAGTAGTATTTTACAAGAACTCCAAGAATGCCTAATATGATAGTAAAGTATGAATACGTGATATGTGACTATTAAAGATACTATTGCCTACAACGGTTTTGGTTTTAAGGGGGTCGAGGGACACTCACTGAGCGTGTGGTTGCTCATCCCACTACTTTTTCCCCCTTTTCCGCAGGTATTCTTTATAACAGGAAAAAGATTGAATCAGCTATGACAAGATGGAATCCGTTCAGGCTTACAAGGTGTCGTTTGTGCCCATCGAAAGGATCTTATGTGTTTAATGAAGTCACGTTACGTATTCTTAGTTTGAAATGTTTGTAAACAGGTATTCTAAGTTCATCTAATATATACTGTTTATGAGTCGCTCTGAATGGCCTTATGAGCCAACCATCTAGTCAGTTAGACGTCTTTTGGCTAAAGTTAGTTATGTTTTGGGATGTAAACCCCAATACTCCCGTTGTGTGAACCGTTAAGTTGTATCTTCCCTTTCTTCTTTATTCTTGAATTAATCTGGTTGGTGTGTTCCGAGCGGGTGGCTCGTTGAGTTGTGAACTCCGGCGTGTGGCTGTTGAGCTGCTTTTAAATATTTTATGCTTCTGTGTAATTGCAGGAATTTGTTGTAAGGCTTATAGCCTGGAAACGACCAGTTTTTAGGGAAAACTTTGTCCGTTTCGTCCCAGAATTTAGGTAGAAAGTTAAGAAAACGTAATGCTTCTGGCCGGAGGGGCTGGGGGTGTTACATGTGTATGTATCCGTATATGTATATGTGTATTTATATGTACTCATATATATATATGTATATATATGTATATATATGTATATATATGTATATATATATAATATATATATATGTAATATATATCTATATATATATATATATATATATATAATATAATATAATCTGTATTGTGTGTATTATATATGTGTGTGTGTGTGTGTGTGTGGTGTGTGTGTGTGTGTGTGGTGGTGTGTGTGGTGTGTGTGTGTACATATATATATATATATGTATGTATGTGTATATATGTATGCATGTACGTGTGTGTGTGTATTATATATATCTATATATATAAGTATATATATTATGTATATCTATATATATATGTATATATATTTATCTAATGTATAATGTATGTATGTATGTATGGTATCTATTATGTATGTATATATATATATCTACTATAGATATATACATATATTATATATAATATATATATATATGTTGTATATATATATATATATATATATATGTATATATGTATGGATGCAGTGTGTGGTGGTGTGTGTGTGTGTGTGTGTGTATATATTTATATTTATATATGCATGTATGTCTGTGCATGTGTGTGTTGTATATTATGTATGTATGTATATATATATACACACACACACACAGCACATACATGCATATTATATATATGTATATATATATATATATATATATATATATATATGTATATATATATATATATATTGGGCAAAATGTGGATACCATTAAGCATAAATCAAGATAATCTGTACATCATAGCGTAACCTATTTACGGGGGGAGGCTATGCCAGGACCCTATCTACAATTTTTGCATAATGAGCAGAGTGGTAAGCTCGGTGAAGAGTTCTATGGATGACATGGTCTTTGACTTGCTTAAAAATGGTTGCTGCCTGGATGTGTTTGCCTTCATATTTCTTCAGGTTGCGCATGGTCCAGATATGGTGGATGACAGCGACTTGGATTGCAAAAGTAATGTGCTTCAGTTGGCGATTGTTCTTTAGCCTCTTGACGGACATTGTGAAGTCGTGCAGATTAGTATGGGAGATAGTAGATGGCCACCATGTGTTGATCAGGCCCCATAGTTCTTGGCTCCAGGCGCATGTGAAGAAAAGATGGTCGTGATTTTCGTTCTCGGCTGAACATAGGGGACATGTGGTTCCAAGGTGCTGGACATTGAACCTAGCTAGCCTGTCAAGTACAGGAAGCTTCTTCTGCAGGTAGACCCATGAGATGATGCTATGCCGAGAGGATGCTGCTCTCGACCATACTGCGGATGTCCAAGGGAATGTGGGGTGATCTCCGATTAGCCATTTATAGCATGCCGAGACTAAGAACGTCACAGTTCTGTGCCGTTGCCAGCCTTCTTTGAGTTGTTCTTTAACCCACACTATTTTCCGTCAGTGCTAGCTACATTCGGTGGGGATTTGGTAAGGCCACCACTCCCTGGATTTAAGGTACTTGTTATGGACCCATTTGATCCACAACGAGTCTTTTTTCATGGCAATCCTCCAGACAAGCTTTGCTATGCACGCCTTGTTCCATGCATTGATGTTTTTCAAGCCGAGTCCTCCGTGCTTCTTAGGAAGGCATGTCGCCTGCCATGATACGTAGGGAGCCTTGATATAGTCTGCTTTCCCGCCCCATAGGTAGTTGCGATAAATGCGATTAATCTGATCTAGCACTTCTTGTGGCAGGATGAAGATTGAGCCCCAGTAGGTGAACATCTCGAAGAGAACGGTATTGATGAGCTGGGCTCTGCCCGCGAAGGACAATGATCTGGATGACCACAACTGCACTTTCCTTGTGATTTTGTCCACTAACGCTCGGCACTCAATCTTTGTGAGTCGGCTGGAGGTGAGAGGGACACCAAGGAAGCGCAAGGGAAGGGTACCTGTGCTGAAACCTGTAATGTGTTGGCATGCTTCGATCAGTGTTTCAGTGCACCCGCCATAAATAGCTTGGGACTTAGCTTGGTTTGCTTGGAGGCTCGTACATAGCTGGAAGTCCCGTAGGACCTGCATGATGCCTCGTAGTGTGGGAGGGTGGGCTTTGCTGAATAGCAAGACATCGTCGGCAAACATAAGGTGCGTGAGCTGTAGAGGTCCGCATCCAGGTTGATATGCAAATTGTCTCTAAGCACAGAGTAGTGACATTTGCCGTGAGAAGTACTCCATGGTAAGGACAAAAAGAAGTGGGGAGAGAGGGTCCCCTTGCTTTAGTCCTTTTCCTGCAGGGAAGACTGAACCTTTTTTTCCATTTATGTATATAGTGAACGACGTAGCTTGGAGGCATGCCATGATCCAGTCCACAAAGATGGTAGGGAAGTGGAGTGATTGCAGTAGCTGTTTGATGAAAGACCATCGCCCGGAGTCGAAGGCTTTTTGTAGGTCTAGCTTGAGTAGGCAACGAGGAGAGATTCCTTTCCTTGTATATCCTCGTACGATGTCCTGACTAATAAGAATATTGAATAGAATTTCACGCTCGGGTACGAAGGCACTTTGGTTAGCCTGGATTAGGACAGGGAGGACCCTTTTGAGCCTCAGGGCGAGTAGCTTGACAATGCTTTTGTAGAAAACTGAACAGCATGAGATGGATCTGAATTCACGTGCATTTGATGGGGATGCAGTTTTAGGCAGTAATACCAGCTTGGTGTGTCCATAATAGGAGGGAAGATGTGATGTAGAAAAGAAGTGATGGATGGCTGCACATAGCAAGGGGCCATGACTGTCCCAGGCGGCCTTGTAGAAGGTGCTATTAAATCCGTCGGGGCCGGGGGATTTTATGTCGAGAATGAAAAAAAAGGCATCCTTGATGTCACGTTCTGCAAACGGGGAACATAGGGGCTGCTGTTGTTCGAGGGAGAAGATCGGTCCTATGGCTATGACTGTGGGGTCCAAAGGAGCACCGGGGGTGGGGTTGCCAGCAAGGATGAATAGTAGTCTTGTAGGACCCTGGATACGGCATCAAAACTGTGATGTTGCAGTCCATCATCGCCCCTCAGGCTATACACATATGTCTGGAGTTTCCTTTGCTTTGCTTTTGCGTAAAAGAATTGTGTCCCTGCATCCCCGTATTTGATCCAATCCACTTTACATTATTGATGAGTGATGTCCAAGGTGGAAGATATGATGGAGATATAATGCCGCTATGCCTCGCGTTCTTGCTGCAGGAGACTGTCATTCGTGGGGTCATTGGCCAGAGCCTGCTGTAGGTGCTCCAGATCAGCTCGGGCGGTTCGTTGTTGCTCCCTGAGATCCTTGTATTTACTACGGTTCAGCATCTGTAAGTCCTGTTACACTGAAGTTTGGTACTTTTGCAATTGGAGGAGCGGGTTATGTATGCATTTGGGTAAATGCTTGTGAACAATTGAAAGGAATGAGGAGTCCTTCACCCGCATGTTGCAGAACTGGAAGCTTGGCCTGGGTTTCGGGCTGGCCGTGATTTGAAGCATCAGAGGAGTGTGGTCTGAGAGACTCTGCGGTAAGTACTTAACTTACGTGAAGTCAGCTTGGTCGTACCACAGCGTGTTGGTGAAAGCGCGATCGATCCTCGACCAAGCCTTTTTATTCGTCCATGCGTAGTATGAGCCGTGATGTGGGGGTTCCTGTAACCCACAAGCCCGAATGGTGTCGGCAAAGGCTGCGATCTCAGAACCTAACACCGACGTGCCCCCTATTCAATCCCCTGCGTAAAGTATTGAGTTGAAGTCCCCAATGACGCACCACAGATCCTCCATGCAGTCTGCTATGTCTATTAATGTTTCCCAAAGTGCTGCCCGAGCGCCCTCTTGGTTGAACCCATAGACGAAGGTGACATAGAAAAGGTGCAAAGTGGCCTGATCAACAGCTCGGCAGTGAAGTGTTTGGGCTGTTTTCGATACCAATGTCACAGTGAAATGGCTTGGTGTCCAGGCAACCCATATTCGGCCATGGTCCCCCGTGTCAAAATTAGTTAGCCAGTGCCATCCCATAAACAGATTATTTGCAATGTCATCCACTTTTGCTACCTTTATCTTGGTTTCTAACAAGCCTATGAAATCAACGCTGTATGTGTGCAGAAAGACTTTCAAGTCCTCCTGTTTATTCGGCCAATTAAGGCCGCGAATGTTCCATAAGCAGAGGCTACCCATGAGGGCTCTACCGAGAGGGGGAGCCAACTATATATATATATAGAGAGAGAGAGAGAGAGAGAGAGAGAGAGAGAGATGTACACATGTATCTGTATATATATATATATATATATATATATATATATATATATATATATATATATATATATATATATATATATATATATATATATATACATCTACATATATATATGTGTATATACACACACACACACACACACACACACACACATATATATATATATATGTAACACCCCCAACCCGAAGGGAGTCAGACTACCAGGACTTCCTAGAGGGAAATCCTTAAGGCTCTTGAAACTTTAGATTAGATTAGCATTTAGATAGCCATTCTAGAACCAAACTGTAAAACTTTCCCCTATTTATGCGACATTTTATGATCTTAGGGCAGCAAAGAGTGCCTGTAAACTAGTAAATAGGTGTGACATATACAAAACAACTAGAATCTTCACCTCGGGCCAGTCGCTCGGGCTTGCCAAAGTTCAAACCAACTAACAGGGTTATGGAAATACATATACAGGTACAGAGTCGACTACAAGTTTACACATATAACAATGAGCTTAAATATTTACAACATGATAAGCATCAAACACTTCGCAAGGCTGGCAAAGGAATCTTATGGGTCGACTTGAAAGCAGTTCCAAAAATATCCTTTATACCTGCTCAAACTAGACCTGGAAAAGGGAGTAAGTAAAGGGATGAGTAATCGCACACTCAGTGAGAATTCCTCGACTCCTTAAAAGCCAAACAGTCGTAGGTAATAATACCAATAATAGCCACATATCACGCGTTTATAATTTGCTATCATATTAGGCAATCCTAGTCCTCAAGGAAAGATCTCCACCATTAAACTTCACTCTAGCCATTCAACTTATTTTTAGGCCCTTAATGGCCAAGCTTCCCTACTAACAAGCATTTAGGCACATAATCAAGCAAGCAACAAGGATTGAGTAAAACGCCTTCAAACTCACTTTTGAAAATGAAGTGACTTATGATACATTCAAAGAATGGTTTATAAGTCACGTTAGTTTCTTCAAGACTCATAATTCTTTATAAAAATTTCTAAAATACTTATGTTGGTAAGAAAGACTTGACAAGAACTTTCTCTCGCAGGGTATGCACGTTTGAAAGATGAAATGATCTATGCTTTGCTAGAATATAACCATATTCCCTTTAAAACTTCATTTAAACTGAACTTGGAATGCATTCATGAAACATACAAGGAAGCTTTCTCTCTTTTCTTGAAAATACTCTACCTAGCCTCTTGAGGCTCACATTCTTTAAAAGGAAATCTCTTTCATATTAGTCCCCTAATGACCCTTATGAGCATTTCAAATCTTATTCAATACGGCCTCGTAATGGCACTTAAAATCTTTCTTTTCTGAAATACTTAAAATGGCGAAATGCCAACTGCTTTTCTTACTTATTAGGAAAAATGCTCTTAGTATAAAATCATCGTAATGTATTGGCTAGGGGAGATCTACACTCGCCCTAAGTGAGATCATCACTCACAACTCACGTCATCCGTGAGGTATACGTACCATAACATTGGCCCAAACGCGTCTCAGTAGAGTAGCTCTAACTTCGATATTATCCTCTGTGGGGGCAACAGCTCATGCCTTATCTTGTGTCCAGTCCCCCCCTCAAGGTTTTCTTACGCGTCACTCATTATCGTACATTATCTTTAAGGGAACAGTTCACACCTTATCTTACGTGCAGTTCTCGGGAACAACTCACGTGCTTTTTGCATCCAGTTCCCAAGATAGCTCACGCCATCTTTGCGTCCAGTTCCCACCCTCAAGGTCTGGCCAATAGCCTAGCACTTTCTTAGCCTTCAAAATCATATTTTATTTCTCCTTTCAGTTGCTTACTTTATTAAAGCTTTGCTTGTCTGACAAATGACCCATAGCCTTACTAATGGTTCATGGTTCTTTCGTTTTCAATTTGAAAACCTCTTATAAACATAATAAATTCGCTAACTCATAAATCGAAACTCATTTGGAACTTAAAGTACTTAGTTAGCATTTAATTCAAACCAGATTCGTAATCGAAGCTCATTAAAGCTTAAAGTAATAAGCTCATTCAAATTAGCATATAACTCAAACTAAGTTTTGTAATAAACTCATTCAACTGCCTAATTTTAGTTCGTTTAAAGTCCTCTTTAAACTCAAAAAAGGGTGCATAAACAAACTAAAACCTTTAATTGTTCTCAAACTTACTACGATTCAAAACTTAAAGTGTTTAGCTCGCTTACAATTCAAACAAGGTTTCGTAATAGCCATTTCAATTGCCCATTTTTAAATTGTGTAAATTCCTTTTTAAACTCAAGGATGGGAGTGTGAATAAGGTAAGGCCTCAAAACATTTTCAAACAAATGTCTAGCTTAATTCTCAGCTTCTTAGACCCATCGACTAGTCAGTTGGGTCGTTTTTTGATTAGTTCAACGAATTAGGATCCTTTTTAGATCACAAACAGCTTGACAAATTCGTCGGCAACTAACAACGTTTAAAGCATTCGTAATTAGAAAACAAGCTTTTTAACGACCCCTTTTTAAAGACATCTAAAAATTCAAGAATTAGCCATATAGTGTCACGTAGCGCATCGAGGGGAAAGGGTTCACAAATAGCACATTCATACACTTCATAGCACAACCTGGCAGAATCTGCCCAATGAGCCGTACATGGCCTCTCAATCCACACGATTACGGCAATTCACAACATAGGCTCCCTCCTCACACAACACCAACCAAAAGGACCTCAATTTCTCAATAGTTCCACCTCAAACTATCCAACTACCAAACTCAGTTCAATAATGGCATGCACAAACCAACAGTACATTAAACCATCAAGCGTAGACATAACATTCATGCTAAATGGTCAAAATCGAATTGACATGACCAAATTGTTTTAATAATAACATTAATATGTAGCTTGGTTTACTCTACAATACCTCGAATCACCCGGTTAACATTCTCAAAGTATAACGCTTGTATGCCACCTTCACAACATAATTTAAGTGTACTAAAGTGATGTGATAGAAACTTTAGAGCGATATTCTGTTTTCCAATACACAACCAATATCCATAGGCGTAGCATTTTATGTAATTACCATAAATAGACCATCGACGTACCCAAACTGATTTAGCCATAACCTTTAGACATTATTCAGTTTATTCCACAATTATTTCAACTACCCAGCTAGCATCCTTAAACTTCCAAACGGAATTAGGTATAATAAACTGATTCAATAATAGTGCCAAAGTGATATTCTACACCTTTCTAAAATTTCCAAAACCGACTGGTTAAAACTCGACATGTGACTAACCCAAATCAGTACTAGGTTTATGATTTCTCAATCTAGCCTTTATTTTACCCTAACTGATTTCTAAACTCAGAATTAACATGCACTTACTAAATTTAGTTAAATTCATTGAAAATAATAGTAATTAGGAGGAAAGGAACCTTCACCTCGATCCCAAGCTAGAGGTTCGATTCAAGGCTGTTGGCTCGACTTTAGGGGCTCGAACAACTCCAATTCCTCGACTCTTGCTCACCCACGCATGAACAGACCCCAAACCGTGCCTAATTCGCACAATTTGAACCCTACTTTCAACCCAAACTCTCACTCACTAACTTGATGCTTGAAGTTGCAAGCTTAATCCCAATTTATAGGGGATTTAAGGTAACTAGAAATGGGATTGCATGGATGCATTTTAACAAGCATCTGGACTTCAAATTCGCACTCAAACACACTAAAGACATGGTGGATTCTTCTTGGTTTTGCCCAGATTTCACACAAGGTGGTGGCTAGCTCGTGGGGGAGGTCAAATGGGTAGGTTTTGCAGGCTGTGTGGTGAAAATTTTTTGAAAATTAGGAGCTTAAGGTTGCGTGTATGGTGGAGAGGAGGAGGAAGAAGATGAAGTAGAGAGCAGAGAGGGGAGAGAGAGATGTCGGGGGTGGGGGGTCGTGAAGGAGGAAGGAGAAAAAGAAGGTCTAGCAGAATTACAAAAATGCCCCTCATCTTCTTTTCTCTTTCTTTTTTTTTTGTCTCAAGCTGTTTAATAAATAGCACCACATGTCTAATTTTGTATCCATAACTCTAAACTCAAATCGATAACACTACATTTCATCGATTATTCGTTCCCAAATATATCAAGCTTCGAATTGATAAACAACAAAACTAATTCGAAGGTTGACGATCTAATCGTATTCGGGTTCCTACTCGATTTAGTAATCGATAAAAATTCTTATTAACGCTTACTAAAAATCATTAAAAGAGTTTCAAAACTATTAATAATAATATTAACGGCGATAAAAATATTCTTTTTAATAAAATTTATCGCTCACATAGGCATATCGATAATAATTTAACCCATATCGCTAAATGAAATACGATTTTATAACATAAAAAGGCATTACAGAGGCCTAGTGCATACTGGGGGACTTTAATGCTATTATGCATAAAGAAGATAGACAGGGGTAAACATTATTCAAGACAGTGAACTTAGAGAGATGGTAGACTTCACAGACTTGGCAGAAATGTAGGAGATGAGATGGGCTGGCTCATATTTTTCTTGGACAAACAAAACCATTTGGAGCATAATTGATAGAGCTTTGATCAATATACAATGGTATGAAGTGTTTGACTTTACTGTAAACAATTATCTTGCACATGAATTGTCAGACCATAATCTAATGCTTATTCAATTCCTAGACTCCCCTAGGCCAAGGGGTAAGTTCTAATACTGTGAAATGTGGAGAAAATATGAGGATTTGGAGAGACTGGTATAATAGGCTACTCCCTCCAGCATAATCTACCTAATGAGACAGCTAAGATCAGCCTTAGCACTGCTCAAAACAGTCTTAAGCAAGCTCAATAGGGACAGATTTATAGATCTAAGAACTCAGCAAGAAAGAGCAAGGACTGCCCTCACTAATATACAACAAGACCTCCGCAAAGACCCTCAAAATGAGAGGCTCCTTAAGCAAGAGAAAGAGACTCGTGATAGGTATATAGGCATACTTTCCTCCAGTATGTCTCTAATGAAGCAGCAGAGCAAATTGGACTGGATCCAGAATAGAGATGACAACACACATGTGTTCTTTACAGAAGCAAAGCAAAGAAAGCTTGCATCTTATATCTATACCATAGAGGATGCAGAGGGAACAAAAGTCGAAGGATTTGATCAGGTAGGGAAGGTCATGGTCCAGTTTTATAAATCCCTCTTAGGCAAATAACACATCACTAGAAAGAGGATAGATGTGCAGGTTATGGAGCAAGGACCTGCCTTGACAATGGAGCAGCAAGTGCAATTGTGCAGAGATATCAATGATAAAGAGATCAAGGAGGCAGTTTTTTCAATACCAAACATTAAATCCTCCAGCCCTGATGGCTTCAGTAGTGGCTTTTATAAGGTAACCTGGAAGACAACAGGTCCTCTAGTGTGTTCTACCATAAAGGAATTTTTTATCACAAGCCACATGCCTTCTTTTGTGAGTGAAACAAGGATCATTGTCTTACCAAAGGTGCCAAATCCACAACAGGCCACAGAATTCAGGCCAATATCTTGCTATAATGTCATTTACAAAGCCATTTCTAAGATACTCTGCCAGAGGATAAAGGAAGTGCTCCTATTTATAATTAACCCCAGCCAAGGGGCATTTGTGAAAGGAAGAGAGTTGCTGTACAATGTGCTCATTTTCCAGGATTTAGCTAGGGGCTATAAGCGGAAGAACATCTCTCTAAGATGTATCCTAAAGTTTGATCTTTAGAAAGCATTTGATTCAGTACATTGAGGTTTCCTTCAGGAGGTCCTTGCAGCACTGAAGTTCCCAGCAATCTTCATAAAATGGATTATGGCATGTGTTTCTTCAGTTAGTTTTTTAGTCCATCTGAATGGTCAAGATAGTGGGAGGTTTGAAGGGGGAAAGGGGCTTAGACAAGTGGCCCTCTA